>JAKGSA010000713.1:27306-48182 GCA_033558755.1 Philaethria dido
GCAATGCCTCAATTCGGCGGAAAGTGGGGAAAGGAGTGTCTTAACACTAGGTCATCAGGTTCTCTCTGCCTACCCTGCTATATGCGGGATACAGCGTGAAGCTATGTATGTATATATTGATTTTAGTCATTTTGCATCTATATATAAAACAAAAATGACAATGCCTATGCTTACAAGAACATACATATATTGCGACCTTGTATTATAGTTTTCTTCCTAACCACATAACTTCTATATATTTCATGATTTTAATAAAATTAATCTAGTGAGTGCGTCGACGCAGCCGACTGTGGAATTGTGGAGATATGGGGTACGCTACAAAGGAATACACGGTCGGTTATCGCTACATATACGTATGTAGAGCATGTTTTATATAACATAAAATTGTAAGCTAGTACCGTTTATGGTGAAATATTTGACGAAAGATACGTGGGGTTGTAATTTTGGTTAGTTTTTAGGGTTTCAAAGGATGGTATTGATTATTTTTCATGATTTCCCTTAGACATCTAGGCAGAAAGGTACAGTGTTCTCGACTTTCCGTCTGAGTTTGAGATATAGGAGGATATAGGAGAGAAGTAAGACACTACACTACTAAGATAATAGTCACGTTACTTTAAAACGGAAAAATTTAGCAATTCCCATATTTATTTCATACTCGGCTATTTTATTATTGAATCGATTTTGATGATTAATATCTTAGATATTTCTTTAGAGGTTAGCCTATATAAATACTATGTGAATTGAGTAGTGAGAGTTTAGTAATTATAAAAAAAATGTTAACAAAAAATACATATGGTATACACAGTACACAGATGACATATAATATTGTACTGTTATAAATAATTAAGTATAAGGCTTGAATGCAGCAATGAAATCCGCCACTCAACGTGAAATATATCGAATTATGATGATTACAAGTACTTTCCGCCGTATTGGGGCATTGCGTGTTGAGTAGCGGAACTCAACGCCGCGCTTTGCCTTGTTACCAAACCCAAGAAATGAAATACTAAATTTCACATTTGGAATGTAAAATTTTGTGGAGTGGTTATCAAACCCACAACCTATCGCATTTACAGTCGCACGCTTGTGCCTCTGCGCCACGACAGAAAAGTGGACAGGAAAGTGGGGAACGGAATTGTTGACAGAGAATGGAGAGTCTTAGCACTAGGTTCTCAGGTTCCCTCTGCCTACCCTGCTATATGCGGAATACAGCGTAGAATAAAAAAAAATAAAAAAAGATGAAAAAAACAAGGACTATGTCTACCTCACTATGCATAAAACAGACTGAATTTAAAAGAAATGCAGTAGGACAGTATCTAACTGTAAGTGCGTTTAATTAATCGCGGTTCGATCTGCAATAGGGAGAATGTTTATATTTAATCTATTTTTATTTTTTCATTCTGGTAAGGCAAAGAACACACAATGACTCGGTTTGAAAGTGGAGAAAGGAGTGTCTAGATTCTCTCAAGCGCACGGGCAAGTGTGAGTCCATGAATGTAATTTAATTCATAAAAAAAAAAGATTCTCTCAAGCTACCTTGCTATTCGGGAAAAACCGTAAAGCTGAAAAAAAAATATAATTATTACAAACAATTTTCACTAAATTCCAAAACTTTAAATGTCAAAACAATATAATAAATTTGAGCTCATATGATATAATTTAACTCGTTCGTTCTTTAATATCAATCCATTTAAGTCTTATACAATATCAACTTAAATACGTGTTTGGAAGCAAGCCAGAGCTCGTTGGTACCTCGTCGTGCTTTCGGGAAAATAAACTGGATAGAACAAAACAAAGCTATAAATTCTAGATACCTTAATTAAAGTTACCTCTTTTAAATATTAGATGATTTTTTTAACTTCATGCTTTATATTGCATAGTATTATGGAATATAGGGCCAAGACATTTTTTTCTCCACTTTCCACCTAATATTGTGTGTATAGTGGTGGAACTCAAAGCGGCGCTATGTCTTAAAGAAAGAAAGTGAAGAGATAATTTAACGTGGGGAACAGAGTGTCTTAACACTAGGTTCTCAGGTTCCCTCTGCCTACCCTACTCTATGCGGGATACATCATGAAGCTAAAATAAAAATAATTTAAAATTAATATTTTTAAATTAAAATTGAATCCATAACTTTACTTTATTTATTGTCTTTTTATATTGGGGCCTAGAATTGTAAAACCAACTTCCTGTAAAGAAAAGCAGTCAGAGAGAACCTAGAGTTCGTTCTCCATATTCAGTACGAGTGAAATGTCTGAGATATTACCGTGTTATTGGGCGGAACTTAACGCCGCATTTAGCCAGAGCGGTTCTAAAATAAAAACTTGTTAAACTAAAATTCATATACCTTTGTATATAATAAGTAAAAGTTTAATCGATAAACATAACTTATTACAAATATTAACACAAACTTAACTCAAAGCGAACTGTAATTCCAGTGCATTTCCAACATCCATACGCTTTCCAAGTAATACACTTTATTACTAAAGATTCACCATTCCACTTAAACTTTAACAATGCTACAACAAGCGCGGTTCCGGTTTTTACAATCTTACAAAGGAACCCGTAGCTGCTACGTTGTAGCCCCGTAGCAACGTAGCATCGTAGCTCCGTAGCTTCTAAGTTTAGCGCTTTGTGCGAATTTGCAAACTTTAGATGGTTAAAAGTTAGTTCCTAAGAATTCAGTGGACAGTCTCAGTGTTGGTAACATTGGCTAAGAAATGTCTGGATTAACTGAGCTTTCTATATGTTTGATTGTAAATATGTAGTAATAGGAGATAGTTAAAATATTTTCATTTGAAATTGCGAGATTAGCTTTTATTAATTTCTACTATAGGATATACCCTCATATAGGTCATACCCTCTGTTTGCCTCGCAAAGTGTAAAAAATATATAAATATATAAATATTTTATAATTTCCTTGAGAGGTTGTCGGTTCGATTCTCACTCGACGTAATGGTTATAATTAAACTATTTCATTTTTAAGCTTTTGAAAGAAAAGCCCTTGTTTTCACCACTCAACACACAATGTCTCAAATTTGGGCAAAAAGTGGCGAGCAGAGTGTCTTGACACTAGGTTCTCTCTACGAACAAGACCTTCGCCGTTTTCCTCTTTTTCATTCAAGACATTGCATGTTAAATGGCGGAACTTAACGCCGCGTTTTAATTTACCAAAACGGGATAATTAAAATAAATAATATATAATCATTCCCCGAATAAAATCGAACTTACAACCAATTGCATTCTCAGTCAAACGCTATTCCACTCCGCCACGATGATCTATAAGCCTATAAGTAATATTATTTCGAATATATTAATAACATAAATAGCTTACCCACAATTATTAACACATATTATATCAAACAAAGAGCTTTACATTAAAACGCAGCAAAAAGCCAGAGAATTGCAATAATAGCTGAATGTCCGTCACGTTGTCACTCGCTACGAATTAACAGTACAAAGTATGTACAAATGAAAATATACTTTATATTTATAGAAATAAGATTTAAATTAAAGTGAGAAATATTTTATAAAGCGCTTTGCGATTGTAAACTTTACAGTACTTGAATAAGATATATGCAACGTTGAAATAAAGTTTGTGAAACTAAATTACAGGGTTATTCGACGGTAGCGAAGTGGTTCGCTGTGTAATTTACAAAAATTATAAAGAAACTTTAATTATAAGGCTTAAGCTTAACTTTTTTACGTTTTAAAATTCAGTTCAGGTAAGAAAAAATGCGGTGTTGAGTTCCATCACTCAATACACATACATACATACATAGCTTCACGCTGTATCCCGCATATAGAAGGGTAGGCACAGGGAACCTAAGAACCTAGTATTAAGACACTTCGTTCCCCATTTTCCGCCGAATTGAGGCATTGTGTACTGAGTGACGGAACTCAACGCCGCGCTTTGCCTTGTTACCAAACCCAGGAAATGAAAGATTGTATTTCCTGAAGTGGGAATCGAACCCACAACCTGTCGCGTGTATAGTCGCCCGCTTGTGCCCCTGCGCACTCAATACACAATGTTTCAAATACTGGCGAAAAGTAAAGAATGGAGTTTTAACACTAGGTTGTCTGTAATTACCCCGTTATGTGGAATAAAGCGTAAAGCTGAAAAAAATTAAAAATCCAATGGAAAATACATGTACCTACTTACTTCTATATCCGTACCATGCGTTATTAGGTTGATAGGTCAATGCATATACAATAACCTTAACCTTTAACAGGTTGACCGCCGTGTCACCCACCGGTGGGCTACGCGGCGTTATCTGTAATATTTAACCATTGCGCCGCGTCGACCACCGGTGACTGACACATCAATAAACACACTAGCCACCTCAAAAAATATCTCAATATAAGTAAAATAAGTGGGGAAACCCACTCATTATCGTAAATTAAACCTAAAATCGTTCAAATATTCTTTGGACATGTTACGAAAATCTTTTTTTTTTTTTATGGATAAAGGATGGCAAACGAGCAGAATGACCACCTGATGGTAAGTGGTTACCTTCGCCCATGAACCTCTACAACACCAGAGATGTTGTATGCGTTGCCAACCTAGAGGATATAGATGGAAGGGGAGGACAATGTAGTAGTCCGCTATCGGAACCACCACATTTTGGGGAAAGGATAGGTGGGAAAGGGGAAAACCTGGCTTACATGCCATCGAACCGGAACACATCATAAGATATTTGGCGGTTCGTCTTTGACATGATAGTGGTCGCGAGCCAGACGGAGGGCGAACCTCCTACCACCTTATTCTTACATACTTATTGGCGGTCAACGTGTTAATAGGCATTATGGTTGCTTTACTTTTAGTCTTTTATTTAAAAAAATCAAGCAAATCAAACACTTTCAAATTAAAAAAATATTTAAATTGTATAAAAACCAAATTCGCAAAATTTAAAAAGTTTTCCGAAAATATGCATTTTTGATTTTTCAACTTATTCAGGTCTAATATGCAGATACTGAATTTGAGACATTTCATGTTGAATGGCGGAACTAAACGCCGTACTTTATCTTCCCTGTGCGGGGAAATAAAAATTATTTAACTATAATTATATCATTGAGCCGGAATCGAACCCACAGCCTTTGCAGTCAGACACTGTTGGAACAGTTAACATCTTGAATTGGTCAAAAATGAACTAAAATTCATAATATATATTTTATTTTACCCACAAATTTAAAGTTACATATAAATTAGATTAAAATTATTTCGCCCGGTTTATTTTTGTGCGGTTTTTGTAATAGTATTCAAATTTCAACCGTAACACTTTGGCATAACGTAGAAATTCCTTTGCCATATATTTACTACGAGCGTCTAACATTAAGATACTGATAAAGAGATGAACACGAAGATTAATTTGGAATAGCCATTTCCTTTATTGTTAACTGAAAAGGAAAAAATTAGCAATATATATTGTGACGCAGTGGGGGCAGTGTTTTACTGTGCTTACGATGGTTCTGGCTTCGATTTCCATTTGAGGAAATACGTTGTCATCTTTTTGCTCATTTCTATGGAAATTAAAATATAAAATAAATTTTCTATGAAATATGAAAATTTCAAGAATTACAAGAAATCCTTTCGTACTGCTTATCTACACTCCCCCAGGAGACTACATGCCGAATTTCCGCTCTCTATGGCCAGTAGTTTTGCTTTTACATTGTCAGTCAGTTACTCGGTAACGTAAGCGTTATATTTAATATATTTAGAGATAGGTAAAGTTGATTATAAAAATAATATGGAAAAAGAGAACAAACCAAGTTACTGTAGTGTCATAGTGTTTAAAAAAATATAGTGTTTAGTTCTCGGTTGTTTCTGCCAATATCTTTAGAGACTAGCACGAGAAGCACTAGCTATCACATAAAAAAATAATGATCAAAATTAGACTGTACTGACAGCTTTTACTGGATTCACCCAGTCTAATTTATAACCTCCTTTTTTTTAAGTCGGTTTAAAATACAATTAATATCTATAGTATTAACGCCTGTTGTGGCGCATAGGCACAAGCGTGCGACTGCAAACGCGACAGGTTGGGGTTCGATCCCCACTCCAGGAAATGGTTTTTTTCATTTTCTGGGTTTGGTAACAAGGCAAAGCGCGACGTTGAGATCCGCCACTCAGCACGTAATGCCTAAATTCAGCGGAAAGTGAGGAACGGAGTGTCTTAACACTAGGTTCCCTTTGCCTAACTTGCTACATGCGGGATGCAGCGTGAAGCTATGTATGTATCTATAGTATTAAAATATATTAAAAAAAGTAGTGTTCAGTACTCTATTTCTTCTATTTATATCTAAATATAACATTTGAGTAAATGTAAAACGCTAAAGACAAGGTAAATAGTGCAAAAGCATGCAATTCGTATGCACCAGCTAACTATATGGTATGATTATACAAGTTGCAGTTTAAAAGTAACAAGAATGCTATTTGCGAAGTTGTTCTGCTTAAATGACGTTGGAGCCTGTTTTATTGTTACACTAGTGAACTATTTTTTTAGTTCCACACCTTTTCTTTACTGTGATAGTAGAGAATAGAATGCCAAACGCTAAGTCCTTCCAATTTTTCTTTTGTCTCGTCCACTATCATCAACTTCTTTATATATGCCCTGTAGTGGGTCCACATGCTTTTTTCATACCTTTCCCCTGTATTACTGGCACTGTGTGAGATTCGAGAGAATGTCAACCAAGGTCTGTCCCTAACTCTCTTTCCTCTCTTACAGCTCATTATTGCATTTTATTTGGTAACTGATGCTTGTAATATTTTATGATGTAATGAGCAATGCATTTTCGTAAAATACACAAATATACCTGAAAGTTACCTATCGCTTTGTTTTGCTTAATGCAATTGTTAATGGAATGCAAAAAAAATGCTGATATCAGTACCTATTCTGCATAAGACCGTGAACACTGTTCAGTCGGAAGCCAGGGATAAATAACACACAGTTTTACTGTACCATACAAAAATATTACCCAATACTGTACTTTATATATTATATACTAGTAATAGCCCGCAACTATTTATACTTAGAAAAAAATATTGTAAATATTCCGTACCGTTCCGTACGAATTACGGGAAATTCTCTGTTGGCCCCTTACATTCCTAATGGCTTACATGCTAAATTCAGATTTTTTCGCCTAGTAATTTCGCCTGTCGTTGTCTGTCAGTCACTTTATAAGGAATGTAAATATAGTACATATATAGAGATCTCGTAAGAATCTTTATGTCACTATAATAAAATCATCCCAAGATTTTATCACAAACCGACGTCTCATTAAATCCACTAAAAAGTGAAACTTTGACGAATAACTCAAAAACTATTTGTTAGATCTTAACTAAATTTAAATGTGACCACATCTGAAGCACTAGCTCTCATATAAAAATAAATCATCACTTACCCAGTAAAAAGGTATGCAGTAACACATATAAAAAAACAACAGATTGCACTCTGGGAGTGGCGACAGAATAATAAATTGTCTATTTTTTCATTCAATTGTCAAAGTCCGTCTACTCCGTTTTACGAATTTTCTTTAATATTTTACACATCACAAAAAGTGCATAACGCCACCAAAGAAGTTTTCACTTCAAAAAATATAATGAATTCCTTTATTTTTGATGTCGGTTAAAAATATAACACTTCTATACATTATACAATGTCAAGTAGTACAGTGGCTTTCCTCACAATAGGGAAAGTTGGCGGACTGTGACTAAAACTTGACTTCCGCGACTTGCATTTTATTATCTTGCTTCTATTGTAGAATTCACGTTTTATCGTATTTCTTAGTTAGTACTTATTCTAGTGTACTAGAAAATTTATTGCTGTGTTTATAAAAATAACCGTATTTTTTATGTTTATGCACTTTTTTATGATATGTTCCGGTTCGATGGCTTGTAAGCCAGGTTTTCCCTATTCCCACCGTTTTGATGGCGGACTGCTGCGGCCACTATATTATTTCAGCTTCCATCTTAACACTAGGTTAGCAACGCATTTACAATAGCTCTAGTGTTGTAGATGTCTATGGGAGAAGGTAACTTACCATTAGCGGTCCTTCTGCTCGTTTGTCAGCCAGAAAAAAACTTTTTATTGTAAACGCGATTGGTTGTAGATTTGATTCTAGCTAGGGGAATAATTACATTTAAATTATTTTTGTTTTCCTACTTTGATAATGCAAAGCACAGTGTTGGGTTCCGACACTCAAAAATTTCCCAATGCATTGAAAACGGGTAGAAAGTGGAGAGCGAAGTATCTCATTTTGTTATGTTTTTATTCACTCCAGATGTGTTCTCATCTTTTGCTAACTATTACACTCAATATTTTAAGCACTTATTAATTTTTATAATATAAATATAAAAATTATTATAATTTCTATATTTTATATTTAACGCCTCTCGTGGCACAGAGGCACAAGCGTGCGACTGTAAACGCGACAGGTTGTGGGTTCGATTCCCACTGCAGGAAATGGAATGTTTCATTTTCCTGTGTGTGGTAACAAGGCAAAGCGCGGCATTGAGTTTCGCCACTCAGCACGCAATGCCTCAATTCGGCGGAAAGTGGGGAACGGAGTGTCTTAACAATAGGTTCCCTCTGCCTACCCTGCTATATGCGGGATACAGCGTGAAGCTATATGTGTATGTATGTAATTTTTAAATAATTTAGAACTAATCTTATATGATAACAGAGATAATTTCTATATAGTACCATTATTAAATTAAGTAAACTGAGAAATTAATGGATTTTTCTATGAATAACTTAATTGAAGCTGAAAAAATTATTTAATTCAAAATAACATTAAATATAATTTTCACATACCATTAAAACGATAACAAGTGAGAAGTCCCTTTATAACCGTCCGTTGCCACAATCTCTCCGGTACATTAATTTCCGAAACCATTATCGTGAGTTATAAACGGGCCGCTAATTGTGGTTCTTTATGCTAATTTGATTGGCTCCGACTGCCCCTGATTTATTTGGCCATTACAAAATGAAATGATGGCATTTTTTCATAATTTTATTCCTATTAAATTAAGTTTGTACGTCGTTTGGTCATTTTCTATGAAAATATATGGTTTGGTTCAGTTTAATATATTGTTCAATGAGAATAAAATTTCGCTTTATATAGTACGTGAATATAATTTGACTTTGACAATTATTACTGCTCCGCTGATACGTAATAATAATAAATTATTTTATTTCCAGAAAAATTCCAATAATTATAAATTTCAAACATTAATAATTAATCGTTAATTAATTCGGCGTTCGCCTTGATAGCTGTCGCCAACCTGCTCAAAAATTAAAAAAACAAGTCAATCGGTGAGGATCTCACCATAGTCTTAAGATACAATTAGGTAGTCTATTTAAGTATGCAAACGTAAAAAAAAAAAATAATTCGGCGTTGAGTTCCGCTGCCGTGTTGTTCCGTGATCCTTCTGCTCGTTTGCCATCCGTTATTCATGCAAAAAAAAAATATTTTAAGTACAATAAAGAATATAATAAACCTGATTTCCCTGCTTGTATTTGTAAATTAAAAGTAATATAGTTATGTTATTTAATGTAATTATATGAATGTTATTATTATATAATAAAAAAAATAGTTATACTTAACTATTTTTTTTTACTCAATTTTTTTTTGTACTCAAAAATTCTCTAGTCTATTGAAATATATTATTGTATGAAATACAGTAGCATTAATAAAAGAAGGTGATATGATACATTATAAGGAGTATGATAAATGACAGATCAAAGAAGAACTATTACAAATTCAATACCTGAGAGTGTTATAAAAATATACGTATATAGAGATATACAGTTTTAACCGATTTTGAAAAGGGAGGAGATTATTAATTCAATGGTTTCTTTTTGTGTCTGTTTTCAACCAATTCTGTTTTTTTTTTAACTTCACGCCGTATCCCGCATATAGCAGAGTAGACAGAGGGAATCTGAGAACCTATTGTTAAGACACTCCGTTCCCCACTTTCCGCCGAATTGAGGCATTGCGTGCTGAGTGGCGGAACTTAACGCCGCGCTTTGCCTTGTTACCAAACCCACAAAGTGAAAAATCCTATTTCCTGGAGTGGGAATCGAACCCACGACCTGTCGCATTTACAGTCACACGCTTCTGCCTCTGCGCAACGAAAGACGTTGCCAATTTTGATGATTCTTTTTTAAATGATAGCTATGGCAGTCTCATTTAAATTTAATAATGATCTGACGAGTAGTTTTTGAGTTATTCGTAACTATGTTACTATTTAGTGCATTTTAGTTAAAATCGGTTTTCTTTTTTGCTAAAATCTTAACTGATTCCTGATTATATATCAGATATTTACGTAATATTTATTTCAGATTTCATGTAATTTATTAGCTAAGGTAGAGATAGGGACTCTCTAAAGGGGCTGCTTAGCCCTAAACACCAGTCTCTGGTACTGCTAGAAGCTCTGGAACATGATGGGTATCCCGTATGGTGAATCTATAGAATGATAAGCAATTTTTTCTCAAGTACTTAAATAAATAGCTATTTTGTATTAAAAATATATTTTTATCTAATTTTTGGGACGTAAATACATTAACATAATACAGGCCATCGTGTCCCAGTGAGACAGCATCTGACTTTAAGCGCGATTTTGGATTCGAATCCCACATGGGATTGACCATATTTAAATTATTTCTTTTGTCTTTCTTCGCTTATATCAGACAAGCAAACTCCACAATAACTCAATTTCGGATAGAATGGAGAGAAAGTAGTGTTTGGACACTAGGTTCTAAAAAGATACAAAAAACGAGCTATAAATTCCCAATAAAACGTAACAAGGGCAAGGCAGGTAGAGTCACTAACGGTTGCCAGTAAGCCGAGTGTTCCATATATTGTTCTAATGGTGGCTGTCACTTTGGAAACAGTAGAAATGTCAAGCGAGATAGATTAACAGTTACAAAGTAAGCGAGGACGTAATACATTTTTCATGAGTCGAATATTCTGCGAAGTTTTTAGAGAACATGTCGTATAAATATAAACATATAAAAGAAAATTCATCAAGGAACTTCCCTAACGCCCTGTTACTGTAGAGATACCATGATTTATTCGAAAGTAAGGACATATATATATATATATATTTTTGTAACGTCACGCTGTATCCCGCATATAGCGGGGTAGGCAGAGTGAACCAGAGAATCTAGTGTTAAGACACTCCATTCTCTTTCAATATTTCCGTTCCCCACTTTCCGCCAAATTGAGGCATTGCGTGTTGAGTGGCGGAACTCAACGCTGGGCTTTGTCTTGTTACCAAACCCAAGAAATGAAAATACTAAATTTTACATTTACTGGAGTGGGAATCGAACCAACAACCTGTCATGTTTTCAGTCGCACGCTTGTGCCTCTCCGCCACGGAGAGAATATAACAACTATCTTTAAAGTTTCATCAAAATGTGTACTATTTTAAAAATACTAGTGTTTAAGGATATGTTCAAAAAATGTTTGCATCGTTGGTACATAAAATAGATATAAAATAATACCACTATATACTGGTTCTATCAAAACTAGCTTTCTAGTTAACTGTATATTGCAAGATAAGAGCTTTGTTAAGCTAAATTATTTTTCGTTTAAAAATCCTCTTAGATCTTAAATTTAATATTCCAAATTTTCTTTTATTTATGTAATTTTGTATCTTTTTGTTATTTTATGGTTCAAATACAGAAAATCTTTGCAAGCTGTAACCTATGCGTTATTCTGATATATAAAGTTAAAAATATCGTTATTTTATTTTCTTTTTTTTTTAACTTCACGCTGTATCCTACATATTTGTTACAATATAGTTGTTACCAAACCCAAGAAATGAAAATACTAAATTTTACATTTCCTGGAGTGGGAATCGAACCCACAACCTGTCGCGTTTTCAGTCGCACGCTTGTGCCTCTGCGCCATGACAGACGTTATCAATATCCGCCACTCAACACGCAATGCCTCAACTTGGCGGAAAGTGGGGAACGGAAATTTTGAAAGAGAATGGAGTGTCTTAACACTAGGGTCTCTGGTTCCCTCTGCCTACCCTGCTATATGGGGGATACAGCGTGAAGTTAAAAAAAGATATATATAAAATAAAATATAAAAATGTTATAAAAAAACAACATATATTTTATGTATCTATCAGAAATACAAAAATTTCTCCCGTAAATAAGTGAAAATCCAGAAATCCCTTAAAAATATGCGCATCTGGCAACACTATGGGGAATAACTTTTTACAGCACGGTATAAATCATCTTCAGATGATATCGGTAGAAAAGTTTTGGGCCCTGAAAAAATACGGCCCCGGACGAATTAAGTCATGGACACAGGAAATTACAATGTAATAGCGAATCGTAAAATAATTTTATGTTATATTTTATGGTTTTTATCACTTTTTGTGACAGTTTTCTCTTTTTTTATAATTTGCCGGCTTTTTACAATGTTTTGCAATTTCATGTTTATGGTTTTGATTGTTTTCGTGAAGTGGATGTTTTCATTACGATTTATCGTGATTTTTTTTAGTTATCTATATATTAATACGTCAAACAAAAACTTTGCACCTCTTTTTACGAAAATTACGCGGACGGAGGAGCATGAAATTTGGCACACTTATAGTTTATATAGAATAGAATAATAGAATAGAATAGATTTTTTTTTAAATAATACATTAAATGTATATTAAATTAAAAAAATAAATGTTACACACACTACCATGATACCATTCCATGTTAATATAAAGTGGCATATGCATTGTTAAAGACAACGCGTTGTTAACGCGTTGTCGGGGACACTAGTAAATATAATTAAAGAAATATTTTATATATAATATTTTTATAAAATTCAACTATAATATAAGTTTTTACTTAATTTTATTCACTTCAATGTCTAATTGAGCTGAAATATGAAATACTTCTTTAGTTATGCAGAATCCAATTACATATAATCTGTTGTTTATTCAAAATGGCTGACGAAACAAAATGGCTGACAAAACAAAATGGCTGTCTACATATTTTCATACAAACCACCCAATATGGGTATTAAATAAATAACCTTAACTTGTAAAATACAATACATAACGAAAAAAGTTTATTTTAAAAAAGATTTTTAATGAATTTATTAACTACTACAAAAATAAATATAAAAGTCATCGTGGCTCAGTAAAACAGCGTTTGACTGTAAACGAGAGTGGTCGTGGGTTCGATTCCCAGTAGGGGGAATGATTATATTTAATAATTTCAATTTCTCGCTCTGGTAAGACAGAGGGGGCGTTGAATTTCACCATTCAACACGTTATGTCGCGGATTCGGATGGAAAGAGGAGAACAGAGTGTTTTGACACTAGATTATTCCTGTACCCTGCTATGCGATTTTTGTTGCTTTACGCTGTATCCCATCCATAGCAGGGTAGGCAGAGGGAACCTAGTGTTAAGACACTCCGTTCACTACTTTCCGCCGAATCGAGGCATTGCGTGCTGAGTGGCGGAACTCAACGCCGCGTTTTGTCTTGTTACCAAACCCAGGAAATGAAAAATTCCATTTCCTGGAGAGGAAATCGAATCCACAACCTGTCGCGATTACAGTCGCACGCTTATGCCCTCTGCGCCATGACAGGCGTTAATGCTATGCGAAATAAAGCGTAAAATGAAAAAAAGAAATATTATAAATAATTTTAATTCTAATTTAGTGATTTCCCATCGGAACGAGCGGTGTACCTCAGCTTTCCTACGTATGGTTTAGACACTGACCTATATCTGCTCAATTAACACTACAATCAGTGTTGGTGACCGCAAGCAAATTCACAGCGGACATTGAATTATAGACAAAGAGGGTTTGCGGACTTCATATAGGACTATAAAGTACGAGTTATATATACTTAGAAATAGAATTTGAATCTTTGGCTGTCGAAATTTTTATACATATTAAATGAAACTATTTTAACTGAATTAATCTTTATTTTAGTATTGGAAAATACATTTTTGGAAATCCGACGTTTTAAACGCTTTATAACGCTTTATAAAGTATGTATGTATAGGTAGGCGGAAACGGTTTCTAAAAACTTATTTCCGAATACTAAAATATAAACGATTAACGCAGATCTTACTATAACGGGAAAGTGTAAGTCAAATCTACTTTTTTTTTTTAATTTCACGCTGTATCCCGCGTATAGCAGGGGAGGCAGAGGGAACCTGAGAACCTAGTGTTAAGACACTCCGTTCTCTCAACAATTCCGTTCCCCACTTTAAGACAGATCTTATAAGTAAAATTTGATTTGAGGGATTACATATTTTTGTATAACTCACACCATATAGATATTAAATGTAAGAGCCCTTTCATATAAATCTTTTAACTGTTAAATATATGAGTACCAAAAAAACATTTTTAGAAAACCCAAAGTTTTTCGTTTTTCAATAATATATTTTTTAATTTCTGTAATTAACATTTTAAAGTAACAAAAATATGAGAAACTACTACAATATTTTTTTTTTACTTCACGCTGTATCCCGTACATAGCAGAGGGAACCAGAGAACCTAGTGGTAATACACTCCGTTCTCTCCTGAGACACTCTTTTGACCGTTCCATTTTCCGTTTTATTCTTCAAATATTATCCAGTCAAAAACACAAAAACACCACATTTCCACATCCCAGTCACACAAATGTCCACGTTAGGGCAAATCAAAGATGAAATCTCATCTCGGAACATTACAGCCAATTCTATCTCAACGTGTATAATTTGTTAGTCCCCTTCGCGTCGCAAGCGTTTTTCCTCTCCGATCGATATCAGATAAAAGTAATAAAGGGACCCACTGTCGTACTATTTTGACCACTAATGTGTGGTCTAAGTTATAGGCTAGAGCGGTATTTTAATCGAGTTGAAATAGTGAAGATTTTAACAAAAAGATTTATTTACTTTAAAGAATTGAATTTGATATATTTTCAGTAGCACACATTAAAAAAATCAGTTGGATTTTCGCTTAATTTTTACCCAAAATCAAAAAAGAAGGGGTTATCAAACCGACTGTATTTTTTCCTATTAATTGCAGACGTTTTCCCGTTTAAATTTTGAGTTGTTCGTAATAATTGTACTTTTTACTGCATTTTATTTGGAGTTGGTTTTTTTTTTATTAAAATTCTAATCTTATGTATCCTATGTAAACATTCTTTAAAAGTTTTAAATTCTTCTCTCTCGTTCTTTGCTTTCTGTTCAAATACAAGACATTGTGTGTTGGTGCGAAAACCAATGCTACGTTTATCACCATAGTGAAGGAATAAAAGTATTAGAAATATGAATTACGGGATTAGGAATCGAACCCACAACTACTGGCGTTTGCAGTCAATTATTATATATAATTTTAAATTATAATATTTTTACTGCACCGGTTGTTGTCTGGAATAAGAGAAGTGTGAATCATGGAGTATCTTAAAATAAGGTTTTTATAACTATTATCTACTGTATTAAACAAAAATATACTATAATTATATACAAGTTAATAAGTTCATATTATTAGCGGCGTTGAGTTCCGCCAGTCAACGTAATGTCTTGATGTCCAAAAGGCGGAGAACAGGGTGATTGGACACTAGGTTCTCTCAGACTATTCTATGCGGAAAAAAAGTGAAGCTGCAAAGAAATACGCTTTTATTTAAAATAACGCCTTTGAAGTATGATTCGATGCACAACAAAATAAATAAGTAAATTGAGCTTACATTTCTCGAATGATATCTTTTTAAAAATGACAAAAAGGAAAATGAACAGCTTGCGAGATTTCACATGTGGTTGAGGTTTATATTTAAAAATGAAAAAGCAATCGAAAAATATGAATAAAATTTCTTTATGGGAAGCAACATATTTATTTTATGAGTAATATAAGTGAATTGAAGTAAATTTGCTCTTTTTCCAATATGATGCATATTTACTGTAATATTAGTAGTATAATAAATGCGTGCGTGGCGCAGAGGCACAAGCGTGCGACTGAAGACGCGACAGATTGTGGGTTCGATCCCCACTCCAGGAAATGTAAAATGTAGTATTTTCATTTCTTGGGTTTGGTAACAAGGCAAAGTACGGCATTGAGTTTCGCCACTCAACACGCAATGCCTCAATCTGGCGGAGAGTGGGGAACGGTAATGTGAAAAGAGAATGGAGTGTCTTAATATTAGATTCTCTGGTTCCCTCTGCATACCCCGCTATATGCGGGATACAGCGTGAAGTTAAAAAAAAAACCTTGTAGTATAATAAATGCAAGAATTTGTGAATATGGATGTATGTTTGTTATTCACGTAAAAACTACTGAACGGGTCTAAATGAAATTTTACAGTAGCTTTAACTTATAAAATTATAAAATATGTTATTCTGGTTTATTCTACAATTTATTAACATTTTGATATTTTTATATATAATATTAGGTAAATAGTTATCACGATGGAACGACGACCTTGTTAAAACGATGGGCCTAAACTGGATTAGAAGAGCATACGACCGAATAGACTGGAAATCCAATAAGGAGACCTATACCCAACAATGGATCATTAATGGTTGACAAAGAGAGGTAGAGAGAGAGTTATCAAGATTTGTTAAGCTTCACGCTCTATACCGCGCATATCAGATTAGGCAGAGAACCTGAGAACCTAATGTTAAAGCACTCCGTTCTCTTAAGGTTTTCGTTGTCCACGGTCCGCCGAATTGAGGGAAAGTGCTGAGTGGTGGATCTTAAATGTATTGTAACATATATTTAAAAAAAAATGTAATAATAACTAACCTAGTCAGTAAGAAATTTTTGTTTACTAACCATAATGAGTCAATGTCACTTGAATAAAGAATTATTATTATTATTAAAGCCGCGATTCATCAAGTAATAATGTTTATTTCTTATGTCCTCAGTGGCAGAACCGAATAGCGCGCTTTGTCTTATACTACTGATGATATAAAAATTAATATAATCATTTCTCTAAGTAGTAATCGAACCCAGAAACATAGCGAATCAAATCAAACACTATGACGTTATGAATGAGTTAATAAAATTGTCTCATATGAAAAATAAATTGTTTAATAAATTATTCCTTTAATATTAATACTTTATTTTAATAATAAAGTAAAGGATATTATATTTTATTACTTCTAAACGCAATATGAATAGAAATTGAAGTACGAGTATAGTCAATGAACTTTATGTACGATGTGGTCTAAGTTAAAAGCTTAAAGAATTAAATGAAAGTACAAAGAATATGCAGGCATGCAGGTTTTCCTCTTTCCCACTCATCCTTTCTCCAAAAAGTGGTGGTTCCGATAGCGGATTACTTACTACATTGTCCTCCCATTCCATTTGTATCCTCTAGGTTTGCAACGCATCTACAACGTATCTGGTGTTGTAGATGTTCATGCGCGAAGGTAACCACTTACTATCAGGTGGTCCTTCTGATCGTTAGCCATCCGTTATCCATAAAAAAAAATATGCCCTATATATTTTCTTTCTTATTTATGAAAAGAAACGGTATAAAGGTATATACATATACGCCCAGACACATATACACATATAAACACACACAAACTCTTTATAATGTATACAACTTTGCCTTTAATGTGTTCAAAAAACACATTCGTGTCTAAATATACAATGTAATATATTGAACTACACACACTCGACAGGTTATGGGTTCGATTCCCACTCCAGGAAATGTAAAATTTTGTATCTTCATTTCTTCTTCTCTGGTTCCCTCTGCCTACCCTGCTATATGCGGGTTACAGCGTGAAGTTAAAAAATAAATAAATAAATTAAAAAAAGATTTAAATGATTTTTTTTACTAGATTAATCTCGTATATTTTGGTATTCTAAATACTTTTTTGGTTTCATAACAGTAGTACAGACTACTGTAACTACAGAGTTACTCTATCATAATATAATTGACAATTAATACATTTTTGTATAAAATGACATACACGTAGGAAAAATGTATATGTATATATTATACACAAATACAGCTACTTAACAGTTTTTTTAGCTTCACGCTGTACCCCCACATAGCAGGGTAAGCAGAGAGAATCTGAGAACCTAGTGTTAAAACATTCCGTTCTCATAACATTTTCGTTCCCCAATTTCCGCCGAAATAAGGCCTTGTGTGTTAAGTAGCGGAACTCAACGCCACGCTTTGCTTTATTACCAGAGCGAGGAAAATGAAAAACTACTAAATATTACAAACAACTACTTTTTTATTTCCTAGAGTGGGAATCGGACCTATCCCATTTGCATTTACAGCCGCACGCTTGTGCCTCTGCACCACGACAGGTTATTGTTATTACTCCAATAATACTATATTCCCAATCAATCCCACAAATTAAGAGGTTTTTGATTAGCTTTTTTGCGGCGTTGAGTTCCGCCACTCAGCACGCAATGCCTCAATTCGGCGGAAAGTGGGGAACGGAGTGTCTTAACACTAGGTCCTGCCTACCCTGCTATATGCGGGATACAGCGTGAAGATATGTATATATGTATGAATATATTTTTTATTACATATTTTACGTACTTTTAGTACATAGCAATATAATTAATTACTTATTTAAATTTATCTGAAATTTATATAAAAGTAACAAATTAAAAAATTCGATTCCCTTGTTACATTTACCAAAGTTAGTACTTTGCGGAAAAGCTTGAAACTGTGAGAAAAAGCTATTATCATCAGTCTGTTGCTCGGATTTGAATCCTAAATCCCCAAAATTAACACAAATTCAGCTATACCATAGTAGAGGACGTCATAAGTTATCTTATGATCTTAGCACCTTCAATTTGATAATGAGTAAGCGAATTTCCACACCGCCTTAGAATGCGTCGTCACGGATCTTCATGACACTGCAATATTTGTTCGTTTTAAATTATACCGCCATGACTGGGGAACCCTACATAAAACGTAAAAGGAGTTTCTATATATATATTTATTTATAGGTTATGGGTTCGATTCCCACTCCAGGAAATGGAGTATTTTCATTTTCTGGGTTTGCTAACAAGGCAAAGCGCGGCGTTGAGCTCCGCCACTTAACACACAATGCCTCAATCTGGCGGGAAGTGGGGAACGGATTTGTTGACAGAGAACGGAGTGTCTTAACACTAGGTTCTCAGGTTCCCTCTATGCTATATGCGGGATAGAGCGTGAAGTTAAAAAAAAAGATATATATTTATTTTATTTGTAATTTTTTTATTTGTAATTACAATTATTAGGTTTTGTAATCTAAAAATAAATTTTATGAAGAGATTTTTTTGTATTCGTACTAGGTAAATTTTTGGCCAATAAAATATACTTTAAATAAACCAGTACTCTCTTTTTTCTTAACTTCACACTGTATCCCGCATATAGTGGGGTAGGCAGAGGGAACCAGAGAATCTAGTGTTAAGACACTCTATTCTCTTTCAACATTTCCATTCCCCACTTTCCGCCAAATTGAGGCATTGCATGTTGAGTGGTGGAACTCAACGCCGCGCTTTGCCTTGTTACCAAGCCCAAGAAATGAAAATACTAAATTTTACATTTCCTGGAGTGGGTATCGAACACACAACCTGTCGCACTGTTTTCAGTCGCACGCTTGTGCCTCTGCGCCACGACAGGCGTTAAAGTAATATATAAGTATATGTTAAAAGCACAATAGTACAATGGTTATATTTAGCTAATTAATTTAAACAGAATCCATCGTAGATTGTGGTGATAGTCATGGTAAACGCGATTGGTCATAGGTTCGAATCCGCCACTAAACACGCAATGTGCCAAATTCTGATGGTAAGTGGAGAACGGAGTGTCTTAACACTAGGTTCTCACTGTCTATCCTGTTATGCGGGATAAAGTGCGAGGGTGTAAACATATAAAATAAAAAAAATATATAAATATTCTCTACCATATATGAATCGGTGAGTGCAGAAACAACCTAAGCCCGGATTTTAAAATTTTGCAGGAGGGAGAAAAACAACACGCATCTGGCCTTTCTAAGCTAGTTTAAATCGATTACGATTTTTTGCACTTTTTGTGACTTACGTTGTTTCTGCACTCACCGATTCATATATTAAAATACATATTTGTAGAAAATGCACGACGCGTTGCTAAGACAACGTATACTTAACACTATAGTAAAATTTTACGTTTTTTTGTACAAGCTAAATTATCATTTCTTTTTATTTTTAAATAACAAATCTAATTTTTCACGCGCCTTACATGCAACTGATCGAATGTGTCTCATCCGCCTCACTAAGTAACACCTTGAGTGGAAACCATTTAACGTTTTCTATTACTCTCCACTCTCTGTTATCTATTCCGATCTATCTCCGCGCCATCATATTTCTCCTTCCCTCCCAAGAAAAACAATATATTCCAAACACGTCAAAACGTCGCGTAGATTTCTGCCACTCAAAACGCAATGTGTCGAATTCGAGCGGAAAGAAGAGGACGGAGTGTTTTAACACTAGTTACTCTCTGCCTATCCTATACGGGTTAAAGTGTGAAACAATATAAGAGATATTGCAAAATAATCTCTCTGCTATCTAAACTAAATGTATGTATATACATACGTACAAAAGCAGCAAGGTATTTTGCTGCAGCTCGCAATAGGTACTTGCTATCATCGAAGTTCTTATGGACGGCTAACTCTCGAAGAAACAAGATTGTGGTACAAGGTACAAGAGTATTATCTATAAATATATTATTTTACAATAAGCAGGAAAAACTAACAATGTAAGGCGTGAATATATTGATACGTCCTATATATAACTTAATATTTTTTTATTCTTAGTCTGTGATATTTTGTTATTTAGCTTTACGCTTATCCTGCATACAGCAGGGTAGACAGAGGGAACCTGAGAACCTAGTGTTTAGACACTCCGTTCCTCACTTTCCGCCGAATTGAGGCA
>JAKGSA010000713.1:63677-75018 GCA_033558755.1 Philaethria dido
TATCCAGCGGAAAGTCAGAAACAGAACGGAGTGTCTTAACACTAGGTTCCCTTGTTCCCTCTGCCTACCCTGCTATGTGCGGGATACAGCGTGAAGCTAAAAAAAAAATATGAATAATTAATCTATTCCATATTTTCCTCGCGTCTTGAAATCAAATGTGTATTTTAAAGGGGTCGCATAGACATTTGAATCGTATGACCGTTCTACAAGCTCCTTTCACTGTAACGCGATAGGAATCGCGAATCCTAGTTCTTTCTAGTTTCTCTTCTCTAGTCTTGCGTTACTGAGGTACTGACAGAAACTATAGCATATAGATCTGTACGTCTATATGATAATTTCAGTATTCAACGTCCATGCATGTATGCAAAATAGCATGTATGCTATTTTTTTCCTTGGAGAGTGTAGGGGGTATACTAAGGGAGGATTTCCCGAAATTGCTAGAGAAACGGTTAACAAATGATATTTTAAATTCAGTAGTCCAGGTAAATGAAGTGGCGGGCCATAACTAGTTAAAATATATATTCAAATAACTTAAACCTAAATTGGAATTCTTTATGTTGTGTAGAGAATGAAAAATAAATATATTTGGTAATAATGAAGTTATTAAATATAGGGTGAAACAATTTTTTTTTTATATTTTTAATGATAATATAAAATACTAGTTCAACCTATTGTTTCAAAAAAACACCTTCACGCATTATTTCGCATAGCCAGATAGTCAGAGAGAAGCTAGTGAATTCTAAACATTGCTTATTAAGTGGCGGAATTTAACGCTGCACATTGAGTTGATAAAGCGAAGGAATGAAAAAAAAACAAATAATTTCCCTGTTACGACGGGGTGACGGAGGTGACGGGGCTAGAATACAATTTCCCTCCGCCGCTAGGTAGCGTCTCGTACGAGTCGGGTATCCCAGTAGTTTGGTGGTAGGAGGTTCGTCCTCCGACTGGCTCGTGGCCACTATCATGTCAAAGACGAACCGCCAAATATCTAATAATATCACTTAACTTATATATGTAAAAATCGTAAAAATCAGATTTTTTTAGCTTCACGCTGTATCCCGCATATAGCAGGGTAGACAGAGAAAACCTGCGAACCTAGTGTATAGACACTCCGTTCCCCACTTTCCATAGAAACAAGGCATTGCGTGTTGAGTGGCGGAACTCAACGCCGCGCTTTACCTTGTTACCAAACCCAGGAACTGAAAACACTAAGCTTTTACATTTCCTGGAATAGGAATCAAAGATGTCAGTATATAATTATATTTTTTAAATATAAAACAGATTTTAAGACCGTGTAAATATTTTTAATCATTTCAGTACATTCCACTTACATGAGCTTAATTAGTTTAAAGTATAGAATGTAACCTTGACATGCTTCAGTTGATTCTTTTGATATTCATGAATTTCATAATACTTTAGATATAATATTACGAGGAACTTGATAAGCGTGAGTTTTAATTTAGTAAGAAGTTTTGTATTTTATACAGCATTTATATGTACCTATACGGTTTTTGTTATTTTTTTTTAGCTTCCCCTTATATCCCGCATATAGCAGGGTAGGCAAAGGGAACCTAAGAAACTATTGTTAAGACACTCCGTTCCTCACTTTCCGCCAAATTCAGGTATTGCATGCTGAGTGGCGGAACTCAACGCTGCGCTTTGCCTTGTTACCTAACCCAGGAAATGAAAAATTCCATTTTCTGGAGTGGGAATCGAACCCACAACCTGTGTTTCCAGGCGCACACTTGTGCCTTAGCGTCACGACAGGCGTATTTTACTATAATCCATTTATTATAATCCATTTATAAGCGTGAGTTTTAGTCTAATAAGAAGTATTGCATTTTTAACACTGTTACCTTTTATTACTGTTTTCAAACTTAGTGCCAGGACACTCCGCTTTCTACTTTTCACAAGAAATTGAGACATTGCGTGTTGTGTAGTGTTAGTTTTACTAGTATCGTGAAATTAAAATAAATTAATTACAAATATTCTCCTGATTGGGAATCGAACCCACAACCTTCCTTCGAGTGTTGGATGACCTACTTACCAAGTCTTACTACGACCTGAAATGTTGGTACAGTATTGCACAGATATTAAATCCATTATTATTAAAATAACAAAGAAAAAAACCGACTACAAATAAAATGCTTCAAAAATTTAAATTATTAGGAATAACTCAAAAATTACTCAAATCTGAACCAAATTGAAATGGGACCACATTGGACTAACATCACCCAGTAAAATGTTATGCGGCAACACACAAAAAAATACAGGCGTAGTAACACCTTCTGTTTTTGAAGTCGATTAAAAACTTACCACAGTCATCCATAGAGTATTTTTTTATCATTGCTCAAAGGAACCCTAAAAAATAAACATTTTGTATGAAAATATCTCATGAAACGGAATTTACTCGCATAATTTTAGTTTCACATTAGAATAAGCAAGATATGATTTGTAAAAGTTGTGTGTATTTTGTTAGCTACCTTTGAAATGTACGTCAAAGAGCCTATCTTTTCACTGCCGAAATAAAAACCTCTCGTGGAAATGTTAAAATGAATTTCTAACATATGGAATAACTAAAATTTTAACAAAAAAAACTGTTTTCAAATAAAATGCATTGAAAAGTAACATTATTACGAATATCTCAAAAACTACTCCTCCAATCTTAATCAAACTTAAATAAGACCACATGCACTCTTTTCGTAGTCGTTGTCTTCATTACTGAAGGTCGCGTGCGTGAAAGTCATGCGTTGTGTTGGTCGGTCTTTTCCCACTTCGTTTGGTCTTCTCTCAGCACAGATGTTAGTGAGAGCCCAGTGATAGCAATATCTGGTTACACTAGCAGCCAGGTGGACAGCCGTGGATTCAGATGCACTAGCTATAGACATAATAAAAATATCATCTAAATTGGTTCACCCAGTAAGAAGTTATGCAGTAACACACAAAAAAAAAATACAGTCGAGTTATGAATCGCGTCTTTTTTTGTAAAAAAAGAATAATTATATTTATTATAACCATAGCCGTTACGTGTGACGATATTAATAATTGCAAACAGGGGTTATCGAGCGAAGTGAATAAGGCAAAGCCACCTACATACATACATACATAGCTTCACGCTGTATCCCGCATATAGCAGGGTAGGCAGAAGGAACCTAGTGTTAAGACACTCCGTTCCCCACTTTACGCCGAATTGAGGCATTGCGTGCTGAGTGGCGGAACTAACGCCGCGCTTTGCCTCCTTATCAAACCCAGGAAATGAAAAATTCCATTTCCTTGAGAGGAAATCGAACCCACAACCTGTCGCGTTTACAGACGCATGCTTGTGCCTCAGTATTTCAATATTATCAAGAAAATCAATTACAAAAGACTAAAATAATTAAGTTTTTACTATGTAATAACATCCTATAAATCAGTTCACTTCCACATATAATGTATAGATATTCTCAGATTTTATGAGCGAAGTAGTACCAGAATGAAAGCTCTAAAATTGTATATTCCACCAAGCAATAATAGACTTCATTACATTTATGATAAGTGCTGAAATTGCGTGTAACAATTTTCTTCCTAGTATTTCGCCTTGTGGTTGTAAAACATGTTTGATGTGACATGTCCAAAAAGATATTGTACATTTTATTATAAGGATACGTCGACTTACTTCTGACGAACGTCGAAGCTTTTTATAAAAGCTTACTTTTGATCTTACTTTGTATATATATTTGAAAATATAACTTTTTTTAATATTATAGCTTTTTAGCTTCACGCTGTATCCCGCAGATAGCAGGGTAGGCAGAGGGAACCTGTCAACCTAGTGTTAAGACACTCTGTTCTCTTAAGATTTTCGTCTCCAATTTATGAAGAATTGGGACAAGATAAGCTTATTTGTTTATTTTATTGAATTCGATATTAGACTAGTTATATACCGCGACTTTAGTTGTGAGGACTATAAAACCTGAAAACCTACTTTTTCCCGTTTTCGTAGGAATTTGGAGAAATTGTCTCTTACGTTCTATAAAAAGCTTCCTAAGGCCAGTTTATATTTCAATGGGCAGTAGTTTCGTTTATATTTTTTCTGTCATTTATTTGGTAACACAAGCGTTGTATATAGATATCAATTTGTACGTCTCTCATAAACTAAGGAGTGAGAATAAAGATCCCGGTGTCACATTATTCCGTTCTACACCTTCCATCCCAAATCGAGTCATTATTAGCCTTGCAAAACTCAACGCCACGTTAAATTCGGGAAAAAGCATAAAACTGCGAAATATATATATAAGTTTACGAAGAAACAACAGTACTAAGTGACGTCTAAGCGACTTTTCCATTTTACATAATCCGACTGGGAATCGAACCCACGACTGCGTTTGCAGTTCTCTGTTCCACTGCGCCTCAATGGTCTATATTTATATACATACATATATAGCTTCACGCTGTATCCCACATATATCAGAGAAAGCAGAGGGAACCTAGTGTTAAGACACTCCATTCCCCACTTTCCGCCGAATAGCTTATATTTGATGTTTTAAATCTAATATACACATAACATGAATGTAAGTAGCTATTCGCACATCGCTAACGTCGATTTGATTTACGCGACATTATTGCTTACGCGACGTTACGCATCACTCGAGCGAAGTGATACGATGACGATAAATATTATATATCTATAAATATAACATAAGTATGTTAATATATTTTAGATTTAGATACCTTAATTCGTGTGCTAGTTTTTTTCAGCTTATATCCAGCACATAACAGGGTTGATAAAGGAAACCAGAGAACGTAGTGTTAAGACACTGCGTTCCTTTTTAACATTTCCGTTCACCACTTTTCGCTGAATTGAGGCATTGCGTGCTGAGTGGTGAAACTCAGCGCCGCGTTTTGCCTTATTATATATTATAAATACTAAATAATATTTAATATTTTCGTTTACTAGAGTGGGAATCGAACCTGTCGCGTTTACAGTCGCACGCTTGTGCCTCTGCGCCACGTTATTCTTAGTTTGTTTCCAACGGTCTAACAGTTTGGTTTGCAAAGATAACAACTCTAATATCAATTGAAACTATATTAACCGGATTATTACGTATATTTTAGTATTCAGATATACATAGGAAACCCAATGTTTCAAACACTTTATAGTGGTCAGTGGTCACAGGTAGTTTCTGTCAAACAAACAAATTTTACATATTATGTATGTGCCATTTAGGCAGAAATGAACTTCATACTTTGTTCCACCAGAGTGGAGGAATAAAAATGATTTATCCCGGCTATATAGACTGGGAATCGAACCCACAATCAATCTCGTTAACAGTTAGATACTGTCTCACTGCGCTACTATAGCCTATATATATATTTATACATTTTTGGCACTAACGTACAAGAATATCTCACAATTCACTTGAAAAGTATCTTTCGAATATCTTCGTATCGAAGTTCGCAGTCGTAAATACTTAGTGTTATTGTATAGTATAACGAGGTCGCTTCAAAAATAACGAATAAGAATATATGTTCACGGTATATGCTACTATAAAAATATAATAAATGGGAAAGTTTGTGAGAATGGATATGTATAACTCTTTCACGTAAGAACTACTGAACGAATTTAGATGAAATTTTACTGTAATATAGTTTATACATCAGAATAAGACTTGGGTTATTTTTCGATGTACTTAAATGAGCTGATAAGTCGACTTACTGATATAATCTTTTTATTGTTATTAGAGATTGGGGCTGCTTTATTTACAACATACATAAATGTCATAAAAAAAATTGTAAGGTCCTATAAAATTGTAACCTTTGTTAATTTAGGAAAAAAGCATGAATAGCATAAAAACAGAATTTAAAGTTAAAACGTTAGGCTTAAAAATGCGTGACTTTGTGAACCTATTGTCAAAACACTCTGCTCTCCACTTTCCGCCCTCGCTTTGTTTTACCAGAGCGGAGAAATAATAATAAAAGAAATATAATCATTCCTCAGTGGAAATCGAATCCACAACCACTTGCATTTACAATTACGCTGTGCCCCTGCGCCATGATGGTTTCAAATAGTTTAGCTTCACTTTTTTTTAAGCTTCACGCTGTATCCCGCACATAGCACGGTACCCAGAGGGAACCTGAGAGCCTAGTGCTAAGACACTCCGTTCTCTTTCAACATTTCCGTGTCCCACTTTCCGCTGGATTGAAGATATTATAATAGTTTAATATAAAATACATAAAAATCTCAAAAGCTAATAACCTACTTTGTAACAAAAAGCTAAAAGAATTTTACTTTTTAAACACATTGTCTTAGACGTAGCTGATCATAGCAGAAAGCGAATTCGTGTCAACAACCAATATATTGTACGTACATAAATGTAATTTATAGGGGCCTTGTACGTGAGACGTCACACGATCTCTGGGAATCACGATTTTATTTATTCTTTGTCACTAACTTTGTTAATGAAAGAGGAATTTCTTTATCAAAATCATATTTTTTTGAACTTCACGCTGTATCCCGCACATAGCAGGGTAGACAGAGGGGACCAGAGATCTAGTGTTAAGGCACTCCGTTCTCTTTGAACATTTCCGTTACCCACTTTCCGCCGAATTGAGGTATTAATTGCTGAGTTAACGGAACTCAACGCCACGCTATGCCTTGTTATGAGAATGAGGAAATAAAAATATTAAACTGACGACGGCCGAATTCGAGACGTAGTGTGTTGAATTGTAAAACTCGATGCGTTTTGTCTTAATAGAACGGAGAAATGAAAATAATTTTAATACAACCATGACTCTGAGTGAAAGTCGAACCTATAACCAGTCGCAGTTGTAGTCAGGCAGTAATCTACTGCGTCACGGTGGTTTCTTTGTTAATAAAGCAAGAAAATCTTTACAAAAACCTTAAAAAAAGTAACAATGTAGCTTCACGCTTTATCCTGGCAGCAAATCAGAAAATATTAAAATTTAGTGTCTTCATATCCTGGGTTTGGTAACAAGGCAAAGCACGGTGTTGAGTTCCGCCACTCAGCACGCAATGCTTCAATTTTGCGGAAGGTGGGGAATGGAGTGTCTTAACAATAGGTTCTCAGATTCCAGAAACCCTAATATATTCAGGATACAGCGTGAAGCTAAAAAAAAGGGAAAATAATCACTGCCCTAAATGCAAATCGCCCCCACAATCAGTCATGTTTAAAGTCAGACACTGTTCCACTACGCCACGATGGATCTCTATTTTATATTAGGTATCATTCTATAATACCGGCGGAAAGTGGGAAACGGAATTGTTGAAAGAGAACGGAATGTTTTAATATTAGGTTCTCAGGTTTCCTCTGGCTATTCTGCTATATGCGGGATACAGAGTGAAGCTAAAAAAAAAAGAAAAAATTATACACTATACGTTTACCTTATCTTCATTTTCTTTCGTTTCTCATATACAATTAAATATTTTGTATTTTGTACGTCATGTACATTTAAACTATTTAAAAATGAAACATGAGGTTCAATCGACCACAATTCAGTTAAAATTCTGCTTAAATGTTAAAATTCGTGACAAAATTGGAAATTTCGATTGGGATTTCCAATTTATTTTCAAATTATAAATAACGGTATATCTTTTTAGTCATTGGTTTTAAATTAATTTAAATCTCCATATAATAAAAATAAAATAGTCTTTTCAAAAAAAAAATACTAGAAAAAATTAAACCATATTTGCACACATGAGTCCATATGTGCATATATGAGATCATATGTGTAAACTGGATGTCATATATTCACATATGTGATCATACATGCACACATGATACTATATGTACACAAATGATTCTATATGTGCATACGTGAATTTAGACGTGTACACATGATATCGTTACCGGGCTTACATATCATTGAACCGGAATACATCATTAGATATTTGGCGGTTCGTCTTTGACAAAATAGTCGCGAGCCAGTCGTCTATCCAGCCAGTGTCCTATCACCAGATATAGGTAACCCGCCGCTTACGGGACGCTAACCAGCGGAGGGGAACAGTATTCTAACCCCGTCCCCTCACAGGGAGGAGGTAGAATAAAGCTTATGCACTATGCCACGATAGCCATAGCATAGCATGTAACAATACCTCAGTTAAGTCTTAACTAAATATAGACCTATCTACATTGTAATGGATAACTATCTGAGCGAGAATTGATGGAACGTCGCACAAACCGACGTGAAGACTGATTGGAACTAAGCTAGGCTTAAGTGTTACTTGAGATCTGAAGCGATGGGATTTGGAATACATTTTCAGTAATAAAGCTGAATTAATTGTATGGAAATTGTTATGTTATGAGGAGAAATTAAAGGATTGTCTTACTAGAGCGTATATATAACGCCTGTCGTAGCGCAGAGGCAAAAGCGTACGACTGTAAACGCAACAGGTTGTGGGTTCGATTCCCACTCCAGGAAATGTAAAAGTTTAGTATTTTCATTTCTTGGGTTTGGTTATAAGGCAAAGCGCCGCGCCGAGTTCCGCCACTCAGCACGCAATGCCTCAATTCGGCGGAAAGTGGGAAACACGAAGTTTCTTAACACTAGATTCTCAGGTTCCCTCTGCCTACCCTGCTATATGCAGATTACAGCGTGAAGCTTAAAAAAATATTGCTCCGAATGGGAATCGAACCCACAATCAATCGTGATTACCATCAGATGCTGTCACATTACGCAATGATGGCTTTCAATTTAAAATAAGCAATTTTTTTGCGCTGGTAACCTAAAAGACGGGGTTGAGTTCCGCCTCTTAATATGACATGCCCCAATTTTGGCCAGAAGGTGGAGAATAGGATATCTTGACACTAGATTCCATTTTCAGGAAATGTTAATATTTTCATTTCCTGGGTTTGGTAACGAGGGAAAGCGCGGCGTTGAGTTCCGCCACTTAACACGCAATACCTAAATTCGGCTGAAAGTGGGGAACGGAATTGTTGAAAGAGAATGGAGTGTCTTAACACTAGGCTCTCAAGTTTCCTCTGCCTACCCTGCTATATGAGGGATACTGCGTGAGGTTAAAAAAAAAGATTCCCTCTGACTCACATGCAATACGCGAAAAGATATCAAACTATTTCATTCATTACATTAATAGCTACTTCCATGTAGAATGTATGAGTCATTTAACCAATGAAGACAAACATAGACTTGCCTTTTCATCGAGTACCAATTTTCTATCGCTTTGACTGACCTTTCTATGTAAATGGGCAATTCAGTAGTAATTGCGAAGGCCTTAATTAAATTGGGAAATATTATTACATAACAAATAGTCTTGTGATGTGTTTTACTAACTTTAGTATTAATTTTAATATTTGTTAATTTAAGGCTCTCATGGCGCAGTGGGATAGCGGATGATTGTAAGCACGATTTGGTAGTCAGTTCGATTCTCACACAATGGTTATGATTTATACTTACTTGTCTGGTAAGACAAAGTGTGCTGAAAAGTTTCGCCCATCAACACACAATTTTAGGCAAAAAGAGTATATATATAAAGAACAGAGTGCGTTGATTTTGTCCTGTTATGCAGAAAAAAATGTGAAGCGGTTAAAACATAGTAAATGAAACTATTTAACCGGATTAATCGCGTATATTTTAGTATTCGAAGATACATTTTTGGAAACCCGACGTTTCGAACACTTTACAATAGTCCGTGGTCACAGGTTGACACACACAGTCTCACACACTCGGACTCTACACAGAGAGTCATTTACTATATGTAATAATCGCGAAAATCAAAGAGCTTATTACGGCTAAAACATGTTTTTATACAAAAATGATTCAGTCTAGTACATTTATATTAATTTTTATTCAGTTTCACCCTTTTTACCGTAATCAGAGAGATAAGACACTATGTTTTCCACTTTTCACCTAAACTCGTGATATTACATGTCAAATGGCGAAACTGCACGCCGTGCTTTTCTTATCAGAGCGAATAAATCTAAAAACGCCTGTCGTGGCGCAGAGGCACAAGCGTGCGACTGCGCGACAGGTTGTGGGTTCGATCCCCACTCCAGGAAATGTAAAATTTAGTATTTTCATTTCGTGGGTTTGGTAACAAGGCAAAGCACGGCATTGAGTTTCGCCACTTAACACGCAATGCTTCAATTCGGTGGAAAGTGGGGAACGGAATTGTTGAAAGAGAATGGAGTGTCTTAACACTAGGTTCTCTGGTTTCCTGTCCTACCCTGCTATATGCGGGTTACAGCGTGAAGTTAAAAAAAAATTAACATATTAGCGGTCCTCAAATATGTCTATTTGTACCTCCATATAAATATATCTATTTATACCCCCATAAACAACTTATCTCTACATAAAATTATAGAACAGCCGTCTGTCCATATTCCATACGATAAAATGACATAATGGTATATTCAGAAAGTCATCACGTGTCATAACACGTCCTATATCGCAGCACGGTGTCGGTGTGCGAGTACTGCGCGTGGCCTAATGTATTACGTGAGTGAGCAATGGTTGCTTACATTGTACGATTACGATATTGGATTTCTTTACTGTTTGAAACTTTACGCGACAAGTTGTGGGTTCGATTCCCACTCCAAAGAATGTAAAAGTTTAGTATTTTCATTTCCAGAGTTTGGTAACAAGGAAAAGCGCGGCGTTGAGTTCTTCCACTCAGCACGCAATGCCTCAATTCGACGGAAAGTTGGAAACGGAGAGTTTTAACACTAGGTTCTCAGGTTCCCTCTGCCTACCGGAAATACATATGCGGGATACAGCTTGAAGCTAAAAAGAACTACTTTTTTTAACAAAATAAAACATACTACCTTATAAATACTCATATATACTTAATTTTACAAGTAAGATATATGTAAAAGGTGTATGTCGAGGTTCCAATAGCTGGATAAATCGAACATTCTTAATTTTCAAATTTTAAATTTTATTTGTATGTTCTGTTAATATTATTTAAATATTTTTTCTTCTGAAAGTGTTATATATGATTATTTTTTAATAACCTATTTATTTAACCAGATATTTTTTTTAATATTTAATATATATATATATATATATATATATATATATATATATATATATATATATATATATATATATATATATATATATATATATATATATATATATATATATATATATGTAAGCGTGAATATATTTCGATAAGGTATGATCAAGTTATTCACGCTTGGTACAGATTTTAGATCAAAATTAGAGCTCATAATTTTTAGTAAGGGTTGAACAACACGTGGGGATATAATCATTTATACGATACGATCACGATGCTATTGCACGAACAATGTTTACATACATACATACATAGCTTCACGCTGTATCCCGCATATAGCGGGGTAGGCAGAGGGAAACCTAGTGTTAAGAC
>JAKGSA010000713.1:75120-108451 GCA_033558755.1 Philaethria dido
TATATATATATATATATATATATATATATATATATATATGTAAGCGTGAATATATTTCGATAAGGTATGATCAAGTTATTCACGCTTGGTACAGATTTTAGAGCAAAATTAGAGCTCATAATTTTTAGTGAGGGTTGAACAACACGTGGGGATATAATCATTTTTACGATACGCTCATGATGCTATTGCACGAACAATGTTTACATACATACATACATAGCTTCACGCTGTATCCCGCATATAGCGAGGTAGGCAGAGGGAAACCTAGTGTTAAGACACTCCGTTCCCTACTTTCTGCCGAATTGAGGCATTGCGTGCTGAGTGGCGGAATTCAACGCCACGCTTTGCCATGTTACCAAACCGAGGAAATGAAAAATTCCATTTCCTGGAGTGGGAATCGAGCCCACAACCAGTCGCGTTTGCGGTGGCACGCTTGTGCATTTTTAAACTCCAATATTTCTGAATCAAATGACAGAGATTTAAATTAAAAATCAAAGAAAATAGTTGTAATAATTGTTTTCGAGTAAGACTAGAATTGCCAATACACTTGATTCCACCAGAATTTTGAGTTTTGAGTTGCAGAACTTAACGCCGCATATCGTCTTATCAGAGAGGAGATAATGTAAATGATATAATATTAATGTAGCTGAAATATTGTAAATATGATCATTTTTCCGGGTGGGAATCAAGTCTACAACCAATCGCAGGTTACACAGGAAATAGTTACGGCAGTCTAACGTTTACCGATTTTTTAAATATTATAAAGTATTATTCATACATTAAGGCCTAGAAAAACATATTTAGAAAACATATAAAAAATTTCAACACAGTTAGATTAAACGTGCAACCTCCAGCAATACGTATTCTTAGTGGTAAAAGCGATTGGACGGTCTCCAAGAGTCATGAGTTCGAGTCCCGCTACGTTGACTTTTTTATATTTTTAAATAACCTAATTACACCTAGTTTTCGTCTTAAAAAAGCCAATAAATCTTTTTTGTCACAAGGTACACGCATTTATAATAAAATTCCACAAATAATAACAGACCTGCCACTTCAACAATTTAAAGTTATGATTAAAAACATATTATTAAAAAAAGTATTTTTCTGTCCAAGAATACTATAATGATGTCAATGTGTGGAATTAAATGCTGTTGACGCTCACCCGGGAGGCTCATCATAGTTGTATATTTATTGTAACATTTTATTTGAAAAGAGCAATTATTAAGTTTCTTGACGGCTCTTCTAAGCAGAACTGCCTTCCGAGCCGGTAGTACCTTCCGATAGGAGTGACACTACTGACATCTCTTGTAAATTGACGATTCGAAAGTTCTTGTAACAGCTTATTTGAATAAATAATATTTTGATTTTCATTTTTGAACAACACGATGGACTCATATGTCAATATGAATGTACAGATAATACGTACGTATTTTTAAACAAATACAATATAAATTTCAATATTCTCTCCTCACTCGTGCCAGAACTATTTGATATATTGTTCTCATAATGATTCTTTGGCGGTGAAGTTATATTTACTTTTATAATTAATTACTTTACATAAATAAAGTGTACTTAACCTAGTTTAAAGTTTTTTGTAGCTTCACGATATATCCCGCATTTGTGAGCCACAGAGAACTGTTATGACAGTTCGATCTTCTCTTTCAGCCGCGCTTTACCAGAGAATAGAAATAAAAACAATTTAAATGATTAATTTGTGATAATCATTCTGATTACCACAAGTGAGATCGACGCCACAACCACTTGAGATTCGGACCGTATGGCTTAAAGGTTAGAATAAAGATTTCTAAGAAGCTTGGGTTTAAGTCACACATAGCAGGGTAGGCAGAGCAAACCTGAAAACCTAGTGTTAAGTCACTCCGTTCTCTTAAGATTTCCGCATGCTCCTCCGTCCGCTTAATTTTCGTAAAACGGGGTACAAAGTTTTTGGTTCATGCATTTATATATAGATAAGCATTATATACGCCTGTCGTGGCGCAGGGGCACAATCGTGCGACTGTAAACGCGACAGGTTGTGGGTTCCATTCCCACTCCAGGAAATGTAAAATTTTGTATTTTAATTTCTTGGGTTTGGTTGTTACCAACTCAACTCAATACGCAATACCTCAATTCGGCGGAAAGTGAGAAACGGAATTGTTGAAAGAAAATGGAGTGTCTTAACACTAGGTTCTCTGGTTCCCTCTGCCTACCCCGCTACATGCGGGATACAGTGTGAAGTTAAAAAAAAAGCATTATATCTTACATTGTATGATCTACAATATAGGTAATAGGATACCAACGTGGAATGATTCACGTACGCATACGTACGGCGTACTGTAAGTGCATTCGTGACCTTTTTTCTTCTTGTAAGGATAACGTATGCCTTTTCAAGATTTAATATCATTTATTTTATCTATAAGCCTGTCGCAGTGCAGAGGTACAAGCGTGTGACTGTAAATGCGACGGATTGTGGGTTCGATTTCACTACAGAAAATGAAAATATGAAATATTTATTATAGTTAAATATTTAATATTTTCATTTCCTTGCTCTGGTAACAAAGCAAACCGCGGCGTTGAGTCCCGCCACTCAGTATGCAATGCCTCAATTCGGCGGAAAGTGGGAAACGGAGTTGTCTTAACACTAGGTTCCCTCTGCCTGCCCTGCTATATGCGGGATACAGCATACATTCTCCATATAAACTGCAAGTGTGCCAAGTTTCATGCTCCTCTGTCCGCGTATTTTTCGTAATATGGAGTACAAAGTTTTTGTTTCACATATTTATATATAGATATTTTTCATACGTTAATAAAACGTCTAAAATATATATAATGTACAAAAAATTGTAATAACAAAGTCGATTTGGAGGCTGGCAGTGAGCCAGTGTACGTGCATCGAGGTTTTTCACATTCGCACCAGATGGCTATATATCTTCTTAATACTATTCTATTCTACAATACAACTAGAGGTTCTTCATCGGTCGAACTGTAATGTTATCCATATGGGTTAGGAGCATTTCAACTTACATGTCTGTTGTTAGTACAATGGTTCTTAAATAAAATTAATAATACTCAATAACAATTAAAACAGATTCCACATCATTAAAAAAATCACAAAAAACAATAAAAAAAATTAAATTCACAAAATTTACAAAATTATTAAAAATCAATTATAAAAAATCAACACTTAAATCGTAATTACTTTTTTTAGCTTCGAATCTTTTGCATATAAAAGGGTAGATAGAAAGAACCCAGTGTTAAACACTAGGCTTTCCACCCAAAATCAAAATTTGCATGCTAAGTGGCGAAACTTAACGCTGTGCTACTAATAAAATCTTATTTACTTTCTTTGATTCACGCGTATTTTGGTTATAACATCATAAAAGATTTCAGATATAATTTGTTTTATTGGTCTTATTTATTTCTACAGTATGAACGATATCGAGTATCAGTGGGTCAGCATCAGCTGGCTTTGAACTGGAGAAAATGATCATATCTTATTTATCGCCATATCTCAGTTCTTAGATCAACTCATAATATGTATTTTTTTTATGGATAACGGATGGCAAACGAGCAGAAGAACCACCTGATGGTAAGTGGTTACCTTCGCCCATGAACATCTACAACACCGGAGATGTTGTAGATGCGTTGCCGATCTAGAGGTTACAGATGGAAAGGGGGGACAACGTAGTAGTCCGCCATCGGAATCACCACGATTTGGGGAAAGGGTGGGTGGAATTGGGGAAAATCTGGTGGAAAGTAAAGAACGGAGTGTCTTAACACTATAAGTATGTTCACTCTGACTGCCCTGGTAACGCGTGAAGCATGATCATGCTCATATTTGATACCTTTGATTGATTGATACGAAAAAGCTTATCGCGTTTGAGTTTTAATAATCGAGCCATCTGATATAACGAGTAATCGGAATTTAATAATGCTCACTTTCAATCGAAATGTTTGTGAATGAGATATCGATTAATGAATATCAAATATGACACCGGCTACTAGGCTATGGCTCAGTGGGAGAGCGTCTGACTGTAGGCGCGATTGGTTGTGGGTTAGATTCTCACCTGGGGAATATACATTTTAGTTATAGTTATTTTTAATCGAATCAATTTATAGAAGAAGGAAGTTATGAATTCAGCTGTATTATTATGTGTGTAATTGTATATTTTTTGTACAGGACGCAACAATTTTGATGGATCTTTGTTACATTTGATAGGTAGTGTTTCCGATGTGGTCCTATTTAAATGTAGTGAAGATCTACGACGAATAGTTTTGGAGCTATTTGTAATATTGTTGCTTTTTAGTGTATTTTAAGACGGTTTTCTTTTATTGTTTCATTCTTAATTTTGCTCTGGTATAATACGCGGCGTTAATATCCTGCATTTGTCTTACTAAAGCGAAGAAATGAAAATAAATTAAATATATTTTTTCTCGGATAAGTTAAAATGACTCAAAATCACCGTGGGCACTGTACTATATTCACACACATGTATGTATGTTTGTATTTACATATGTATATCCTAAACTCAGCTTCTGCAGGACAAAGAACCCGCATAACAGGATAGTCAAATCGAACCTGAATAATTTGCAGGCGATAGTTACCTTTAAGTGGTATTACATTTACCATTGGTAATCTTAATAACCTAAAAAAATAAAATATGCAATTCCTTTACTTAGAAGGCCAATTCGAAAGTTCCGAAAGGAGTGTCTTAACACTAGGTTTCCTCTGCCTACCCTGCTATATGCGGGATACAGCGTAAAGTTATGTATGTATGTAAGTATGTGTATTTTAAGTGGCGAAACTCAACGCCGCGCTTTGAAATAAAATACAATCGCAAATTCACAAATCATTTCAATAGTAAATATGCAATATACCGCGGGCGACGTTTTGTTATTCACATACATGTATGTATGTTTGTATGTATGTATAGCCTAAACTCAATACAAGGTTATTATGTTTGTTATTTGCATTATCGCCATTCGCTATCTAACGCGGATTAACTGGCGTCGAGGGATGCGAGATAGTTCAATTTTCATTTCAGTTAATATTTGATATTATATTTTGTTTACTACCTTATGGTGCAGTGGTTGTGGTATAATATTTTAGGTCTTACTAAGTACAGGTTCGCAAGGGTACAAATATTATTAATAAATTTGATGATGATTTGAGTTATTTAATTTCTTTAAGCCTAAGCCAGAGAACCTAAAGTTAAGATAATCCGTTCTCTTTTAATATTTTCGTTTCTTGGTTGCTGCCATCACGCTTTCCTTGTTACCAGAGCAAGGAGATGAAAATACTAAATATTTTTTTTTTCTTTTTTTTTTTAACTTCACGCTGTATCCCGCAAATAGCAGGGTAGGCAGAGAGAAGCAGAGAACCTAGGTTTAAGACGCTCAGTTCTCTTTTAACATTTTCGTTTCCCACTTTCCACCGAATTGAGGTGATTGTGTGCTGAGTGGCGCAACTCAACGCCGCGCTTTGTTTTGTCACCAAAGCGAGGAAATGAAAATACAGGCACACAGCCTGCCGCGTTTGTATTCGCACGTATATTAAATTTAGTTAAGTCCCATTTAAATTTAGCTAAATTCCAACGAGTTATTTTTAAATAATCCGAAATATTTTTTTAATTTTTAAGTGCATTTTCTTTAAAGTCGGTTCTCTTTTTTTGTTAACAATGTTAACAATAAAAAAAAATATTTATTATTTTATTTTATTTAAGTATCCAGCAACCTTTAGCCTTCGCTGCTTTCACTTTTCCACATACAATCCTTTCAACTGATTGCAAGTCGCTCCCTTGCGCCTAAACAAACGTAACCAATACGTAATTGTAATACCCACTGTTAGTTTATTTTTCTTTGTAATATCCACTACAGGGGTGTAAGTAGTTTAGTTTGGAAAAGTGGCGAAAACATGAGTGTCTGATGAAATTAGTTTGTTAGTGACACCATTATGTATGATTTTTGAGGATAATTTTTATTACTAACGCCTGTCGCGGCGCAGAGGCGCAAGCGACTGTAAGCGCGATAGCTTATAGGTTCTATTTCCACTCCAGGAAATGAAAAGTTCCATTTCCTGGAGTGGTTGGGCTTGGTAACAAGCTAAACGCGGCGTTGAATTTCGCCACTCAGCACGCAATTCCTAAATTGGGCGGAAAGTGGGAAACGGAGTATCTTAACACAAGGTTCAATTTGCCTACCCTGCTATATGCGGGATACAACGTGAAGTTATGTATGTATGTATGTATGTAACTTGAACACTGAGCACTAAATATAGGACACTGCCACTGATCACAAATTATAATAATCTGTTACTGTAAAGCTAAAGAATTTTCTTTTACAGTACTCCGGCGATCCCACCTTGCCAGGTTATTTTTCATCTACCCTTATACAATTAACATGTTGTTATATTTAATATCGTTCTGGAATTATTAAAATTATAACCTAAAAAAAAGAAACAGATATCAAATAATCGTTCTAAAAAGTTTAATTATTACAAATAACTCAAAAACTATTCAGATCGTAACTAAATTTAAATAGAGCTACATCCAAAGCTTTAGCTTCAATATTCTGAATTAACATAATAAACACAATTTATATATAATATTTAAGTTGTCCTTTCCCGTCGTAGCCAGACTCGCCACTAAAAACTTAATTTTGGCTAAAAGCAGAGAATGGGGTATCTGTACTACGTTCTTTGTCTACCCTGCTATAGGTACCAAAAAGAGTGCAAAGCTATAAAAAAAGTTAATAAGTAGAAAACAGTAATTTCTTACTAGATTTCAAAAGCTAAGTAATATCATTAAGCGTGTTACGACTTATTATACATTGATGATAAAAAATAGAGACATGAGCCACTAACTTTCATTAAAACTACATTGTACATAAAAATATATATTTTCACATCATGGTTACCCTACAAACGGGTCAAGCACAGAAATTAGCATAGGCCAAAAACTTCCGGAATCTAATACGTAGGAATAAATAAAAAGTTTGCGAACCCTTCAGTACAATTTTACGCCAGTTCCGTGTTATTTGTAATCTGATTTTTCCTCTCGCTGAATTTAGAGAGCCTTATTACATTTTGTTGTTTATGGTACGAAAATAAAATTAATTATTGAGATGTTTGATTTTCGCAATTTTTACATATATTAACGCCTGTCATGGCGCAGGGGCACAAACGTGCGACTGTAAACCCGACAGGTTGTGGGTTCGATTCCCACTCCAAGAAATGGAATTTTTCAGTTCCTTGGTTTGGTAACATGGCAAAGCGCGGCGTTGAGTTCCACCACTCATCACGCAATGCCCCAATTCGGCGAAAAGTGGGGAACGGAGTGTCTTAACGCTAGGTTCCTTCTGCCTATCCTACTATATGCGGGATACAGCGTGAAGCTATGTATGTATGTATGTTTTTATTAAAAGGTGAATAAGCGACTAAATACTAAAAAAAAAAATAAGTAGTAAAACAATAATATTAAAAATAGAATTTACAGGTGAATTATAAACTTAAAAAAGGCCCAAAAAGTATACATTATCGATTTATGAACTTATTCAAGTTTAGTACAGTTATTTTCAAATAGTAAATATTGATAATAATGAGCTCTTCTATTTTCGCAATTATTACACATTTTAAAAGAAACTATTTCAACCGGATTAATCGCGTATATTTTAGTATTCAAAAATACATTTTTGGAAACCCGACGTTTCGAACACTTTACAGTAGTCCGTGGTCACAGGTAGACTACCTGTGACCACGGACTACTGCACGGACTACTGTGTGCACGGACTATTGTGCGATTAATCCGGTTAAAATAATTTCATTTAAACAATGATAAAACATAAAACCTATATTCTTGACATTGAACTTGGCTCTCGTTTTCACATTTACGTTTCTGGTAAATTTATTTCTACGAATGTGGGCCATCCAATTATCTTGTATGAAGTTGACATGCTGTCATCACAAGGCATCCATATCATGTAACTGTTACATTGAAAGGGACGTATTTCTGACAATATTTATTGAGCGAGTTCAAAAAATAAGGAAAATTAAAACAAGGCAAAGCGCGGCGTTGAGTTCCGCCACTCAGCACGTAATGTCTCTATTCGGCGGAAAGTGGGAGTGTCTTAACACTACTTAGCTTGAAGCTATGTATGTATGTAAAAAATAAGGAAGTTATCAATTCCACTGTATGGTTTTTGTGTTTAATGGGTGGACCAATTTTGATGACAATTTACTATTTTAGTTCTATTTAAATTAAGTTAAGATCGAACAATAGTTTTTGGGTTATTCATAATTTTTCTTTTTTTGTTGAAATTTTAATTATATGTATATGAGAACCTTTGTGGCACAGTGGGATAGTACCCGACTGTAGACGTGATTGGTTGTGGATTCGATTCTTAATCAAAGAAATCCGCCACTTAATAAAACTAACTAAAATTTAGTTTATCAAAACTTCAATATGAATATAGCTACATAAGCTAAATTCAAATAGCCACAAGGTCCGAAACACCATTAACGTTAGTCCTAGAAAAATATTTCTTCTTCTTCTTATTTGTGTCACTCTTGGCAGAGTGGTCGTGGTCAACATGTCGTATTACAGGGGGCAGGTATAGCTCGCCGTACGGTGTCGCGCCATCTCCCCTGCTGGACGTCATTCTGGCGCACTCATTTATTGGTCGACCCACTAGCGACTTTACCTGGTCAGTCTACCGCATTGGGAACCTTCCGCGTGGTCTAATGCCTTCCACAATATTTAAGAAATGTAAAATTAAAAGACAATAAGATTCGAACTTGCACCTCTTGGAATCTGTTCAAACCCAGGTAGTTAAGCTATACGTCCTTGTTGAGTATGTCGAAAATTTTATACGCTTGTCAGAATTTATTTTTCTTGTTAAAATCTCTGTAGGGAGATTTTTGTAAAATGCCGCACGAAGATAATTTCTAAGAATACTGTTTTCGCAAGATAGAATGATATTTATGAAATATTTTTTAAAAATTGCAAAAATTCTCGAATTTTTTAATATTCAAAAAAGAATTCTAATATATATTCTTTTTAACTTTACGCTGTATCCCGCATATAGCGGAGAACCTAGTGTTAAGACACTCCGTTCTCTTTCCGTTCCCCATTTTCCTCCGCTGAATTGAGGCATTGCGTGCTGAGTGCGGAACTTAACGCCGCGCTTTGTTTATTACCAAACCCAGGAAATGAAAATACTAATAAAATGAAGTATGCAGAAAAATATAATAAAAAATATTACCTTCCCGTATTTCTTTTGTAAATAAACTTAAGCTATGCCAAATTTACGTAGCAAAAAAACGAAAGATTTTCCTTCATCTAATACAAAAAAATGAAAACAAAGTGATTTAACTCTCTCCGCCCAGCCTACAAAAAGTACAACAGTTAATACGAGATAAAAATAAAAAAAAATAAAACCAACATTTGAGTTTACGTTGAAACAAATCCTCACCGTAGGAGGTGAGAGACAAAACGACTTATACGAGCTTATAGAACCGTTAAATTTGAGCTCTACCTAGTTATTATTTTAGTATTTTATATATAAATAAATATAAATATTATGTCAGTCTGTCTTATTTTATGAAGAGAAAAAGCTAAGCATTCCATGGATTCATTGTGCGGTTGCCATATCCATCGGGATGCAGAAGAGGAGTGACAGTGCCTGGGACATGCAACCCAAGTGTAGGCTTAAGGCGTCCCTTTTAAAATGCGCATTAATGCCTCCACTGTCCGAGCTCTTCTCTCTTTCTAAGTAGATGTAAAAATAAACTACTAATGCCTCCATAGAAATACGACCCACGCCATAAAAATAAAAAAAAACAAAATCAAAATATTCTTACAAGCACTTTCGAATCATCAATTTACAAAGGTGCCAGTCGTGTCAGTCCTAACGGAAGCTACCACCAGCTCAGAAGGCAGTTCTGCTGAGAAGAGCCGACAAGAAACTCAACAGTTGCTCTTTTCAAATATTTTTTTTACAATAAATATACAACTATGATGAGCCTACCGACTCCCGGGTGAGCGTCAACATCATTTAATTCCACACATTGACATCATTATAGTATTCTTGGACAGAATAATATATTTTTTTCAATAATATGTTCTTAGTCTTAACTTTAAACTGTTGAAGTGGCAGATGTGTAATTATTTCTAGAATTTTATTATACATGTGTATACCTTGTGACAAGAAAGATTTATTAACTTTTTTGAGACGAAAACTAGGTGTAATTAGAAATATAACTATATAATACTAGGTGTAATTAGAAACGTAGAAGTGAATGACTATGAGTGTGAAAATTTCCATCTATTATATCTTTATTCAACTTATACAGGAACAGCGGAACGGCTTTGAATAAAATTTTAAATATTCATTTGTATATTTATTTAGTATCTATTATAGATTTATTTTACAACGTTAAATAACTTAGTGATCGTTTTCTCTACTCGGAGTGTCTGAACCTGGTGTCAAGACACTCCGTTCACCGCCTTCCACCTGAATTCGAAACAATACGTCTAAAGTGGCGTAACTTAACTTTCTCTTCATTAGAATCATTTCCCCAAGCGGGAATCGAACCCACAAACAATCGCGTTTACACGATAAGTTAAATATAAATATATAGTGACACATAGACGTGATAGTCTCAGGTAAATTCCTAGGTGGCAACTAGTATCAGCTAAGAAGCTTAGTTCGTTCCATGACTTATATTTTTCCATTTTCCGGTTCCTTTCAGATCTAGCGTTAATCTTTTTAGAGATATAAAATTATTTCGAAAAGCCAAAATACTTATCTTTTGAAGTTAAATTAAAAATAAATCTTTAGTGAACAATCTTTGACTTTATTTCTTGTGATGGTTGACATTTTCAGTAAAAATGTTATCTAAGTTAATGATCTTAGGAACTTTTGCTTTTAGTTGTGATTATTATTAATTTATGTATAAACTTTTTTTTATTTTCTTGGCTTATTATTATGTCCAAAAAAAATAACACCTGTCGTGGCGCAGAGGCACAAGCGTGCGACTGTAAACACGACAGGTTGTGAATTCGATTCCCACTCTAGAAAATGAATAAGACTTTAGTATTGTCAGCGGAATGTGGGGAATGAAGTGTCTTGACACTAGATTCTCAGGTTCACTCTGCCTACGCTGCTTCCGTTCCCCACTTTCCTCCAGATTGAGGCATTGCGTGCTGAGTGGCGGAACTCAACGCCGCGCTTTGTCTTGTTACAGAACCCAGAAAATGAAAATACTTCATTTCCTGGAGTGGAAATCGAAGCCACAACCTGTCGCGTTTACAGTCGCACGCTTGTACCTCTGCGCCACGACAGGCGTTAATCATAATTAATCATGATTATCTCAAAAATTCAACATAACATTACCTAATTATCTATTGTCACGTATAATTATAACGACATGGCACTACACGTGCTTCAGCGTCCAAATCCCGTACAATAGCAATAATATAATTATTGTATACGAGTATGAGTACGAGCGGCGAGTGCGTGCGGATGACAGTTGTTAAGTGATTACCATCAATTAGGCTGACGGACCCCCCGCAGTGATCGTAAACCTTGTTAGCTAGTGTAGTTTTGTGTTTATTATTAGGTATATATATACCCTATTAATGTCGTTCTTTCCATTGATCTCCCTTAAAAATATACATAAACTTATTTTTTCATGTTTATTCGCACTGGTGAGATAAAACGTGGCATTCAGTTTTGGTTAATTATTCTTTTAACTTCATGCTGTATCCCGCATATAGCAGGGTGGGCAGAGGGAACCTGAGAATCTAGTGTTGAGAACCGTTCTCTTTCAACATTTCCGTTCCCCACTTTCCGCCGGATCGAGGCATTGCGTGCTGAGTGGTGGAACTCACCGCCGCGCTTTGCCTTGTTACCAAACCCAGGAAATGAAAATACTAAACTTACATTTCCTGGAGTGGGAATCGAACCCACAATCTGTCGCGTTTACAAACACACGCTTGTGCCTCTGCGCCACGTCAGCCGTTTACAGATAGAAAGTGGAGAACGGAGTATCACTATGTTCTCTCTAACAGCGTGAAAATGACAAAAAAAGACGTAAAGTTTTACTTTGAAAGATTTATCTTAAAGCTTATACACGTTTGGGGCCACTTACCTCGCAGGTCGGTAGGGTTCATCTAGGTCATGTTCGATCCGGCAAATCCTCTTGTATTAGGCATTAACTGGACAAATGGATTGCTTTGATGTGACACGATTTGGTTAGCGACCGTGTGGCTTAATGGTTATATTAGATAGGAAGGTCTAGGTTCGATTTTTTTAATTTTTATTTATTTTGATATTTTTTTTATATATTCACACTGTTTCTCAGATAGCAGCGTAGTTAGAAATAATCTAGTGTTATGTCAAGATACTTTTGTACTCCACTTTTTGTCCGAAATTAAGGTATTGTATACATGCTAAGTGGCGGAACTCAACGCCGCACTAGTTTTAGGAAAGGAGAAATATGAAAATAATTTAATTAACTTTAGTTAAAAGAAATTCCTTAGAGAGAAAATCGAATCCACTCCAATCATTCGCGTTTACAATTAGACACAGTTCCACTGCGCTAAGAAAGCTTTAAATTGTATTACCTATTAAAATTTAGGATGTTAACAAAAAATAACGTTTATATAAAAGCTTTCATGATTTGTTTCTCTTTTTAGTACATGTATAGATAGGGCTCCAATATGTATGGGCCCCCTTTAGGCGTAAGGCCCCCTTTATGCACGGGGCCTGATGAATTTGCTTTCTATACATAGCTAATTCGACGTTGAGTGGTACTTGTCATATGTAGTTGTAACACTTTTTTTTAACTTCACGCTGTACCCTGCACAAATTAGGGTAAGCGGAGGGAACCGGATAACCCAGTGTTAAGACACTCCGTTCTCTTTTAACATTTCCGTTCCCCACTTTTAGACGAATTGAGGTATTGTGTGCTAAGTGAGGGAACTCAACGCCGCGCTTTGCTTTATTACCAGAAAAGAGGAAATGAAAATACTAAATATTATTTTAATATTTTCATTTCGTAGAGTGAGAATCGAACCCACAACCTGTCTCGTTTGCAGTCGCACGTTTGTGCCTTGTAATAACACAATAGAATTATACTAGTTAGAATATCAATAGCACTATGATATTGATAATCCTAAACCCGTACTTAGTGAGCTCTAGGAAACAAGTAAATTGCACTCCCATCTACATTTCCACGAAGTAAACGTTGCATAATTTCACCAATATTTATGATAATCATTTTGCTATATATGACTGTGTAACTGTAAACGCGATTAGTTGCGGGTTCGATTCTCATTTAAAATGATTATATCAATTAGAATTATAGGTCCACGAAACGACTTAAGACGTTTTTTATCTACTTTGATTAAAACAAAAACATATTTTTTTAAAAATCATGTCTTTTCAAAAAACTTAATTAAGTACAAATTAAGTTAAGTACAAATCTATATATTTTTTTTTTATTGATAACGGACGGCAAACGAGCAGAAGGACCACCTGATGGTAAGTGGTTACCTTCGCCCATAGACATCTACAACACCAGAGATGTCGTAGATGCGTTGCCAACCCAGAGGATACTGATGGAAGGGGGGACAATGTAGTAGTCCACTATCAGAACCACCACATTTTGGGGAAAGGATGGGTGGGAAAGGGGAAAATCTGGCTTACATGCCATCGAACCGGAACACATCATAAAATATTTGGCGGTTCGTCTTTGACATGATAGTGGTCGCGAGCCAGTCGGAGGACGAACCTCCTACCACCAACAGAAATATTGAGGGTTCACAATTTTTTTTTAATAGGTCACTAAATTCTGAAGGTGTGACATTTAAGTTATTTTCATATACCCACTCTAGTAAGATAAAACATTGCATTGAGTTCCGCCACATACAATGTCTCGATTTCCGGCGGAAAATGGAGAATGGCTTCACTGTATGTTCTCTCTCTAACTACCTTGCTACTCATTTTTATTAATATTTTTTTCTTAAAATGTTAACGCCTGTCGTGGCGTAGGGACACAAGTGTGCGACTGTAAACGCGACAGGAAATGGAATTTTTCATTTCCTGGGTATGGTGACAAGGCAAAACGCGGCGTTGGGTTCCGCCACTTAGCATGAGGTGCCTCAATTCGGCGGAACGTGGGGAACGGAGTGTGTTAGCACTAGGTTCTCTCTGCCTGCCCTGCTATATGCGGGATACAGCGTAAAGCTATGTATGTATGTAATATTTCCGGTATATAAAAGTGACAACATACAAAATGTTTTTAAATATTAAATTGCCTCCGAATCTTTCAATACCATAAAGTTGCGAGTCTCGAAGGACGTCGCAGTAAAAAGATACGACTTCAGGTCTACACTCAATTCCGTCACCTGGTTACTCGTTATTATTCGCAATTTTCTTTTATGTACTTGGATTTTTTATACGTTTATTTATATAGTTAAAATAACATTAAATTGTGGTTTAAAAAATTAAAAATATTACACTATTTCAAAATAGTTATAATTATTACGAATTCCAAGAAAATATTTTTTATTATATTTATTTTATTTTACATACAATATTTTTTGTTCCATCTGTTTTTTGTTACCTACTTTTCTCTACTGAGATCCGCCACTCAACACGCAATGCCTCAATTCGGCGGAAAGTGGGGAACGGAATTGTTGAAAGAGAATGGAGTGTCTTATCACTAGGTTCTCTTGTTCCCTCTGCCTACCCTGCTATATGCGGGATACAGAGTTAATTTAAAAAAAAATCTTTACTAATTTCATATTATCATTATATTTACCTTAAATGCCTCAGAAGTCAGACTTAAGTAGAACTTGCATAAAAAGAAGCCTTTTTCAGAATAAATGTACAAATTTATGAATATAAAAGACGTTTGTTAGTCTTTCAGGAAAAAAATAGTGAACTGATCTATATGAAACTTTACGGTCACATAGCTTATATTAATACGTAAAGGAAAACCTTAGATCCCTTTTTATGAAAACATCACAGACGGAGAAATGTGAAAATTGACATACATATAGTGTAAGTAGTAATAATCGTATGTATCATACGAGTATGAGCTACATCTTTTTTTATTTTAACTTCACGCTGTATCCCGCATATAACAGGGTAAGCAGTGGGAACCTGAGAACCTAGTGTACTTTAAGACACTACGTTCCGCACTTTACAACTAATAAAAAAATGTCTAATTTATCCCTAATATGCGATTAACTTCACGCTGTATACCGCGGTAGCACGGCAGGCAGAGGGAACCTGTGAACCTAATGTTAAGACACTCCGTTCTCTTACACCAATTCCGTTCCCCACTTTCCGCCGAATTGAGGCATTGCGTGCTGAGTGGTGGAACTCAACACCGCGCTTTGTCTTGTTACCAAGCCCAGGAAATGAAAATGCTAACATTTCCATGATATAAAAGTAAGTATCTAGAGAGAGATAACTATCAAACAGTATTTAATAGCGAATAATCTCTTTAACTCAGAAAATTAGCTCAAAAGTAAATAAATGATAGCAAAAAACGAAACGATGAAAGGAACCCAAATCTTACCTTTCAGTCTTTCAGCGCCTGTCTAAATGACATGAAAACGTTACAAAAAATCTCTGAACACTTGTCGAGAGAAAGGAAACTAGTTCACCCTAACACCCTCACACCTGAGCGTTCTGTACTTAACTGTTACGCGTGGTTTAGGAAATTTTCTAATGTAGAGTTAGTAAACATATTAAAAAACTGTAAACGCGAAAGGTTGTGGGTTCGATTTCCACATCAGGAAATGTTAAAGGTTAGTATTTTCATTTCCTGGGTTTGTTAACAAGGAAAAGCGCAGCGTTGAATTTCTCCACTCAAAAGTGGGGAACGGAGTGTCTTAACACTAGGTTCTCAGGTTCCTTCTTCTACCCTGCTTATGCGGAATATAGTGTGAAGCTAAGAAAACATGTTATAGACTGTCCACTAATATATCAGTATCAATATTGTCAATCCTATAGGAACCTATCACCGCCTCGCTAAGTTTATTACAATAATTAGCTTCCCGAATGAACGTCAGCATAAATGTTAAAAGGTTAATATCATTTAAGTTTTATGTTGTCAATCTCGTTACCACCATTAAAGTGATTCAACATTATTTAAAAAATATGTGACAAGTCAGAAAAAATAGAGAGTTATATCACCAAGTTGTCTTAATATAGTCCTCGAAATGCGTATAATATATACAAGTATACATAGAAAAGAAAAAAGTAAGAATTATAGACTATAAACTTTGTCTATCTAGACCTTTTTTATCAGTCTATCTCCTGGAAATAGGCCTCGTTCATACAGAGTTAAATACCTACATCCTAGGCTACTTAAATTATATATCTAAATAAAGTAAACAAAAAAAAACGCCACACGTGTGAGAGCCCTTACATCTGTCACGCGGACTCCTTGACCCGCTGAGGGTTACAAGTAACGATGTGTGCACTCACTTGCAGAATAAGTGTAAAATATATTTATATATAATATAATAATAAATAGCAGCATATAATTACCAAATTATCTGAAATTATTACACTTTAGGTTACCTTAGTTATAAATAAAAAACCTGGCTGAATCAATTCTTCAAATTTAGGAAGAAAATACAGATAGTAATCTATAAAAGCTATATTTTTGAAATGTGCTAGTTAAATCCTTACATTTGACCCCACACGGTACCCATCAACGACTTTTTTGTTTTTATTCATGACGTAATTGACTCTAGAGGGCACTGTATTGAATTAAGAGTGACGTCACGTATCTAAGAACACTTTGAGTATGAATATCTATTTAATGTTACTTTAATTATATGAATCGATCCAGGGGTTTGGAAGATATGAGGTAATAAAGAATATTACAAACATACATAAAACACGCGAAAAACATAACCCTCCTTTGTTTCTGGGTAAAAAGTCGTTTCTACTTAAAAATATATTCACAACAAATTTTGATGTAATAAGGTGACATCCGTGTGCTTAATTTACTTGCATAATACGCTTGCCTTTTTAAATGACTAATAGACCCACTGATCATAAGATGCTTAAATATCATATGTAGGCTGTTTGGGGAGCGTAGGGATGCTCTAAGAGAGGATTCCTTGAAATTCCCTCAAAAACGGAAAAAAATGTGATTTTTTTTAACTTCACGCTGAGGGAACCTGAGAACCTAGTGTTAAGACACTCCGTTCTCTTACAACAATTCCGTTCCCCATTTTCCGCCGAATTGAGGCATTGCGTGCTGAGTGGCGGTACTCAACGCCGCGCTTTGCCTTGTTACCAAACCCAGGAAATGAAAAATTCTATTTTGGGAATCGAACCCACAACCTATCGCGTTTACAGTCGCAGATAATAATATATTTTAGATTTTATAATCCATGCACTTTATCTGCAGTTTGCAAAGTATATTAAGCAAAACTGTCATTAGTTTTGCTTAATATACTTTCACTATGTTCTATTCTCTACGTGACCCAACACCATATTTCATCTTTTTTGAAGACAAGACAAAAGACGCTACAATTTTGCATACAAACTATAACTACAATTTAAAGTGCTATAATATGAAAAATAAATCCACAAGAGCCCAAAGCGTTATTAAAATTTAATAAAAAAGAATATATAATAACTAATTTCAGTGTACACATATTTTGTCCTGAAGTGTACAAGTAACAGTGAGAGCGTTTATGCCCCACATTCACAACTTACTGTGCGTATTTGCTATAAGAGTTTCATTTGCGTTTTTATCACTTCTGGCCTCAAAAGGGTTGACCTACATATTTCAATATTCTTTAAGAGAGTATTTGTGGTAGCCATCCTTCGATTTTTTTATATACTAAATACAGAAAATAGGTAATAAGTTCATAAATATTATTAAAAGTAGAATCTACTAAAAGTAGAATTCTACTTTTGAATTTCTACTAGATCTTTTTTTTTACTTTACGCTGTTTCCCGCTTATAGCAGGGTAGGCAGAGGGAACCTGAGAACCTAGTGTTAAGACACTCCGTTCTCTTACAACAATTCTGTTCCCTAATTGCTGAGTGGCGGAACTCAACTTCTACTAGATCAGGGCCAAATTCCTATATAATCTTAGTCAATTTAAAAAAAAAAAAAAATTTGCGAGCTGCAAAAAATATATAAAAAAATGTTTTTTATTGAAATTATGTATTGAAAATATATAAATAACAATATTAAATTTGAATATTAAAAATTAATATCATTTATTTTATTTTTCTATCATATTGAAAATCATTTACTGCTGAAAATGATTTCACATTTCAGTTTGATCCCCAGTCATGGAAACAAAAATATTACATTGATTTTTATTTCTCTGCTTTGGTAACTCTCTTGATACCAACATTTTTGACGATCTCTGCGAAAAGCTTGAAGAATATATTTTGTATTCAAATTATTTTTTTATATTTTATAAGTGTAAATGACGACTGTCGTAGCGCAGAGGCACAAGCGTGCGATTGTAAACGCGACAGGATGTGTGTTCGATTCCTACTTTAGGAAATGAAAAAGTATTTTCAATATCTGGGTCTGGTAATAAGGCAAAACGCAGCGTTGAGTTCCGTCAGCATGAAATGCCTCAAAATCCGGCGGAAAGTGGGGAACGTAATTGTTGGAAGAGAACGGAGTGCCTACCCTGCTAGATGCGGGATACAGCGTGAAGTTCAAAAAAAGTGTAAATGGTGCTGTCGTCTCGAAATTAAACAGTATTACACGATTTTCGTAGCAAAAGATAGCTTCCAATAACTATAACAACCGTATAAGAATTTTAACACGGCGGGATAAGAAAGTAAAGTTTTAAACGGCTTGAGAGTTGAACGATTTCTACGAGGTGCCAACTTTAACCAAGCTATGTTCACATTTTTACAGGAAATTCCGGTACTTTTATAATGTAGATACTTATATAATGGCGAAGCCAGTCTTGGAGCAGAGGCACAAGCGTGCGACTAACCGCGACTGGTTGTGGGTTTGATTCCCACTGCAGGAAATGAAAATATTAAATATTTACAATAATGAATATTTCGTATTTACATATCCTCGCTCAAACAAATCAAAGCACGGTATTGATTGGCGTAGCACTCAGCACACAAAGCCTTAATTTGATGGAAAGTGGACAATGGAAATCTAAGAGAACGGAGTATCTAAATACTAGGTTCTCACGTTTCCTCTATCTACCCTGCTATGTGCGGGATTCAGCTGTGAAAAAAATGGCCAAATTACACGAAATCTTTATAAATCCATCACATATATGTTGGTACTAAAATACATAATTAAAATACCTAAAATGTATACACATACCACTTTAGATAATAATTGGAAAATGTGGTTTTCACTTAAATTACAATTATATGTTCCCAGAATCATCGTGTGTACAATCAGTCATTTACCAACGGGATTAAATTTTTTGTAGCTACTGGACTCTATTTTTTAATTTACTGTATTTTTTCTGTCAAATATAGATAATGTATGTTTGGACAAGTTAGGTTATAGAAATGAAAATGTAATTAAACATAATACATACACGCATACATAGCTTCACGCTGTATCCCGCATATAGCAGGGTAGGCAGGTCCCCACTTTCCGCCGAAATCGACACATTGCTTGTTAATTGGTGGAACTCAACGCGGCGTTGAGTCTTTTTGTCGTACATGAGCGGAGAAATTAAAATAATGTAAATATTTCCATGAATGAAAATCAACTCCGAAACCTATCACGTTTACAATAATAATAAATATATTGGAAATCAATTCATTATGTTTGTGCCGCCTGTCGTGGCGCAGAGACACAAGCGTGCGAATGTAGACGGGACAGGTTGTGGGTTCGATTCCCACTCCAGGAAATGGAATTTTTCATTTGCTGAGTTTAGTAACAAGGCAAAGCGCGGCGTAGAGTTTCGCCACTCAGCACGCAATGACTCAATTCGGCGGAAAGTGGGGAACGGAGTGTCTAGGTTTCCTCTGCCAACCTTGCTATATGTGGGATACAGCGTGAAGCCAAGTATGTTTGTGCCAAAAACGTTTGTGCAAAGATTATAGGAGGGTTATTCAAAAGAAAAAGAAGACGTTAAAATTACTTCTAGAAATTGTTTTTTTAGGTAATTCATAGTCAATTTCTTGTTTTTTTTCCCTATATGTAACACGGACACAAGAACACGTCTATAAAGCCTAGCCTCCAAATAAAGAATACTTTGTAATAAAAATAAAAAATAACGAATGTGCTCTATCTTACAAAAATATTGTATAAGTTGAAATATTATTTTTATTGAATATACACCTTAATATATCTACATAGAGTCTATTTTTATATGAAGAAAAAAGAACTTAAAGCTTTTTAGTTTGACATATGTATCTCCTTAAATCCGATATACGACGCTACTGATACCCAAAGGCATACATTGGCTTTGAAACGATTAACACCGAACTTATAATATAAATTATTTAAATTTGAACTTTAATTCTATGCAAATAAAGTAGAAATTTCAAATACAAAAAATATTTTCTTAGTTCTTTTTCAAATTATTATAAGAATAGGGGATAATAGCTAATTGAAAATGAACTCTATGCCTTGCAAATAAGACGCAATATTGAATAAACTAAAAATACATTTATTACATTCTTCTTAACATGTAAATTTGATCGTCCAATTTAAAATGAGCTGTAATTCCATATATTTTCGTTCAAAATTCCAGTTCATGTATATTGGTTATTATCAACTGTAATGCAAAATGAACTTTATTTGGTTGTGATAGAGTCGTTTTTATTATATTTTATTTAATATTCGAGTGAAAGGATAAATCAATGATAGTTATGGCGATTGGTAAGAGTATCGATAATCGCCAGAAGAGTTTACTTCATACTTCGTTACTTATGGAATAGATATTTTCATAAAATATTAAAAAAGGTATTGGGGTTGAGATATAAATATTTGGGGAGGTGTATAAATGGTAATAAATACTTATAAATATATATTTATTACTGGCTGTACCCCGCGCACGTTGATTTATTTATTTTTTAACTTCATGTCTATCCCGCATATAGGAGGGTAGGCAGAGGGAACCAGAGAACCTAGTGTTAAGACACTCCATTTTCTTTCAACAATTCCGTTCCCCACTTTCCGCCGAATTGAGGCATTGCGTGTTGAGAGGCGACACTCAACGCCACGCTTTGCCTTGTTACCAAACCCAAGAAATGAAAATACTAAATTTTACATTTCCTGGAGTGGGGATCGAACTCACAACCTGTCGCATTTACAGTCACACGCTTGTGCCTCTGCGCCACGGCAGGCGTTGGGCGCGCGTTGCTAGGCCGCCAAAAATAAATTTGAAGGAAAGACATTATATACAAACATTCAAATCATTTTGAGTAATTTTAATGATTTTGTTAATTTAGAAAAAATGTTGGCGCCATCATCACACTCCGTTCCCACTTTCCGCCGAATTGAGACATTGCGTGCTGAGTGGCGTAACTCAATACCGCGCTTTGCCTTGTTACCAAACCCAGGAAATGAAAAATTCCATTTCCTGGAGAGGGAATCGAACCCACAACCTATCGCGTTTACGCACGATTGTGCCTCTGCGCCACGACAGGCGTTTTAACCTATGAAAATAAAGAAAATGTATATGAATAAATATTTTTTAAAATCTATAAACATTTGAACGCAGCTTTTAGTACTCGGAAGGCTTCCATGAGACACGGATTCAAGTCCTGCTGCTTTCAAAATTTTTATTCGTAAGATTATTTTTTTACTCTGAGTGTGAAAATAACTATTTAATAAAATAAAAAAAAATATAGTAATAATAAATAAATGACTAACAACAAGTATGTGATCGTAGTGTTCAAGTAATAAAAGAAATAACAAAAATAAAAAATATGCCAATTATATATTTAAGAATAACATTTTAATTTATGAACTTACTTACTTTTTAACGCCTGTCGTGGCACAGAGGCACAAGCGTGCGGCTGTAAACGCGACAGGTTGTGGGTTCGACTCCAGGAAATCGAATTTTTCATTTCCTGGGTTTGGTAAACAAGGCAAAACGCAGCGTTGAGTTCCGCCACTCAGCACGCAATGTCTCAATTCGGCGTAAAGTGGGGATCGGAGTGTCTTAACACTAGGATCCTTCTACCTACCCTGCTATATGCGGAATACTATATATTATAATAAAATTTAAATTTTAAAATAACGGGCATGAAAAGTTATATTTTGATTTATCAACTTATTCGCGCCGCTACATATATATTCTAACTAAATAAAAAAAAATCTATTAATGACTAATTCATTACTTATAGTTGAGTTATGCGTAACATCTGCTTTACAAAGAAAATGATATCATTCAGGTTCGAACACTGTACCTTCCCTGAATAATAATTAGGAACTATTTGAATTTCAAATTTACATACACTACTTAGCCATACCTGGTCGAGACCATCGTGGCACAATGGAACAACGCCTGAGTGTAAACGCGATGGTTAAGGGTTCAATTCCCATACGTTAAATTATTATACGTAGCTTCACGCTGTATCCCGCATATAGCAGGATAGGCAGAGGCAACCTAGTGTTAAGACACTCCGCTCCCCACTTTCCGCCGAATTGACGCCTGTCGTGGCGCAGAGGCACAAGCGTGCGAGAGAGAGCTTGTTGAGATGGAATTCAACGCCGCGTTTTATCTTACCAGATCGGATAAATTATGATTAAAATTCTAATTAAAAAATATGACCGACATCAAACAAAATGCATAATTATTATGAAATCAAAAACTACTTGTCCGATTGTAACTAAATTTAATCGGGACCACATCAGAGGTACTATACAGAGGAAGACACATAAAATGAAGAACCATTAAAATTGGATCACCCAGTAAAAAGTTAAGTGGTAACACATAAAAAAACAACGACTTGAACTGTGAGAGTACTGGCAGAAGTATTAACATGAATAGTTTTGAACGAATTGCTATAATTATCAGTATAAAAGTACTATAATTTATGAGATAAAATATAATATTCACTTATTACGCTATCGTACAAAAACATGACAACTTCGTCTTATGAATTTTCGATCAGGTCACGTGTCCTTGACGCGAGTTTAACATCTTTTACCCATCACAACGCCGCTAAAGAAGTTTTCACTTCAAGAACATAATCATATTGACAACTTCCTTTTTTATTGTCGGTTAAGCTAATCCCCATCTAATTTTCTGGTTCACATGACATAGACAAAGAGGCCTGACTCCCTTTCGTTAGCAAAATCAATCTGTGCACTATCACTGAGTAATTTATGTTGAAGGGAGGCTGTAAATCTGCGACCCGCGCGTTTCTTAACAGGGACATATTCTACGAGGACGGTTTAATTAAATTATTTTGTATATAATATATAGATAGATAGATATTTAGGGTATTGTGGCGCAGTGGCCGTCTGACTGTGAAAGGTACTGGTTTTTGGTTTGATGCCCATTCAGGAATGATTATCTGGCTAAACTAAGTTTGGTGATAAGTTTTGCAACTTAAGACGTGATGTCTCGAATTCGAGTGGAAAGCGGTGAACGGAGTGTATGGAGCAAAAGTGTGAAGCTAAAGTAAATACATACATATACACCACCAAACCCAAAAAATGGAAAAGCCAGCATTTAGTGATGAAACACTCTTTTTTTCGACAAATTCAAAAATAGGTTCTCAATTTGGCTGTAATGTACCGCCAAATTTAAAACTTTTATTACTTACCTTTTAACTTTTTTTAGTAGCTCGTGTTTCTAATGTTCCATTTAAATTTAGGTAAGACATGACTACTATACTTTATGAGTTATTCGTAATAATTTTACTTTTTAGTTTATTTTATTTGACATCATTTATTTTTGTTAAAATCTTAATATTTCCACTAAACTAAACACTAGCTAAAATAGGTAAAGTTAAAATTTCCACTACCAGTATCTCTGGAATAGTGCCGTATGTAATAACAAAGGGAAGCGACAGGGGTCGGTCAGATAAAGGAGATTTACGCAACTTCCTACTAACTTCGGACTCACGCTCAAGCCCCAATATTAAATCCTTTCTAGGTTTCCACGAATTACTTCTGCTATATATATTTTTTATTTAACTGCTCTTGGGTGATCAGTTTTTTATAATAGATGGATATGTTGCTTTTGAAAGAGAATTTGGGTTTTTTAGCGAAGTAGTCGGCGAAGTACACTTTTTCTTCCACTTTCCACCCGAAATTAAGTTATTTCGTGGTGAGTTGCGGAACTCAACGCCGCATTTTATCTTACCAGAGAGCAGAAATGAAAAAATATTCAAATTTAATAATTCCCTGAAATAATCCAAGTCATACAGTATACGTCTGTATAATAAAGTTCTAGAAACATTTACAGACCTGCAACTTGAACAATTTAAAATTAAAATTAAAAAGATTTCAAGAATACTATATTGATGTTAATGTATGGAATTAAATGTTGTTGATGCTCACTTGGAAGGCTCATCATAGTTGTTATTATATTTGAGAAGAACAACTGTTGAGGTTTTCACTGGCTCTGCTCAGCAGAACTGCCTACTGAGCCTTTAATAGCTTCCAATAGGACTGACAATAATGACATCTTTATATTAAATGGAATATCGAAAGTGCTTCTAATAGGCTATCTGAATAAATAATATTTTGATTTTGATAAATCGTGTTTGCAGTCAACAATAAAAATAATCTCCCTCCTAGTAGAGTATACACAATATAGTAAAAATAGATAAAAACTCGCCTCTAAACTAAACTCTACTCTACTCTACTCTAAACTTTAAAAATAGATAAAGAATCACCTGTCGTGGCGCAGAGGCACAAGTGTGCGACTGTAAAGCGATAGGTTGTGGGTTAGATTCCCACTCCAGGAAATGAAGTATTTTCATTTCTAGGTTTAGTTCTAGGTTTGGTAACAAGGCAAAGCGCGCCGTTGAGTTCCGCCACTCAACACGCAATGCCTCAATCTGGCGGAAAGTGGGTAACGGATTTGTTGAAAGAGAATGGAGTCTTAACACTAGGTTCTCAGGTTTCCTCTGCCTACCCTACTATATGCGGGATACAGCGTGAAGTTAAAAAAAAATAAAGAAAAAACTTTGAATCTACCTTTTTAGCTAAGATTCAGAACGACCACTCAAGCATCTCTCGAAGTAAACAAATATAATTGTACGTACTTAGGGAAAACCTCTCTCATTGTAAGACGGGGTAGGCGAGGCGGAATATTTTTGTGTACTCTTTCAATATAAAAGACCCGCATGTTTACAGTAATCGTTGAAAATAGCTGAAAAGAATCTATAGCCGTAATCTGTAGACAATTGATTGTGGACTCGAATTTACTTTAAATATAAAGTGGGTGGACCATGCTAGGCCATGCTCCGTGTAAAGACAGTTATTAAAAAGTCATAGTAATTGTCATTTTTTTAGCTTCACTCTGTATACTGCATATAGCAGGGTAGGCAGAGGGAACCTGAGAATCTAGTGTTAGGACAGTCCGTTCTCTCTTTTCGTTCCCCACTTTCCGCCGACTTGAGGCATTGCGTGCTGAGGCGGAACAAAACGCCGCGTTTTGCCTTGTTATCAAACCCAGGAAATGAAAATACTAAACTTTTACATTTCCTGAAGTGGAAATCAAACCCACAACCTGTCGCGTTTACAGTCGCACGCTTGTGCCTCTGCGTCACGACAGGCGTTAGAAGCTATTGCTGCAGTTGCATATTCCTTCTATTTACATTTAGACCACTCATATTCAAATACATTTATGCTGCGGCAAGTCGCTCGTGATGACAGTTTGTCAATGAGGTCCTTTGTGTTTTTGACATCGGTCATCGGTTAAAATTGTAACACGCGCTCACAGCAAATCATAAGTTTTCGAACAAATAAAGATGTATTGTTCATGTTTTATTCTTAGGAACATTTTGGCCTTACAAGGGACTCATAAGAAGGACACTTTTGTCAGGTTTTTTTCTGTTATTACGAGTACTTACCTTATTTTTTATACCTTTATATTGTTACTTTAAAAAAATATTTTCATAAGAATTATATTGATAATTGTTATTAAAATATTTTTTTAAAGTTTTCTAAGGATATATTCCAAAGAACATACTTAAACATCCTTACAAGACTTAAAAAAAATATTTTTTGAACTATTGTCAAAATAATTTTACGATATTTTATTATTATTACGGTTCATTGAATATTTTTATAAGAATGTATAATGGTAAATGTTAAATATTTGCCAATATTATGATTGTGGCAATGTTAGTTTTAAGTTAAATTACTTATCATTAATATCGGCCTTCCTCGGACCCTTGTTGTTGTCAAGGCCACTTTGGCAAAGCTTAATGCAACTTTAATAAATAATAGTAAAAAAAAATAAAAAAAATATATGTAACATAATAAAAAAAGTTATACTTAATTATCCGCTCAAACCATGTCGGGTTTAGATGTTCTATTATATTAATTGTATGTCAATTTGTAGAGAGATAATATATAAAAAAGAAATAAAATTATTTGTTTCTTTCATTTAACAATTAAACAAAGGATATTTTTTTAACTTCACGCTGTATCCCGCATATAGCAGGGTAGGCTGAGGGAACCTGAGAACCTAGTGTTAAGAGACTCCATTTTCCACAAAGGAGTTATAATTGTTTATTTGTTAAGGTGATCTTATAATATAAACAGTAATTAGATTAATAGATGCCTGTCGTGGCGTAGAGGCACAAGTGTGCGAGTGTAAACGCGACAGATTGTGGGTTTGATTCCCACTCCAGGATATGGAATTTTTCATTTCCTGGGCTTAGTAACAAGGCAAAGCGCGGCGTTAAGTTCCCCCACTCAGCACGCAATGCCTCAATTCGGCGGAAAGTGGGGAACGGAGTGTTTTAACGCTAGGTTTCCTCTGCCTACCCTGCTATATGCGGGATACAGCGTGAAGATATGTATGTATATATTAATAGATAAAAAAGTTAAAAAATCCGCATCTTAAGATGCTGAAATTGAAAAAAAACATAAAATTAAACTTACCCCTGAACTTGTTTTCCTCATTCAGATAAAAGCCTTAAAAAATGAAGGCTGAAATTTTTCAGTTTTATTTTTCACTCAGGATTTTCTTTAGAAATTTTCAGGCAATTAGGCGTTTCAGCAATTAGCGGGAATCCGAGTTTAATGGGTGTTTGAAAATATTTGAGAACTTCATTATATAGCGAGAGGTTGCTTTGTAGGTACTTGTTGATAAATTATCTTGGCGTGCCTAAATTAGGTACCTAGTGCTAATATCGTAGTGTTAACTTTGTTGTTTTAGTATTAATTTTACAAAAGTTATAGGTCACTAATCGGCGGAAAGTGGGGAACGGAGTCTAACGCTAGGCTCTCTGGTTAGGTCTATAGAACTTTATTATCGGCTAAGACAATTGTCACTTATGCGATAACATGGTTAACTTAAGTATCTAATACACAACAGTAATAAGATAGTTCTTTTTTTTTTTATGGATAACGGATAGCTAACGAGCAGAAGGACCACCTGGTGGTAAGTGGTTACCTTCGCCCATGGACACCTACAAAACCAGAGATGTTGTAGATGCGTTGCCAACCTAGAGGATACAGATGGAAGGGGAGGACAATGTAGTAGTCCGCTATCGGAACCACCACATTTTGGGGAAAAGATGGGTGGGAAAGGGGAAAACCTGGCTTACATGCCATCGAACCGGAACACATCATAAGATATTTGGCGGTTCGTCTTTGACATGACAGTGGTCGCGAGCCAGACGGAGGACGAACCTCCTACCACCAAACAACACTTTTACAAAGTAGTTACATTTGTGCGGAAACAATATTTAGAATGAAATAAAAGCCCGGTGTACATACAAGTTTACGTTACGTTTCTTAAATATAAGAAAATAAAATTATATTTATTGTTACTATCACATACATCTTTATATAATTTAAATATCATAAAATAAACATTGAGAAAACAATTATTTGAATATTAAATATTCAGATAGTTGTTTCTTAAAGGTATGAATTGAGGCAGAATTCTTAATATACGGGGGTACTTTGTTGTAATGGTTCCCTCTGCCTACCCTGCTATATGCGGGATACAGCGTGAAGCTATAAAAAAAAGGTCACTAATGTTGCTCGGGTGTCCAAATTTTTATGCAAAAAATGTAACATATATGCTTTGTTGGTTTTATTAAGAAGTAGCTTCACGCTTTATCCCGCATAGCAAGATAATCAAAGTGTCACTTCATTCACCACTTTCAGCGAAACATTACATGCTAGACATTGAACTATTGACATTGGATTTAACTTTATTATGGTCATAACGTTCAAAAATGAGAAAATTATAATAGTTCACCATCAATTTCCGCTAATGGTAGAAGAAAAGAAAAAAATAAGTTTCTCTCTCCAATTTTCAATTATTTATTTATTTCTTTGCTTGTTTGTTTGTTTGAGAAGAGTACTCCTTCGTTTAAATTTAAAAATGATTCCTCTTTTTTAATTATATTTTTCCTTAAGTGATATGAGGACCCCCCGAGGGCATGCATGAAGAGGTTAATGATTGTGGAGGAGGTGAAAGATATATGCAGAGACCGTAGCGTTTGGCGCTCCATTCTCTCTGACTACCCCGCTAGGGATAAAGCGTGACGTTAAGTAAGTAAGTTAAGTGACCTAAGACTAACAAAAACAGAAAATTCACTTCAAATAAATTGCACTAGAAAGTAAAATTATATATAACTTATAAACTATTCGACAAATCTTACCGAAATTTAAATGGGACCACATCAATAACACTAGCTACCATATAAAAAAAGAATGAACAAAATTGCTTCATGTAGTAAATCATTATACGATTACATACATAAAAAAATACAAACTACACCGCCAGGAATACAGCGTGAAGCTAAGTGAAGTCAAAACTACAGTTTGGTTAACAACCTCCTTTTCGAAATATGAATTTAAACTCTCATGGTCACATACATAAGAATAAGTTTGTTCGACAGGATATTTACCATGTATTGTTTTTATTTTGGACTCCCGATATTTCGATGCTGTTGCAAGCACCATGATCACGGGTAAACTCAGTTTACCCGTGATCGAACAAACTTATCCTCCTTTTCGAAAGTCGGTTAAGCAGATAACTACAACAATCAATCAATCTTGTTTATGTGTATATTTAAAATTGGCAAGGCACGTAGGGCGAATAAACTAACTAGCAACTAATTAAGTTGTCTTATCAAAAGCTACGTGCTTCACGTAGAACTGACATACAGACGTCTTAAACGCGGAAACTTTAAAGTAGAAGTTATCATGTTTCATTTATTGATTGTATTAGTTACAATTAGGCCAGTCGTGGCGCAGAGGCACAAGTGTGTAAATGTAAAAGCGATAGGTTGTGGGTTCGATTCTCATTCCAAGAAATGAAAATAAATATTTTAATTTCCTGGGTTTTGTAACAAGGCAAAACGTGGCGTTGAGTTCCGCCGCTCAACACGCAATACCTCAATTCGGCGGAAAGTGGAGCGTCTTAACACTAGTTTCTCTCTGCCTACCCTGCTATATGGAACACAGCGTTTAGCTATGTATGTATGTATGTATGTAATGAATATTTAATATTTTCGTTTCCTCGCTCTAGTAACAAGGCAAAACGCGGCGTTAAGTTTCGCCAATCAGCACGCAATATCATCTTTCGGCGGAAAGTGGGGAACAGAAAATCCCAACTGAGAATGGAGTGTCTTAACACTATGTTCTTTCTTATCTTGTATCTTATATATTGATGTTCTGGTCAAATAATTTTAAAATTTTATCTTTGGGCACAAATAAGTGTACTTAGATCGCAAGTCCTAGAGAGCGAACTTCATAGTAGATATGAAAATAATTAAGACTTTAACAAAAAAAGAAGACCGACTTCAATAAACATGCGTTAAAAAGTATAATTATTACGAATAACTCAAAAACTACATGTCAGATCTTAAAAAAATTTAAATGTGGCCCCATACCACATCAGCAGTATTAGAATCATATAAAAATGAATCATCAAACTTAATCACCAGTTCACCCACTAAAAGTAAGTCTCAACGATAGCCTCCACCTTTTTTTGACTTCAGTAAAAAAAAATAAGTATTCGTCTTGCACAGGTATTAAACTTATAACTACAGTAGACGAAAATTTATCAAGGAAAGCAATTATTATGAAAAATTTGCCAGCCCGTATGTCAGAAAGGTGACTCACTTGATGGCCTAGCTCTTAAATCTATAGTATCTTCAAAATGTATGTTTCAAAACAACGTTGAACTGGCTTCATAATGGTATATGGTATATTATTCTTCTATTGACTATAACTATTTCATTGTACGTTTTTTTTTAAATTCGCCGACCAAACGACTTCAATGAACATGCACTAAAAATATAATTATTACGAATAGCTCAACGCCTGTCGTGTCGAGGCACAAGCGTGCGACTGTAAACGGGACAGGTTGTGGGTTCGATTCTCACTCCAGGAAATGGAATTTTTGGAATTACCAAAGGTAACAAGGCAAAGCGCGGCTTTGAGTTCCGCCACTCAGCACGCAATACCTCAATTCGGTGGAAAGTGGGGAACGGAGTGTCTTAACACTAGGTTTCCTCTGCTTACCCTGCTATATGCGGGATACAGCGTGAAGCTATGTATGTATGTTCTCTAAAAATTATCGATTTCCCTAAATATACACCGGATTCTCTAAAATTAACGGCTTGCCTAACTAAAATTTTCATTCCTCGCCACTGTTACTTACATAGTAATTATATAAAGCTGTATTTAAAGGCATTTATTTAAAAAAGATTTTTCCTTCCCTTTATTCCTTTTCTACGGAAACTTGAATTGGAATTAAAAGTTATATAAAATGGATACTATTTCAATATGTATCATCAGTCTTTACTTATAAATATTGGCAAACAGCCAAAGTAATACAGACTGGAAGCAAATACTGAACAAAATTTAAGCAAGTTTTTGAAAAATGTATTTATTACGCTTCGATTCGTTATTATATACATAGCTACTTCCTTAGCTTCACGGTTTATCCCTAGCGGAGTAGTCAGAAAGAACGGAGAGAGAACGCTACGGTCCTTGCATACATGATGGATCCTAATGTTTTTCACGTGGCCTTTTTCAAAGCATGTATTTTTATTTATTATAACAATATATATTATTATTGCCTCGTTTCTTCACCTCAATTCAAATTTTTTAATAAAGCTCAAATAAATAATATGCATAAGTTAAAAAAGTAGCTTCACTCCCATAGTAGAAAGAGCCTTGGATCAAAACTGTTCGGCCGAATTCAATATATTGCATTGCGTGTTAATTGGCAGCACTAAACGCCGAACGGGCAATATTTTCTTTTATTTTTAGAAATACGCTGTATCCCACACATAGCAGGGTAAGCAGAGGGAACCTGAGTACCTAGAGTTAAGACACTCCGTTCTATATTTCCGTTTCCAACTTTCCATCAAATTGAAGTAATAAAACGTAAGCCAAATCAAACCAAACTACACAAATTTTCAAATTATACTCCTCTAACTTAATACAACTAGAATGACCGCTATGAAGTTTCAAAATTTTACATAAATTCCAGTCATAGTCGAGGCGAGTGGACTAGAGTGACGAGAGAAGTTATAATTACGCGTCAGCTTCCGTTAGATGCAAGTTAACGTTTCATCAAACTGGACAGAACACTAGGAATAGAATACTAATATTATAATTGTATTTCAAACTTTGGAGGCCTGTCGTGTCAGAGGTACCAGCGTGCGACTGTAAGCGTGACTGGTTGTGGATTCGATTCCCACTCCAGGGAATTAAATTATTAAATATTCATAATAACGTTTATTATTCCCATATCCTTGCTCTGGTAAAAAGCAAAGTGCGGCGTTGAGTTTCGCCACTCAGCACGTAATGCCTCAATTCGGCGGGAAGTGGGGTGCGGTAATCTTGGGAGAACGGAGTGTCTTAATATTAGGTTCTTAGGTTCCCTCTGCCTACCCTGATATGTGCGGGACACAGCGTGAAGTTAAAAAAAAAAAAGGAATCCTTGACTAGCATTTAGCTCTATTTCATTTACTTTTGGTGAAATATTTCTTCACTTTCCACCTTAAAGTAATTGTAAGTTAGATTTTTACTTAGGGGAACATTTATTTTCATTTTTACTCTCAAGTAAAACTAAGTGCAGCATTGAGTTCTACAATTCCACACACAATGTATCGATTTCGGGCGAAAAATAAAGCACGGAGTCAAGTCTTGATACTAAGTTCTCCCTATCTATCCTGGTATGCGGGATACAACGTGAAGCTATTAAAAAAAGTGATTAAACACAAATGTAATAAATGAAAAAAATAGATTGACTTTTAACTAAATGCTTTCCCTATAACAAAAGAAAAAAATCTAGAACCTACAATAAGAACAAAAATAAGCAGCTACATGCAGGGGGAAATACCCCCATGTTAGGATTCTCGAAGAGTACCTAGAGTTAAAACATTCCGTTTGTCATTTTCCATACGAAATTAAAACATTGCATGTTGAATAGCGGAATTCAACGTTACACCACTTCCCAGAGCGGAGAAATGGAAATAATTTAAATATAATCCTCCTCCAAGTAACAATTGTAGACCTCGGTTGACCTTCGAGAACACAGTATCAATGATACCGGAGAAAGGTCACGTAAAAACCATGAGGATCCCCCGGAGGGCATGCATGAAGAGGTTAATGACTGTGGACGAGGCGAAAGAGGTATGCAGGGACCGCAGCGTTTGGCGCTCCGTTCTCTCTGACTACCCCGCTAGGGATAAAGCGTGAAGTTAGGTAGGTAGAAGTAACAATTGAACCCACAACCTATCGTGCTTACAGTTAGATACTATACCACTACGTCACTATGTCTATTATTAAGAAATCTATATTAAAAAAGAATCAGTTTAAAAACAAATTCAATTTTACTTCAAAGAAAACACCTTTTACCGTTCTGACAATTTTAAAGCTGTACCAACTGATAGTCCAATAAAGTCAGTCATCAAACGCAGATTTCTTTCAGAAGTGTCACCGGCTCGCTCGATATTTCACGGAACTGCCGTTGTCTGCTACTGACAGGTAAGGGTGTGGTCGAGTGTAGGCGACTAAATAAAATATATCTAAGCCAGACGTTATTATGTTGATATGTCAACTTGCATATAGATAAAAAAAATTAAGCAAATAAAACGTTATCAAGTAAAAAATATTATATAAAAACAGAATTTATAGATAAAACTTAAATTTAAAGGCGTGTTCAGG
>JAKGSA010000713.1:111453-183290 GCA_033558755.1 Philaethria dido
TGTCAACTAAATAAATGTTAGAGTTTAAATACATAGTAACTTGGTGGGGGTTTCATGAGAAACTTACAAAATAGACCTTAATAACATTTAAAAGAATGTGAGCTTAACTTACAAAGGCTGCTTTCATCTGTTCGAGGAACGCTAGCTTATCGACAAATAACTTACAAATATAAATATTATTTTAAATAGCGGCGGCTTTAACTCTACTTTAACTTATGGGAACACAACTTATGCAATATTCATGTTAATATAAATATTTAGAGAAGGAAATACAAATCTTAGGAAAGGAAATACAAATCTTAAATATAATTAACAATTTTAAAATAATAAAATCATTACATATAGAATTGCGCCCATATATATTTAGTTTAGCTTCACGCTGTACCCAGTACATAGCAGAAGACACTCCGTTCTCTTTTAACATTTCTGTTCCCCACTTTTCTGAATTGAAGCACTGCGTAATGAGTGGCGGAACTTAACGCCGCGCTTTGCCTTGCTACCAGATCGAGGAAATGTAAATACTAAATTTTATTTCATATTTTCATTTCCTGACATGGGAATTGAATCCACAACCTATCGCGTTTACTATCGCATGCCACGCGCCACGACTGGTCGCATATATTAATAATATTATATAATAATATAATAGTAAATGGAATAACTTTTTTTTATGAACGTATAACAACATCTGGCTTTACAAACTGCAATCTACGGTTAGATAGCGTTTACGCAAACAATTGTTTTCCCTGCATTGTCCCATACAAGTGTTAAGTCAATACCGCCTTAGATAGATGCCTTCAAGTCTATACGTCTTGGGAATCCTCATCTTCAGTGTATATTTGTTATAGTATTTGTTTAAAGAAAGTGCAGAGGGATTTTAGTTTTTGGTAGTTTTGTAAGTCAATGCACGGCGTTAAGTTCCGCTGCTCAATATGTATTATTTCTAATTTAAGTGGAAAGTAGAGGACGTAGTGTCTTGATATTGAAGAGCGTGAAGTTCTAAATAAATACTATAATTTAAGTAAAATATAAAGCGTAAAATTTCTTCTTAAATAAATACATTTTTTAAGAAAGTTTCAAAAACTTTTCACTAAGCTCTATTATACTTTTCTGACAAAAAAAAAATTATACGCGATATATTAATAAAGACCACTGTGGCACAGTCGGACAAAGTCTGATAACAGACGGATCTTGGTTCGATTCTCACTCGAGGGTACGATTTTATGATTATTTTCAATTATCGGCGTGGAAGAAAGCGCGGAGTTAAGATCTGCCGGTTAAAACGTAATGTTTATTGGTGACAAAAAGTAGAGAATGAAGTGTCTAACCTCTACGTTTTCTTCCTAATTTGTTAAATGCGAGAAAATTATGAACTTGCAACTTAGGCTAAAAACGCTAAAATAACACAAAAATAGACATGTATCACTCCCCGCATCTCTTCATACATAAAATATAATATATATAATTTTAACTAAATATACTTTTAATCTACATTATAATAATACCTTATCAATAACTAATAATGACAGGTTGTGGGTTCGATTCCCACTCCAGGAAATGGATTTTTTAATTCCCTGGGCTTGGTAACAAGGCAAAGCGCATCGTTGAGTTCCGCCAACGAAGTGGGTACTACACTAGGTTCCCTCTGCCTACCCTGCTATATGCGGGATACAGCGTGAAGCTATGTATGTATGTATGTATGTATACTGCCAAATGTATGTAATAATAATATATATTTTCACCAAAATCGTAATAGTCAGTTTAAATGATATTTGCGTTTGAATTAAATTCCGCCGCTTGCAGAGTTAACCAGCGCGTGGTCGCGACGTGCACTGGAATTGTTAAATTTTTGCGTATTTCGTAATGCTTGCATCTGTCAGATGCCTTGTGACTATGTTTACATAGGGATTTGGAAGAAATTGGTATTTTAATTTTAATAGTATAATTCAAAATATAAGTATGTTTTTTTTATATATCGCTGCTTCAATTCTTAAGTACTAGAAATCTAAATAATTAAGATTTTATCCAGAAAGAAAACCGATTTCAAAGAAAGTGCAGTAATTAGACAATTGAATGGGTGAGTGCAGAAACAACGTAAGTCACAAAAAAAGCAAAAGTTCGTAATCGATTTATACTAGGTTAGAAAGGCAAGATGCACGTTGAGTAGAGAAGCCACCAAAATTTGAAAATTCGGACTTACGTTGTTTCTGAACACACCGATTCAATTATTTAATAACTCAAAAACTATTTATCAAATCTTAAGTAAATTTAAATAGGAAACATTTTAGAAGCCCTATCATATAAAAAAAGAATCATCATAATATGTTCATCCAGTGTAAAGTTATGCGGTAACACAAATAACAAAATACAGTCAAATAACTCATTACATTTATAAATTTAGGGCCCCGTACTTTAAAAGAAAAGCGAATTGAAAATCGAAACATCGAGTGGCGGAATTCTACGCCACGCTTCATCTCACTATATTATGTATTCCCCTTTCCACAATAGTTCTCGGTCTAGCCACTACGTCGTTTCAAGAACCACAAAATCATATTAGTAAAATCTATCGGCTTGATACCATTATAAACATTTAATATTCTAATTCCCTGAAGTGAGAATCGAATCCACGACCTGCCGCGTTTACAGTCGCACGGTTATGCATCTACACCACGACTGGATTTTTATAACGAGGCAAAGCTCGGCGTCGAGTTCCGTCAATCAGCACGCAATACTTCATTTCGTCTGAAAGTGGGGAACGGAAGTCTTGAGTGAACAGAGTGTAACACTAGGTTCTCAGGTTCCTTTTGCCTACCCTGCTGTGTGCTATAATAGCGTAAAGCTTTATACTATTAAACCAGCCATTATATTTATGATTTCTACCTTTTTTTCTTTACTAAAATTCAACATTATAATCATGCCCCGAGTGGTAATCGAACCCGTAACCCTCCCGTTTACGATTTAGTCCCACCGCGCTACGATGACCTCTATAATATTTACACTGCGGTAAAACTGCATCTACTGTCCAAGCCAATCGGATCATAAATTTTTTAATAATGGACGAATAATTAGTTCTGTTTTGTGCTTATATAAACTCACGTACTAAAACAAATATTTAACGATAATTATATTTGCGGGTGATAGCCAGAATAATTTATATATTTTAATGTAATGTAATTGTATTGGCATTGTGTAAAATATATGATGAAAATACAGAATCCAAATGAGAATCTAAATATTGTTTCTAGATAAAGCGCGGCGTTAAGTTCCGCCACTCAACATGGTATCACTCAATTTCGGGCAGAAAGTGAAGAACAGAGTGTGTTGTCACTAAGTTCTATCTAACGCGACAGGTTGCGAGTTCGATTCCGACTCCAGGAAATGGAATTTTTCATTTCCTGGGCTTGGTAACAAGGCAAAGCGCGGCGTTGAGTTCCACCACTCAGTACGCAATCAATTCGGCGAAAAGTGGGGAACAGAGTGTCTTAACACTAGGTTCCTTCTGCCTACCCTGCTATATGCGAGATTACAGCATGAAGCTAAAAAAAACACCGAGTGAGAATCGAACGCCAATCAATCGCGTTTACAGTCAGGCAATGTCCCACTGCGCTACAATTTCCCAAAAGTTTACTTCATAAGATCATTTAATAAATATTCCTTATAAATAAAAAAAGAAGTGTCAGATCACTATATTTCCCAAAAAATGCATATGCATATCCATATTGCCATATATAACAACACAACAATGGCAAACCATAATATTTCGAGCTTTAAATGCAAAAATAAAACTATATTTCAATAAATATATCAGCCAACTTTATTTATATCCCTCATTGAGCTTTCGGGACGGGTCTTGCTTTATTATATTCGTAGATTTATAGGATCCCGTTACATGACCTGGTGTCATAGAGTAATGACAATAACAATGTTGAATAGAAGTGGTGAAACGTTAATGTTTCATTTTCTAGACATATATGTAGTTTCACGCTTATTCTCGAGATATTACGTTTTGAGTAACTCAACGCCGCGTTTTATTTTACTAGAGCGGAAAAATATTTATTTATTTATTTTTTTATGGATAACAGATGGCAAACGAGCAGACGGACCACCTGCTGGTAAGTGGTTACCTTCGCCCATGGACATCTAAAACACTAGGTGTTGTAAATGCGTTGCCGACCTAGAGGATATAGATGGAAGGGGAGGATACAACGTAGTAGTCCACTATCGGAACCACCACATTCTGGGGAAAGGATGGATGGGAAAGCGGAAAGCCTGGCTTACATGCTGTCGAACCGGAACACATCATTAGATATTTGGCGGTTCGTCTTTGACATGATAGTGGTCGCGAGCCAGTCGGAGGACGAACCTCCTACCACTAAACTACTGGGATACCCGCCTCTTATGGGACGCTACCCAGCGGCGGAGGGGAATTGAATTCCGACCCCGTCCCCACAGCGAAAAATTATTTAAATATAATTATTTCTCCGAGTGGGAATCGAACTCATAACTAACCGTGTTTACAGTCAGACGCAGTCGAATGCGCCACGATAGGCTATACACATATTTTTTGTAGTCCCAGACACTACTCTAAGCTCCTCTTCTTGATAGACCCGTCACTCACATGGTGTTTCCTAAGGAATTTCTTCACTTTGTCGAGTGTTGGAACTCACCGTCGCACTTTGTTTTGCCAGAGCACTATCTCACTATGGTATGATAGCATCTATAAAAATAAATTTTCTTATTACTCCGTCCAAGATTTTTTATTTAATTACTTTTCTTGTTAAATTTCACAAATGAATCTGTCACTTTTACCTAAGCATTTTAATGTCTATATTAAACACTTATTATTAATATAAGTATATTTTTCTATTCAAAAATACTATTGATGTGTTAATGTGTGGATTTAATTACTATTGTAATTGACTGGAGAAACTAAAAATCTGCCAGGAACCTATTATAAAATCATGGTAAAAAAGCAACCATTGAGTTTCCTGTCTGTTTTTCTCAAGCAGAACTGCCTTACGAGCCAGGAGTTTGAAGTATGACTCAATACTGACATGTCTATGTTAACAGACTATTCGGAATAACTTATAATAGCCTATATATTGTGGTCTTATATTAATGAAAATCTAGTTTCAAAACATCTCTTAACCACTAATGATGTATTATTTCTAATAAATCTTAAAGAAGTCCTCTTCAAAAAAGTATTTACTCGAATTTTAATAAGCTCGTATTCAAATAACCTCGAAATTTACATGTAAATAATCTTTTTTTCTTTCAATTCGTCCTTTTAGCCCTCTTGATTTCCAATTTTATTAGAACCGATAGCCTACCTTATGTTCATAATCAATTGTTATCGGAAATTGGAAAATTTTAAGAAGACGGAGTGTTTTGACGCTAAGTGCCCAGTTCCCTCTGTCTATCCTGCAAAGGGCAGGATACAGCGTGAAGCTAAAAAAAATGTTATCTAATCTGAGATATATTTCGTTCGTTAACTTAATTTTCGATACTATAACAAAAACAGTACAAAATTGTATCTGTATACTAGGTGCTAGTGCACTTGATAGCTGTATAATAAAAAAAATACAGTTTCATAGGAAACAAATACTCATCATCAACAAATACACCATCATTTCAAATAAAACAAGTGCTTCGAACTGACTAGGAACCCTAATGAGGTACTTTGATTTTCGCGATTTTTATACTTAATTTCAATTGTAATATTTTAATATTCGGGATTACGTCTAGCTGTGTCTGTCACTGATAAATATTTATAAAGTATTGACCGATAAAACCAAATTCCGCTGAGCTTCTTGCGCCGGTTCTTCTCAGGTATTAAATTTAGTAAACTGGTGGTGAAACAGTGTAACTTCTTACTTTGAATAAAATTATTTGGCTATGAATTTATGACCAGAGACTACTAAAGCGTTCAAAACATCCGGTTTCCAAAAATATGGCCGAATACTAAAATATGCGCGATTAATCCGGTTAAAATAGTTTCATTTAATAAGTAACCTTGCTATTTATTACAAAACCATACCATATCTACGTTCACTATTCTATAAGCCGTGTGCATTTGACGCGTCATTTATCACTGTATGAGTGGACATCTCAGTTTTTACGAAGTTAGCACATGCGAGACCCTCCGAGCCTATATTAAAGGGTTTTTGTATTTCCTTACCGACTTATGTATATATAGCGTATGTCTTAGATTCAATATATTTTTTACTTGTGGAAAAAAACAGCGGAAATAAAATTATAGTGGGAGAATTAAAATAAAAAAAAAACAATCCAATTGCCGCATTCATTTTTACTATATAAAATTATAAAGAAAATATTAATAATTAAATATTAATAACTCAAGACTATCGTGTCGTGTCGCAAAGCACACAATGCCTCAATTCGGCGGAAATTGAGCAACGGAAATGTTAAAAGAGAACGGAGTGTCTTAACACTAGGTTCTATGTTTCCCGAAGTCGATTTTACGCCAGAAGCTCGCCTATAGATGTTTCATATCAAAAACTATTAAAAAAAATGTATTTTATATTACATTAGTGGCATCTTAACGCAATTGGACGTTTGTTAATGCAAGTAGCTATGAGTTCGATTATCATTCGGGGACTGATTATATAAATTAACTTCTCCGATCTAGTAAGATAAAATGCGGCGTTGAATTCGCATTGAAATGAATGAAATTCCCGCGCTTGACACATTCAAGCGCTGGAATTTCAAATGAAATGCACTAAAAAGTAAATTTATTAGCAATAACTCAAAAACTGATCATGAAATCTTAACTTAATTTAAATAGGACCACATTAAAAACACTAACTATCATATAAAAGAAGAACCATCAAAATTACTTACACAAAAAAAATAAACAGTCGAATTAAAAACCTACTCTTTTAGAAGTCGGTTAAAAGAACTCCTTTCACCAAAATTACCATATTAGGCACCATTCTCTCCGCTATAATCGTTCTGACGTATAATAAAAACGTAATTCCACCGTGTAATGGAATCAAGAGCTCATAAATAGAGCGTTAAGAACAGATGCGCTTGTTCCTGAAAGGGGAAGGCTGGTTGAAACACTTATATGGATATGTTGCAGTCAATACTATGAGACACTGAAAATTAATATGACTATAACCGTTTTTACAGTTTTTTTTTTTAATTTAACGCTGTATCTCGCATAGTAGAGTAGGTAGAGGATACCTGGGAACCTAGTGTTAAGACACTCCGTTCTCTTTTAACATTTCCATTATCCCGAATTGAGTCATTCCCAATTAATTGGTCAAATTTAACACTGCGCTTTATCTTGTTTCCAGAGCGAGAAAATGAAAATGCTAAATAATAAAAGTAAATATTAGATATTTACATTTTCTGGAGTGGCAATCGAACCCACAACCTATCACGTTTACAGTTGCACGCTTGAGCCTCTGCGCCATGACAGTCCATTGTTTTGATAGTAATTTTGACTAATAGTATTTTCTACGAGAGCTTCGCGCTTTTAGAGGCGTGGATTTGAGTCATTTTTTTATATTTTATCTGAAAATGTTTTACGTTTCCTAAGTGTGTGATTAACACTTATTTTTGATATAATATTTTTAATATTTTTGATATTTTAATCAAAAATATTTAATGAAGTAGTGGGGAACGGAAATGTTATAAGAACGGAGCGTCTTAGGTCCTCAAGCTTCCTCTTTAACTGTTATGTGTGGAATACAGCGTGAAGCTAAAAAAAGAAGTATCCTCTCTTGCCAAACGATTGTTTTTAAAAATAATCTTTGGGTAGCGGAAACTTGCAAAAATCTTCCTACAAAAATACCAAATACATAAATAAGTTGTAGTAGTCGTATAAGAATGTTGACGCAGCTGGATAAGAACTTATAGCTTAGGGGTCAGAACGCTTGGATCCTTTTCAAGTAACGCAGGTTCGAGTCCTGCTGCGTACAACTTTATATACGTTTTCTAAAAATGTTTTTTGACTAATATTAGAGACACTAGTAGTAGCAGATATAGTTTATGACTGTAAATGCGAATGGTTTTAGATTCAATATTGATATCATTTCACCGTACTGGTAGGGCAGTATTAGATTTCGTCATACAACATGTAATATGTTGAATTCAGGCGAAAAGTAGAGAATAGAGTGTCCCGACACTAGGTTCTCTCTGACTACTCGGCTAAAGCAGTTAAAGTTAGTGTTTTAGTAGTTTTATGTAACGGAATTGCTTGCAAATAGTTTACAGTACTTAGGTAAGTTTAATTTAGTTAGTACATTCGAACAAGTTACAAGAAATTTTGATTGCTGTAGAAGTTAAAGATAGTTTACCCAATAATATAATTTAATATACTTTTTAAATATATTTTATTATATATTTAAAAAAACAGTATAAAAATTTGACCATGACGAGATTCAAACACACACCCCTTGGAAAACCTCGAAGCGCTCTACGTTATTTTTCTAAAAATAATTTTCTTATAAATTAAATATTTAGACTGGTTAAGTTATAACTGCAACATGTAAGTCGTTAGTTTTAAAAGCGTATTAGAGAAATATATAAAGTTCTTGTTAACTTGCATGAAAATATGAAATTGTCATATCTGATATGTCTTTAAAGCGGCGTTGAGTTCCGCTACTTAACACTAAATGTCAATTCTGGTAGAAAACAGAGAACAATGTCAATTCTGGTAGAAAACAGAGAACAGAATGTTTTGACACTAGGTTTTAGGGTTTATAAGTATGTATCAGGAGTGAATACGCCTGTTGTGGTGCAGATACACAATGCGTAGTGGGTTCGATTCCCACTCCAGGAAATCATAATATTTAATTATTTTTAGTATTTTCATATTTTGGGTCTGGTAACAAGACAAAGTGCGGCGTTGAGTTCCGCCACTCAGCACGCAATACCTCAATTCGGCGAAAAGTGAAGAATGGAAATCTCAAGAGAACGGAGTGTCTTAACACTGTGTTCTCAGGTTCCCTCTGTCTATCCTGCTATATGCGGGATACAGCGTGAAGGAGTGAATATGTGGTTAAATCGACTTGCATATATATATTTTTAATATTAAAAAGTTTGATTTATTTATGAGGTTGAATTAATGACAAAAGCCACCACAGTAAACATGATGGCGTTATTTCATAAATAATATTTAGCAGAAATTATTTATTTATCCCAGAGGTCATTGTGGCGCAGTGGAACAATGTCTGACTGTAAACATGAGCGGTTGTGGGTTTGATTCCAACTCGGGGAAATGACGTTTCCTGTTACTTTACGTTTTCCTGTTATGGTAAGGCAGAATACGGCGTTCAATTCCGCAAGTAAAGAAAAGAGACCTCTTCTAAAGATAAATCCACCTTTGTATACTTTTTATTTACTTCTCATACGTGTTATTTAATTCAAAGTCAAATTCAAATATTTTTATTCAAAATAAGAAGTTACCGCCAGTTCACTAAATTTAATGCCTCAGACCTGAGAAAAACCGGCGCAAGAAACTCAGATTTCTTCAATCTTCAATGCTGAATCTTTTATTTATTAAAGTGGAAAAAAGAAAGTGGAGTGTCTCTGATACTAGGTTCTCTCTAACTACACCACATGAAGCGTTTTTTTTATTCTTTTTATACGTCTTTTACTTATAACGACTGGCGCCTATGCAGAGGCACAAGTGCGACGAAACGCAGCAGGCTCGAGCTGTTCGATTCCCCACTCCAGAAAAATGTAAAATTTACTATTTTCTTTACTTCTTGGGCTTCCAGTAACAAGCAAGGGGGTAAGTATGCTGAGTTCCGCCATCACACGCAAACCGCCCCAATTCGGCGTGAGAGTGGGAATTTGAATTTGCTTTAGAAAGAGTAAATGGAGTGTCTTAACACTCAGATTCTCTAGTCCTCTGCCTACTGCCATATCCAGGGATACAACATGAAGGAAAAAAAAAAAAAGCATTTCAAGTGGCAAAAATTATAATAGGCAAAAAAAAAAAGAAATATTATCCTAATCTAAATCTTAAGAGGAAACACAATAAAAAGTGAAGCCAGCATAATTTTCATATGAATACTAGAATTTATAAACTGGTATGTTTCGAGTTTTTGTACAATTCTCCTTGAATGTTTATTATTTAAAGTTACAAAACAGCTGGGTTTTGAAAAGCTTAACTGTAAACGTTCTAAATAAAATTATGCTGATGTATATCTCTTTCTATTTTTTTTTACCTTTCCGGGTATAATTGGGTGGGGTAGAGGTAAAACACTCTTTTTTCTACTTTCAGCCTGCATTTGCGACATTGCGATATTAAATAACGGAAACACTTCCCACTCCAGGAAATGTTAGTATTTTCATTTCCTGGGTTTGGTAACAGGGCAAAGCGCGGCGTTTAGTTCCGCCACTCAACACGCAATGCCTCAATTTGGCGAAAAGTGGGGAACGGAATTGTTGTAAGAGAACGGAGGGTCTTAACACTAGGTTCTCAGGTTCCCTCTGCCTACCCTGCAATATGTGGGATACAGCGTGAAATTAAAAAAAAAATAACGGAATTCAACGCCGAACTTTATCTGACCATACTATTTTATGTATATTGAAATGAATATAACTACCTCCACACTTTTATGAAATAATTAAGATTATAATAAAAAAGAAAACCGACGTAAAAAAAAGTGCACTAAGAAGTAAAATAATTACGAATAACTCAAAAACTATTCGTCAGATCTTAACAAAATTTAAATGGGACCACATCAGAAGCATTAGCTATCATATAAAAAAAGAGACATCAAAATTGGTTCACTCAATAAAAAGCTATGCGAAAGTAAGTCAAATTATTGACTATCGATTAAAAAACTATAGCCCCCAAACGAGAATCGAACTTATAACCATTACTCATTAAACTACTGTGCAATAATGGTGAGTATTTTGAAGATAAATTTGAAAATGCGAATTATCTATGTATTGACCGATTACGCTCGTCAACGAGGGGTGCGTCAATACCAGAACATCAAATTCCTCTTTCGGTCCACTGGAATCTAATTTAAATTCGATTTTCAAGTAAAAAGACACAATACGGTATAAAATTAAGTTCTTTTTATCTATACTTTTTATATAGTTTAACCTCCTACAGATATAGAGCAAAAATCAGCCCTTACAGAAATTATCTCTACTCTAGCCCCTAGCTGTCTCAATATTAAAAGATTATAGTTATAGATCAAGATCCCATGAACCGCTAGACTTACCTCATAGTATAAAAACTGAAAATTTCTCTGTGAGTATATTTGACAGAGGTAAAAACGATTAGCAAGTATGGAATTTGGGGTGTGGTTGCTTCAGGAGATAATAAATAAGTCTGAATGAAAATAAGTCTGTCGGTTCATGGGCTCTTTAACTATAAATTCAAGAGTAAAACATTTTCAAATATAATATTAATTATTGCTTTATAGTCTTTCCAGGTCTAAACTTGAATGTAAGGAAAACTAAAGATGCTGAGATGTTTGGAAAAGATAAAGAAAGAACATAATGCAAGACTACTGTAGATAGGAAGATATTGGAACAAGTGAATTAGGCGAAAGAGCATAGCGTTTGGCGCTCTGTTCTCTCTGACTACTCCACTAGGGACAAAGCGTGAAACTAAGTAAGTAAGTAGGTAAGTAAGTAAGTAAGTAGTCTTTCGCGCAATGCAGGGCAGTCGGAACCTATTATCAAAACACTTCGTTTTCCACTTTCTGCCCGAATTTAAAACATCACCTACTTGCTAACGCCTGTCGTGGCGCAGAGGCACAACGGTGCGACTATAAACGCGGCAGGTTGTGGGTTTGATTCCTACCCCAGGAAATGTAAAAGTTAAGTATTTTCATTTCTTGAGTTTGGTAACAAGCCAAATCGCGGTTGAGTTCCGCCACTCAGCACACAATGCCTCAATTCGGCGGAAAGTGTGGAACGGAGTGTCTTAACACTAGGTTCTCAGGTTTCCTCTGCCTACCCTGCTGTATGCAGAATATAGCGTGCAGCTAAAAAAAATATATGGACGACAATCCATACATCGATTGAGCTACCTGCGAATATTGTAAAAAATAATAAATTCCCCTCTTGCTTTATCGTAGTAATAAAAACTGACCACCATAGAAATTTTAAAACGATTTTTTACCGCTTTTGAAGTGATAGTAGATTCATAGGAAATGCATAGTTTGAATGAAATAGGGGAATAATATTTATCATCCCTCGCGAGGGGATGGAGCAGGGGTCGTTGTCGATTTACCAAGTTTCAATATAAAGTTAAATTATATATGGAAAATTTGTTATGTATGTATGTTTGGATTTTTATTTTTGGTATGGGATGAAAAACGGAGTGTTTTAACACTAGATTCTCTTTGAGTACTCTGCTAAGTAAAATGAAGAAAGGACGCATTAATGCAACAGTGGGGCAGTGTTTCATTTTAATTATGATGGTAGTGAGTTTGATTCTTACATATCTTTTTTTTAACTTCACGCTGTATCCCGCATATAGCAGGGTAGGCAGAGGGAACCTGAGAACCTAGTGTTAAAATACTCCGTTTCCCACTTTCCGCCGAATTGAGGCATTGCGTGCTGAGTGGCGGAACTAAATGCCGCGTTTTGCCTTGTTACCAAACCCAGAAAAATGAAAATACTAACATTTCCTGGAGTGGGAATCGAACCCACTACCTGTCGTGTTTACAGTCGCACGCTTGTGCCTCTGCGCCACGACAGGCGTTCTACTTAGGCGATTCTTAGTTAGAGGAGATAAGATAAACGCGGCGTTATATTCCGTCACCAAACACATACTGTGTTAAAATTGTACGAAAGGAGAACTGGCAACCTTTCTACTATATAAAAAATATCTGCCATGTCCTTGAACATTATAAAGTCAACCTGAAAAGTACATTTTTAAGGAAAGTATAGTATTCTGACCAAAAATACTATAACTTATGTTAATGTATGAAACTAAATGTTGTTGATACTTGTTTCGGAATCTAACTATGTACAATTATACTTGAAAAGAGCAAAAACATTGCTTGTCGTTGAGTTTGTTTTTTTTTATGGATAACGGATGGCAAGCAGAAGGACCACCTGATGGTAAGTGGTTACCTTCGCCCATGAACATCAACACCACCAGAGATGTTGTAGATGCGTTGTCAACCTAGAGGATACAGATGAAAGGAGAGGATAATGTAGTAGTCCGCTATCGGAACCATCAATAAAGAGTTGAGTTTGTTACCGATTTCATGCTTTTACTTCTCCACTTTCCCGAATTGAGTCATTGCGTCTTGAATGGCGGAACTCAACACCGCGCTTTGTCTCCCAGAGCGGGGAAATAAAAATAACTTAAATACAAGCATTCCCCTAAGAGGGAATCGAACCCACCACCTATCGCGCTTACAGTCAGATTCTGTCCCCCTGCGCCACGATGGCTTCTAAGTTCTAACTAATAATAATATTTAAAAAACAGACAAAACCACACTATAACACTAGTAAATAACATCCGGTTTAAGATTGATCATGCGCGAAATAAGCCCTTCTATGACGCTTATAATGAAGCAGTTAAATACGTTATCCCTTAACAAAACCCAAGGGTGGGGGAATTCATAATTCTATTTCTGTTTCTATAGAAAATATTATATTTTAATACACACTATATTTTACATATGTGTAAGATAGTTTGACCGTAAACGCGATTGGTTGTGGGTTTGATTCTCGTTTGGAAAAAAGAGTATCCTTTAGTTATTTTCCCCTGTCGTGGCGCAGAGGCACAATTGTGCGACTGTAAACACGACAGGTTGTGGCTTCTATTCCCACTCCAGGAAATGTAAGTATTTTCATTTGCTGGGTTTGGTAACAAGACAAAGCGCGACGTTGAGATCCGCCACTCAGCACGCAATGCCTCAATTCGGCGGAAAGTGGAGAATGGAATTGTTGTAAGAAAACGGAGTTTCTTAACACTAGGTTCTCAGGTTCCCTCTGCCTACCATATTATATGCGGGATACAGTGTAAAGTAAAAAAAAAAAGTTGTTTTCATTACCTTCTCCTGGTATAAGACAAGTCTTGGAACTAGATTCTTATTGACTACCGTACTATGCGGGATAAAGATGTGACATTTTTTTCCCCTTTACCACCCACCCTTTCTCCGAAATGATTTGATGGTTTCGATAGCAGACTACTACATTGTTCACTCCTTCCATCTGTATCCTCTAGGTTGGCAACGCATCTACACCATCTCTGGTGTTGTAGATGTTCATGGGCGAAGGTAATTACTTACCATCAGGTGGACCTTCTGCTCGTTTGCCATCCTTTATCCATTAAAAAAAGGCTAAAAAATATGTATATATTATAGTTGATTTAAACTTATTTATCCCTTGAAAATATAATGTAAGTTTAAGTTTAACTACTGTTGCGTTTTAATGTCAATAAAAAAAATTATGTTCCCAATATTCACTTACTAAAGACCATCGTGGTGCAGTGGCACTGTGTCTGATCATAAGCGCTATCGGTTGTCGGTTCGATTGCCACTGGGATGAATAACTATTTTTTAATTATCTTCATTTCCACGCTCCGGTAAGACAAATTGCGGTGTTGAGTTACGCAAATCAACACGCAATGTACTGAATTCGGACTGAAATCATAGAACAGTGTCTCGAAACGTTTTGTTTGACTATTCGGCTATAAGCAATAAAGCGTGGAGCTAAAAAAATGGATCTATACATTAAAGTAGTTTATAAGTACGCCTGTCGTGGTGCAGAGGCACAAGCGTGCGACTGTAAACGCGACAGGTTGTGGGTTCGATTCCCACTGCAGGAAATGGAATATTTCATTTCCTGGGTTTGGTAACAAGGCAAAGCGTTGAGTTCCGCCACTCAGCACGCAATGCCTCAAATTGGCGGAAAGTGAGGAACGGAGTGTCTTAACACTGGGTTCCCTCTGCCTACCCTGCTATATGCGGGATACAGCGTGAAGCTAAAACGTTATATTTATACAATTTTTTACAATATTTACTAGATATATTTACTTCCTAATCAACAGTAAGCAAATAAACACATTACTATTGAAACGCATTACAAAGTCTAAGCACTAAATTACCTTTGAATGACTAAAAAGGAAACCACTTTATACCACATAATTGAAGTACTTCCCATAGAAGTTACCCTAAAACGTTTTTAAAACGCGGTACACAACCGTAAACTACTGGAGAACCCTTCAAAATCCCATTAGAGAAGCCAAGGTATAAACTTTTAGCTGTATTGTTACTTTACCATATATATTTTTTAGTGAGAGAGAACGTAGTGTTAAAACACTCCATACGTAAGTGTTGAAAGTTAACACCACCCTTTGTTTTACTTGAAGGGATAATAATTAATTAATGTCATTTTTCCCCCAAACACGACTCGAACCCATGATAAAGTAAGGCGCTGTCTCACTGTGTCACGATATCCTCAGTTTTATTACTTTAAAATTGTATACCGTTTCTATATAGATTATCTTTTTAAGTTTCAAAAGAAAAAAATGAATTCAAAAATAAAAATTGATTGAAGTTGAAAACAATGAATTATATCCTATAAATATAGCGCCAATGTATATTTAAAGTGTCTGTTTTGTGTGTAGAACGGAGAGCTTTAACTCTAAGCTATTTATAGCAACAGTTATCATACGTAGAAGCGAAACAGTTGCCTAGAGATAAACAATTTTAAAATACGTACACTAAAAATACCCACAGGAAGTAGAGAGGGTTGTCGCGACGCAGTAAAACAGCAACTGACTGTATACGATTTGTCATGGGTTCGACCCCCACTTGCGGGAATCATTCTTTTTACATACATTCCACCGCTCTGGTACGATACCACGCCACTGGATACGTAACGTTTCGTATTCAGGCGGAAAGCAGAAAACGGAGTGTTTTGACACTAGCTTCTCTATCTATATATAAATGGAAAATGGAATGGAATATCTTTTTTTTTTTAACTTCACGCTGTAATCCTCATATAGCAGGGTAGGCAGAGGGAACCAGAGAACCTAGTGTTAAGACACTCCATTCTATTTAAACAATTCCGTTCCCCACTTTCCACCGAACTGAGGCATTGCGTGTTGACTGACGGAACTCAACGCCGCGCTTTGCCTTGTTACCAAACCCATGAAATGAAAATACTAAATTTTGCATTTCCTGGAGTGGGAATCGAACCCACAACCTGTCGCGTTTACAGTCGCATGCTTGTGCCTCTGCGCCACGACAGGCGTTAAGGTTGTTTTAATAATTGCAAAAATTGTAATTAATTGTATCTTGATTTCTCTGCTCTTTGCCCTAAGTGGTAGAATTGAACGCTACCTTTTTGGCTTACAACGTGAGGTTCATTTTTGGCACTTAACGCACAATGTTTCTAATTCGTGCGGCAGGCGGGGAACAGAGTGTTCTGACACGAAATTCTCTGTTACTACTCTGCTATGCGGAAAGAAAGCGTGGTATTAAATTCCGCCATCCAACATGACATAACTTGAATTCGGGCAGATAGTGGAATAATTAGACACTATATTCTCTCTAGATATCACTCTATGCTCAAAAATAAGAGAGAGATACTTTTTATCCGAAGAAATAAGTAATTCATTTTTTAGAATATGTGAAGAAACTTGTACCACAACTCCGTAAAAAAAACTTCTTTTAAGCAATTACGAGATACCTTTGATCGTTGGAATCATAATAAAAACAATATAATGGGATGGAGGCTTAACTCCACACTCGACATGGCGTCGGGGAAGTTAGGAACCGTTTTACTATGGAAAATGAGCTTTTATGTTGGTTTTTTAAAGTGTTTTAAGTCGTGAATTTAGTTTTTTGCATATTTTAAATAATACTAGCTGTTACCCACGGCTTCGCTCACGTAGTAATTGACAGTCCATACTACATACATAGTTTCACGTTGTATCCCGCATATAGCAGGGTAGGCAGAGGGAACTTAGTATTAAGACACTCTATTCCCCACTCTCCGCTGAATTGAGGCGTTGCGTGCTGAGTGGGGGAACTCAACGCCGCGCTTTGCCTTGTTACCAAACCCAGAAAATGACAAATTTCATTTCCTGGAGTGGGAATCGAACCCACAACCTGTCGCGGTTACAGTTACGCTTGTGCCTCTATGCCACGACAGGCGTTATTAAGTAAGTAGTTAAAAGTGTCTTGACACTTGGTTTTTTGGCTACCTGCTGTGACGGATAAAGTGTGAAGTAAAAAAAAAATACATTCTCCGCTCTGGCAAAACTAAGCGCGGTGTTAAGTTCCGCCACTTAACATGCTATATCTTGAACTAGAACGAAAAGGTAACAACGGAGTGATTTAACGCTAGGTTTCCCACTACCTTTCTAAGCGGGATAAAGCGTGAAGCTGAAAAAGATATCGTACTTACGCATGGTAAGATGAAGAGCGGCGTTGAGCTCCGCCATTCAGAAGTGTATAACGTTGTTTTTTCATTAGGTTTCTAACTATCCAGCTATACACGAAAAGCAAAAAAAATCTATCAAAAATTTCCAACCCAATCAAAATCTAAAAAGCCCATTCATTAGAACGGAAGCCTCTAATTTATATGGCATGCAACAAAATCCAAATTAGCCTTGTAATAAAACGCTGTAGGTTCCAGTAGATATAACATTAAATTACCGCCTGTCGTTTTGCGTCGAGCAATCATTTTAAACCGCAAATTGGCCTTAAATTAAAGGCTAGGCGTCTGATTAAGCTTCGCCTTTTAGATGTTAATGTATACTTTTATGATTTATGAAATATATTTATGTAATGTAAATAGTAATAAATATGTATAGAGATCCGTCATGGTGCAATGAGTGTATGACTGTGAAAGAGATCGGTTGTGTATTCGATTTCCACTCGATGGTATGATTATATTTAAATTATTTTTATTGATCCGTTCTAGTAAAACAAAGCGCGGCGTTGAGTTCCTCCATTGAACAAGCAGTGTCGGGCGGAAAGCGGAGAACGGAGTGCCTTGACACTAGGTTCTTTTTGCCTAACTTGCTATGCAGGGTAAAGTATGAAGTTGCTTTATTTATGATACATATTTATATAAATTGTAATAAATATGTATAAAAGATTGTAAATTTATTTTGTAATATCTTTTATTGCTTACTTTATTTGTATTTACTTTCTAAAAACGCAAAATTTCTTAAATATATGCAGTAATAGTTTAATTGTTTGTCTTTATGCAGACGGATTTTTTATTCTTCATAATATTATTATACTTTAGAATAAAATGACAAACACGTTACTATGGCAACGTGTATTTTACAGATCAACGGAGAAAAAGAGACACATATATTAAAAAATTCTACTTTTTATTTATATTGAATCAGAATAAAATGAAATTCTGACATAGAGAGACTTTTCATCACTTAAAAAGAATATATATCGAATCCACGATCACGACTATCATGAACCTCTAGTGAATAAACCAACTAAGCAAATATACTAATATAACAAAAAGTGAACACAGAAAAAGAAGTATAAATTCAATGAAAAATCTCATATAAAATCTGAAAGTATTTGAAATAAAGTTTAAAACTGTTCCCACAAAGTATTGTGTGTTTGTCAATTCTAGTGACAACTTCGAGCATTTTATACTGCGAGTTCTTTGCTATCTTTATAGAATTTTAGCTGAATTGACTTAAAATGAAGGAGAAATGTAGCATTATATGTGAAAAAAAATAAGATTGCTATGGTGAAAATTATATATTTTAAATGATACTATTTTAACGCCTGTCGTGGCGCAGAGGCACAAGCGTGCGACTGTAAACGCGACAGGTTGTGGGTTCGATTCCCACTGCAGGTAATAGAATTTAACATTTCCTGGGTTTGATAACGTTGAGTTCCGCCACTCAGCACGCAATGCGTCAATTCGGCGAAAAGTGGGAGACGGAGTGTCTTAACACTAGGTTCCCTCTGCCTACCCTGCTATATGCGGGATACAGCGTGAAGCTATGTACGTATGTTAAAAATTATAAATGTTACTCATTTGCTTGTAATAACAAAATTGATTAAATTCCACATTCAACACGCCCATATGTCACGTAATAGGCAAGTTTTTATAGAAAACGCTTAAAACCGGTCGAAACGTGTGATGGCGTAATGTATGGAGGAAAATCTATATTTTTATAGCGATGATTTAATATTCTTAGTTATCTCACATAGTACTATAGTTTGTTATGTTATAGATAATATAAAAAAATTGCTGTATTCACTTAGTGACTGACAGAAAAGTCAACGGAAACTACTACCCGTATGTATTTTTCATATACCTAGGTTTCTTGGATAGTCTAGTGTCCCCGTTGACGCGTTGACAACACGTTGTCTATGATGACGTATATGTCACTTTATATAAACATCGATGTCAAACCATGGTAGTGTGTGTAACATTTATTTTGTTACTATAATTTACTTTTTATGCATTATTTAAAAAAAATTTTAGCATTCTGCACTCCTTCTCTATATAAACTATTAGTGTGCCAAGTTTCATGCTCCTCCGTCCGCGTAATTTTCGTAGTAATTTACGTAGTGATTCACATATTGTATTATACTCTCGACACTCACTCTCTGCCTACAATATTTTACAGGAAACAGCGTGAAACTGCAAAAAACCACCCACTGTCTGTCTGCTACTACGGAATTCAATTACTAGCAGCGTGTCCGCGTATCTACAATTAGTTAGCTATTAAACTATATTATTGTCGCCCGAAATCCGAATAAACGGGTCTGTTTGAAGTTGCAAATTGCTTTCAATAATTGTAATTGATATTTGTTTTTACAGTGTCTGTAAGCCATTATGGTAGGGAGTGTGTCTGTCTGTAAACGGGTGGTAGTAGGTTCAATTCACAGTCGGGGGATTATATTTTGCCATAGCGCCTGATGTCCTATTTAAATTTAGGTAAGATCTGTCGAGTAGTTTTTGAGCTATTCGTAATAATGATATATTTTAGCTTTTTTTAGCTTCACGCTGTATGCCGCATATAGCAGGGTAGGCAGAGGGAACCTGAGAACCTAGTGTTAAGACACTCCGTTCCCCACTTTCCGCCGAATTGAATGCTGAGTGGCGAAACTCAACGCCGCGCTTTGCCTTGTTACCAAACCCAGGAAATAATGTTTATGAATGCATTAATTTGTTTTAATCGCTATTTTAATTATTTTTTCCTGGAGTAGGAATCGAACCCACAACCTATCACGTTTACAGTCGCACGCTTGTGCCTCTGCGCCACGACAGGCGTAAGTGATATATGTAATTGGATAATATTGAAATAAAATAATTGTAAAACCGAAGTCTTGTCTATTTTGTTAGTTAATGTCAGTATAATATAAAATAGTCAGTCATAATATAAAAAAAGTTTAGTCTAGTCTAGAAATATAGACAAGAATTTCAACGTTTCTACAAAAACATCTCATCTCGTTCTCGTTACAGCGTCAATACAATAGCTCTTTGAGAGCGTGCAAGTTATTTATTTTTCTACTGCATTTCCGAATTCCGATACGTGTATGAGAATACATGAAGAATGCAATTAAAAGCGCTCGCTATGTATTCCAGTTTTAGAAAGGATTCTTTTAAAGATATTGTTCTATTGATGACTTTTAACCGATTTCAAAAATGGAGGGAGATTTTACAGCTTTATTGCGTGAATCAATTTTGATAATCCTGTTTTATATGATAGCTGGTGATTCTGATGTGGTCCCATATAAATTTAGTTGTGGTGTTACTGAGTACCAGGCGTTAGTGAATGGTGGACCTTAATGCCGCGCTTTGTCTGGCTTGCGGGATACAACGTGAAGCTAAAAAAAAATAATTTCCCCAATAAGGAATCGAACCCATAACCAATCGCGTTTACAGTCATATAGTTTATGGTATTTGATGATTTTTTAAATTATGATATGATAACGTCTTCTCTCATCCATCCTGCATAGCGATTTATAAATAGTAGCCTATGTCCCGTCTCAGACTTCATACTATCCATATCAAATTTCATCATAATCGGCTCAGCACATTAGTCGTTAAATATACGCTTACATAAGTAATGTCATTATTATTGAATTTATTGAAGAGAATCGCTGAGAATAAACCGGAAATGTAGGAAACTTTTCCGTTTTATTCTTGGCGATTTTTCGATTACAAGCGGTATATGAAGAGCGGAGTGTTTTTACACTTATTTATCTCTGCTATGTGGGACAAAATAAAGAGTTTTAATTAATAATATTACAATTGCGGCTTTGAGTTCTGCCACTCAATACGCAATGCCTCAATTCGGCGGAAAGTGGGGGGCAGAGTGTCTTAACACTAGGTTCCCTCTGCCTACCCTGCTATATGCGGGATACAGCGTGAAGCTATGTATGTATGCATGTATGTAATATCATAATTTGACAAAACAGATCGCCTACTTAGCCATAATAGAGTTAATTTCCAAAAAAATACTGTTAAATGAAGCCAATTTAAAAAAAAAATGTCAAACAAAATTCAGTTTCAAAATCAAGGTCCAAAATAAACTAAATCATATGCAAACGCAAAAAGTTAAAACCTACAAAGCGTTTTGTCACAACGAAACCTGAAAATGTTATCCATTCCTATAACATTGCTAAGTTAATATCTACCTTAAGACCTAGACAATAAAGTTCAATTTCCAATACATATGAAATGAAAAGCTGAAACTTTAATTTTACATACGGTAATAGGCTTTATGTTGCTAGTAACAAGAGTGAAAATCAAATATAAAAAAATAAATGATTTTAAAATCAATCTTAATTCATATGAAATTGAACTTTATTTTTAATGGAATAAGATTCAAAATATTATATATAAGTTTTAAAAATTACTATGAATTAAAAGTTTTAGGGATTTTGGACTTTATTTAGTACAATTTATGGTTTAATTTGGTATATTTAAATGTATATTTCTGCTTGTGACAAACGTATCCGTTCGAGCTTCGTGCGAGTTAAGGTTGTGCGTTACAACTTGATAAATTACTTTTGTACTGGAATTTCGAAATTTATTTTCTATAAAAGATTTCTGATATTAGGCTACTTGAAAATAGTAAAAATAAAAAAATAACCATAAAAAATATACGTTTCCGCCGATTCCGACAATGTTTTCCTTATGCTACGAGTGTGAATAAAACAAGAGACTTTAAAATGATTAAAAAGTTTCCCGCTTTTTCGCGCATACGAGGATAGTGAAAGAGAATTTAGTGTCAATACACTCCGTTCTGGAATTCGAGACATTGCGTGCTTATTCGCGGAAGACAACCACAGTGGGTTGACTTGCGCGACGCGATGCCTTACTTAAACATGGAAATGAAAATAATTAATATATAATCATTTTCCCGAATAGGGATCAAATTTATTTTTTTTAAAGGTACCGAAAGGTCGTATCGACCTGGAAACACTGCCGCAGGTACGAGACCCTTACTCGTAGACCCTTCCACAATTGAGTGGCACGTGGAACAAAGTTTCACGTATTCAGATATTGTGGATGACATTACAGTTTGTGATGTACTCTGCGGTTAACATATAAAATATATATAAATATATGTTTTAGCTTCACGCTGTATCCCGCATATAACAGGGTAGGCAGAGAGAACCAGACACTCCATTCTCTTATAATCTGTTCCCCACTTTCCATCGAATTAAAGCATTGCGTACTGAGTGGCGGAATTCAACGCTATACTTTACCTTGTTACCAGAGCGAGGAAATGTAAGTACTATATTAATTATTATAAATATTTAATATTTTCATTTCCTGGAGTGGGAATCGAACCCACAACCGTCGCATTTACAGTCGCACGCTTGTGCCTCTGCGCCACTAATAATCTCTAATACCATACACATACCATAATAAAATGAATCATTATTACATGAATGTCTTAATTTTAACTTAGGTATCCATATAATTTAACTCTCAATGACTAACTGAAACCAAGTATATTTCGGTTCCATTCAAAATAAATTCGTTCTAGTTTCCCTTATATTTATATACCTAATTTATGAGTAATTCATCAAAATCTAAGAAAAACCATAATAATGTACGTAATAGTGACCGCAACGCGTCAAACGATTCATCAGTTTTTAGATAATAATAATTATTAATGGATGGATTGCCTGTCGTGGTGCCGAGGCACAAGTGGGTTCGATTCCCATTCCAGAAAATGAAGTGTTTTCATTTTCTGGGCTTGGTAACAAGGCAAAGCGCGGCGTTGAGTTCCGCCACTCAACTCGCAATGCCTCAATCTGGCGGAAAGTGGGGAACGGATTCGTTGAAAGAGTGTCTTAACAATAGGTTCTCAGGTTCCCTCTGCTTACCCTGGCTATATGCGGGATACAGCGTGAAGTTGAAACAAAAAAAATGTATGGAACGTGATGAAGTGAGAGCGTTTGACTGTAAGTGCCAGAGGTTGTGGATTCTCACTCGGGGTATTACATTTAAATTTTTTTTCCTAAACGTACACAAATCTTTTCCATTACTCACACAGCTAGCTAGATAGCTTCTAGCACGATGTATCCCGCATATAGTAGAGTAGACAGAGATAAACTTAGAACATTATATTAAGTCACTTCGTTCTCTTTTAACGTAATGTTTCCTTTCTCCACTTTCCGCTGAATTGGCGTTGAGTGTTGAGTGGCGAAACTCAACGCTTTCCAACCAGAGCGAGGAAACGAAAATACTATATATTATTTAACACTAGATTTACGGGTATCATAACCCGTCAAATTGGAGGATTATCGTAAAGATAGATATACAGTATATAGAAATACTAAAAATGTAAGTGTTTCGGAGGAAACGACCGGAAATATATATTCGGTGTATTATATCATTAACCAATATATAATATCTTAAGAATAACATTTACATGTCCGGAATTTTAAGGTATGAAATCGAAAAACCCGCTTCAAATTGCCCGTCAATCCGTAAAAACGTGTTAATATATATATTTCCTGGGAGGAATCGAACCCACAAGCTGTCGCGCGTTTATAGTCGCTTAAGACGTCAGAATTACTAAGTTGTAGACCGTTTCCTATTTTTTATAATCTCAGCCTGTATCCTCCCATATCGGGGTAGGCAGAGGAACCAGAGAACTTAGTGTTAAGACACTCAATTCTCTTTCAACATTTCCGTTCCTTAATTCTTCGCCACAAATTGAGGCATTGCGCTGAGTGGCGGAACTCAACGCCGCGGGGCTTTGCCTTGTTACTGAAAACCAAACAAATGAAAATACTGAATTTTGCATTTCCTGGAGTAAGATCGATCTCACAACCTGTCGCGCTTGCGGTCGTGCACGCTTGTGCCTCTGCGCCACGACAGGCGTAAGTTAAGGCGTTTCATAAATAATATCAATATATTAAGTTAATTATAAATAATTTTATAATTTTGTGGAACTGGCAAATCCATGCAAACGTCCTTAAGTAATAATATTTCTGGTTGCAAGCCGATTACAATGAGTCATACAAATCGTTTTATGTTCATTTCTTACCTTACTAAGAGAGAACAATGGTTTCTGGAGTTTTTCATAAATATATTCGCAGCAATATATGAGAGTAGCATATATATAAGTTATTATATATATTATGGCAGCAGGTGCAGAAAGTATATATATATATATATATATATATATATATATTTATAATATTGTAGCTTCTTGAGAATTATTAGTGTTTAGTGGCGGTTTTGATTCAGTTTAAGTTATGTATGATCCTTCGTCCAACGAATAATTATCCAAGTATATAAACGCTTGCAGAAAACCGAAATTTGGCATAAGCACCTTAGTGAGTTCTATTCTTCTCGAAGAAACAATTTAGCCTATATTATAAATAAACGACGGCGAACGGAACACCTGTCGTGGCGCAGACGCACAAGCGTGCGACTGTAAACGTGACAGGTTGTGGGTTCGATTCTCTCCCCAGGAAATGGAATTATTAATTCTACTATTTCCTGGGTTTGGTAACAAGGCAAAGCGCGGCGTTGAGTTCCGCCACTCAGCACGCAATACCTCAATTCGGTGGAAAGTGAGGAACGGAGTGTCTTAACACTAGGTTCCCTCTGCCTACCCTGCTATATACGGAATACAGCGTGAAACGTGTTTCTTTGACAATAAAAAAAAAAACATTTTTCTTTCAAATAGCTTATCGCTCCTAGTGTGTGTCTAGCTTAGTGTACAGGGATGCGACGGCGCGTGAACCGTGCGACGCTGTCGGCTAAAATGTATCTGTTGCACTTTTGGTTTTTGCCTAGTAATTATAAAAACGCTGATTTTATAACATTTTATCAATAGAATAAGTTAGTTAGTACAGTTGATATCATTGTGTGGAACAGTGTTTGACTGTAAAGTGGTTGTAGGTTCAACTCCCATTCAGGGGAATGATTGTTTTTATAGCTTCACGCTGTATCCCGCTTATAGCAGGGTAGGCAGAGGAAACCTGAGAACCTAGTGTTAAGACACTCTGTTCTCTTTCAACATTTCCGTTCCCCACTTTCCGCCAGATTGAGGCATTGCGTGCTGAGTGGCGTACCAGTTATCTTTTATTATTAAAATCTTTAATATAGCAATCAAATCAAATCAATAACCTATAACTATACGACAGAATAACACTCAAACGTTCACATAAAACGTTATATTTCGGGGTGTTTTCTCCGAATTTTCCGAAAAAATTGGTAAAAACTGTGGCGAATTTATGCCTTTAATACCCTTTCGCAATCCTGAACGGACCAGCTCCCAATTATACTTGTTACAGACGCACATACGTATATATATATGTAACTACGTAAATTAAACTGTATGATTAGGTAACAAGGTTCAATTTTCAATATATTTCTTTCCAATGCTATTCGATTTTGAGTCTAAAATGCTAATGAAACGTACTATTCTCTATTTTTATATAAAAGTTTGTTTGTGATTTTTTCGTATGAACTTCGATTTTGTTCTTTCAATGCTTTTACTATCTTTCTGTTGATTTTAGGGTTCTAATATATCTGAAGTAGAGTTTATGTTATATTATACATTCCATACTTATTGAACCATGGTGGCGCAGTTGGACAGTACCCGATTATACAAACAACTGGTTGCGGGTTCGATTACATTCGGCTAGTGATTATATTGAAATTATTTTATTTTGCCGCTCTTCAAAGACAAAACGCGGCGTTATGTTCCGCCACTTATCACGTAATGTCTGGATTTCGGACGTAAGGCGGAGCACGGAGTGTCTTAACACTAGGTTCTCTCTATCTACACTGCTACGTGGGATAAATCGTTCTTTTTTTTTTTTCTTTTTTTTCGAACGGATAAATATGCTGTTTGTCCCGCTTGGTGCTGGTAATACCCTATTGGTATTTACAGCGACACCGGGGGAAGGGAAGAGGGTGCTCAGTCCCTGCGAAATGCAAGAACTAAATGGCTGCTTGAGAGGATGCCGACAGGCGCAAGGGCGGATAAATCGTGAAGCTACTTTTAACTAATATCCATTCGAGACCATCGTAGCTTAGTTAGGCAGTGTCTGACTGTAAGCGTAATTGGTTGTGTATTCAACCTATTAAGCGCGGTGTTGATTTCTGCCACATAACATGTAATATCATGATTTTGGGTGGAAGTATGAGAACGGGCTATTATGACACTATGCTCCTTGTTACTTCGAATGAATTGTGAAATTAAAAAAAACTGTTTAATTAATTAGACAAATTTCAGGTTTGGAGACGTCAAAAACGAAATCATTGTAGAAACGTCTAATTGATGAACCATAAGGTTTAGTAACACATATGACATCCAATATTATTAAAAACATGTAATTTTTCGTCACTATATAAAAACTACTTAGAATGTAGAACGGAGTGTCTTGACACTAGATTATCTGTGGCTATCGCTTTATGAAGTAAAGTGTGAAGCAAAAAAAAAAGGTATAAAACAATTATAGTCTCTTTAACAGTCTCAATACTATATCCGCAGTATCCCGCATATAGCAGGCTCAGCAGAGGGAACCTGAGAACCTAATGTATCTAAGACACTCCGTTCCCCACTTTCCGCCGAATTGAGGCATTGCGTGCTGAGTGTTGGAACTCAACGCCGCACTTTTCCTTGTTACCAAATCCAGGAAATTAAAGAAATTTATTACAAAAATGTATCAAATTTATACAGAACCCTATTATTTATATAAGAACACGCTGTGTTTAACTTTTAGCAACGTCAGTCGAGTTTTATTTCCACTATTCATTCTTACTTGTATTTTCAGCTATTGTTTCTCTTTATGTTGATTCAAAAATATCCTATTAATACATTGGTAAATATTGTATTGAGTTGGTATCCCTTTTTTGTTAGCTTCACGCTGTATCCCGCACATAGCAGGGTAGGCAGAGGGAACCTAAAAACCTAGTGTTAAGACACTCCGTTCTCTCATGATTTCCGTTGGTATTGCACTTAATTCGTTTACTTTTTAGTGCGTTTTATTTGAAATCGGTTTTCTTTTTTGATAATATGTTTCAGTTTCATGCTGTATCTCGCACATAGCAGGACAGGCAAAGGGAACCTGAGAAACCGTAGAGATAAAACACTCTGTTCTCTGTTTTCTTTTTATTTCCATTCCCCACTGTCCGTTTAATAAAGGCATTGCGTGCCGAGTGGCGGAATTCAACGCCGCGTTATGGCTTTGTAAAAATCTGTATTATAAATTGTTTCTTTAGTGGGGAACGGAGTGTCTTAACACTAGGTTCTCAGGCTCCCTCTGCCTACCTTGCTATATGCGAAATACAGCGTGAAACTAAAAAAAATCCCTTCTAACCCTTCTACTTTTTCATATAGTGTTCACTTTTAGTAGTTCAATATCTGTATAAGCTGAAATAGGATAGTAATAAAGAAATGTAAGTATTTTTCGAGATCGTTTCAGGCGGTTGCGAAACGGTCCCAATAGACAATTTGCTATAACGGCCGTGGGTGTGGATACTTGATTCATTTTATTATCTTCTATTCCTATTTGTTTGTAGTACTATATGAGGTTTTAGTGTTAGTTAGGTATAGAATTTGAGGCGGAGCTTAACACCGTGTTTTATTAAGATAAACCAAAGAGGGAAAATGAGGAAAATTCATATTAAATTGTTTCCCTCAAGTGGGAATCGAAACCATAACCATCGTGTCTAAAGTTAGACGCTGTACCACTGCGACACGATGGCTATCTACGAGCTTGTAGTACTATAGTAGGCTAGTTGAGAGCATTTCCAACATTTCATTCTTCACCTGATTCATATGCCCCAAAATTTTTGACACTCTTGGCATAATTCTCAGCAGAACTTCCCCTTGGCGGTAGCTTCCGTTAGGACTGACACGACTGACACCTTTGTAAATTGACGATTCGAAAGTGCTTGTAATAGCCTACCTGAATAAAGAATATTTTGATTTTGATTTTTTTTTTGATTTTAATAAAACGTGTTCCTATAAAAGTTCCATATGAATCAGAAAAGGACAGAATCTTGAAAAATTACCCTTAATTAGGACTAGGCACTATGTTTAACTTTGCGTATTTTCTTCTAGGTACAAATTGAGAAGTATCCCTTTACATGACCATAAAATTATAAGTGTATTGTTAAATATTTCGTATTATCATTATAGTAACGCCTGTCGTGGCGCAGAGGCACAAGTGTGCGACTGTAAAGCGACAGGTTGTGGGTTCGATTGCCACTCCAGGAAATGAAGTATTTTCATTTTCTGGGTTTGGTAACAAGGCAAAGCGCGGCGTTTCCTAACATTTCCTGGAGTGGGAATCGAACCCACAACCTGTCGCGCTTACAGTCGCACGCTTGAGCCCCTGCGCCACATCAGGCGTTGTATAATATACATACTTTAACGATTTTATGAAATAAACGCAATATTAAAAACCGCTCTGTAATATTTTCTGCCTATGAATAAAGAATTAGTTTAAATTTTAAAACAATTCTTCAATTAGTAAGCAACCAAAAATTATTATTAAAAAAAATATTTTAAAATTACAATAATTTTCGTTAACACTTAATTGCGTAAGCTAGCAGTGTTTATTTTCCTGTAACATTTAAGGAAAAACTTTCCAAAAACTATACTAAATTATTGCATTATCCGCGGCATTTTCGAAGGTAAATCTTTAAATGACCCTTATTTTGTGAAGTATATAATATTTAATCGATACTTTACGCGCAATGTTGGGAATCCTGGCGGAATGTGGAGAAGTGCTTTTTCGAACCCATAACCGTCGCATGAATCTACAGTCTGGCACTAAGTCATGATGGCCTTAACCTAATTAAAAGAAAGAAAGCAGTCTTGACTTTTATAAATAAATAAATATTTATTTATTTATAAAATATATATATATATATATATATAATTACTTAAATTATAGTAAAATATTACATAGAATTATTTTTTGTCAAAAATAAGCTGACAAATGAGCGCTTTCGTACGAAATATTATATTTTCGAGAGTCACCTTGAAAGTTCACGTCAAGACGTCAACTTAAGTGTATTCCTCAATTTTTTCAAACGACTTCTCATATTGTGTATTTTATTTTATTATATGTACATACATACATACATAGCTTCACGCTGTATCCCGCATATAGCAGGGTAGGCAGAGGGAACCTAGTGTTAAGACACTCCGTTCCCCACTTTCCACTGAATTGAGGCATTGCGTGCTGAGTGGCGGAACTCAACGCCGCGCTTTGCCTTGTTACCAAACCCAGGAAATAAAAATTCCTGGAGTGGGAATTGAACCCACAACCTGTCGCGTTTAGAGTGGCACGCTTGTGCCTCTGCGGCACGACGTACGTTTATTATATGTGTTATCCTTAATAATTTTTTTTACCTACAGAGAGAAAGAGAGAGAAATTAGTGCCAAAACACTTCGTTCTTCGCTTTTCGCCAAATTTAAGACACTGTGTGTTGAGTGGTAGAACTCAACGTCGTGTTTTGGAATAAAAATAATTTAAATGTAATCGAATCTATAACTAATCTCATTTTACAGTTACACGCTGCACCACTAAGCCACAATGGCTATAATTTATTTTTCAATCAGATTTTAAGTTCAACAAATGATTGTCTATACATTAAAAATTCTTATTTAAACGTCACCCTACAATAAATATTTCAAACGGATTGTAGATTAAAATAACTTGAAATCAAAATATTTATTAATTAATTTTCTAATTTTTTGGTGATAGAAAAAATGTGATTAACTTGGCCGAATATTTTTATTAATTATATTAATTTTAGCATTTGAACATCTTCAATAGTTATTTTTAGCTTCATGTTGTATTCCGCACATAGAAGGGTAGGCAGTGGGAACCTGAGACCATAGTGTTAAGACACTCCGTTCTTTTTAACATATTTCCGTTCCCCACTTTTCCTCGAATTGCGTTTTTGCGTTTAGCGGAACACAACGCCGCTCCTTGCTTTGTTACCAGGGCAAGGAAGTGAAAACACTAAATATTATTTAATATTTTCGTTTCCTGGAGTTAGAATCGAACCCACTACCTGTAGCGTGTTCAGTCGAACGCTTGTGCCTCAGCGCAATGACAGGCCGTAATAGTTAAAAAAAGAAATACCAGTACTGTCAATATAATATAAAAGACTATATAAGATCATTTTTGCATTGTAAGTCTCTCACAAAAAAAAAACGGTATTTTCATTTAATTTCGCCATATAAATGTAAATTTAACCTAAGACGAGATAAATTCTAAGTTTAAATACAAATAATATATCTAGCAAGGAATACTAGTCTCGACCTTGTTAAATAAAGCACCGCCCATTTTGTGTCATCCGCCATTTGCTTTTACGAGCGGCCATTTCGCGACGCGGGAATTTTGGCGCGAACGATACTTTCTTTGGCGATAAAATGCGATATTATTGAATCTGGATTATATTTGATATTGCTATTATCTGTTTTTTTTATTAATAATATTCTTATTATTCATTTTACGTATAATTTTTGTTTCTTTTTATGTAGATATATGAAATCGTTAATTTAAAGTTTTAATTAAAAATACATAGTAGAAGCGAATGTAGGAAGAGGAATATTGAAATAAAATAGATAAATAAGACATTATATAAATTTTAAATACATATATACGTAATATTTTGGCCGGCAACGCATTTACAACTCCTCTGGTGTTGTGGATGTCCATGGGCGAGGGTAACTACTTACCATCAGGTAGTCCTTCTGCTCGTTTGCCACCTTCCACTACAATAAAAAAAATATTTTTATTGAAATATGTATATAAATACATGAAGCAAAAACTTTGTACCCCTTTTTACGAAAATTAAGCGGGGAACTATGAAATTTGGTACAATTGTAGTTTATATAGAAAGAAGGAGTGCAGAATGCTAATATTTTTTTTAAATAATTCATAAAAACTATATTAAATTAATAAAATAAATGTTACATACACTACCATGGTTTGACATCCATGTTTATATAAAGTGACGTATACATACATTGCTAAAGACAACGCGGTGTTAACGCATCAACGCGGACACTTGTATAAAATACATATATCCAAATATTCTGTGATACTAATGTTTACCATCGCGGTTCAGTACAGTTAATACCTAAGACTTGAGAAGAACTGATGCAAGAAATACAGTGAGATATTCATTTTTCTTTTGATAGTCAAATAAAAAAAAAAACTTAACGCCTGTCGTGGCGCAGAGGCACAAGCGTGCGACTGTAAACGCGACAGGTTGTGGGTTCGATTCTCACTCCAGGAAATAGAATTTTTCATTTCCTTGGTTTGGTAACAAGGCAAAGCGCGGCGTTGAGTTCTGCCACTCAGCACGCAATGCCTCAATTCGGTGGAAAGTGGGGAACGGAATTGTTGTAAAAGCACGGAGTGTCTTAACACTAGATTCTCTGGTTCCCTCTGTCTAGCCCGCTATATGCAGGATGCAGCGTGAAGTTAAAAAAAAAACTTTTAACATAAAACAAGAAATAGTAAGCAATCAGAGAAACGCTTACATTTATTGTATATATCTAATTTTGTCGGTCGTGAGCGAGCCAATTGAACGATTTGCCAACGCTGTCGTAAAGTTCTGACGATCATATGTACTTAGGCACTGATATTGAGAAATCTTAGGTCTTATTTCATAACTAACATATTTTGCCTCATGGTCAGAAAGAACCTAGTGTTAAAACACTCCGTTTTATGCCTTCCGAACAAATTCGAGACATAACGTGTTGAATGGTGGAAATGAACGCCGCACTTTGCCCTACCAGAGGCAAGAAATATAATAAGCTACATATAATTATTTCCCGAAGTGGGAATCGAAACCACAATCTCTCGTGTTTTCATAAGATACTTTTTCTAAAAAGAAAAATCAGGTATCGACATAATAAAGACATTAACGGTTTTTTCTTTTAAACTTAACGCCTTGCTCTGTCTTATAAGAGCGGAGACATGAAAATACTTTAATTATTATTTTCCCCCCGAATGAGAATCGAACCTACAACCTGTCGCACTGCTCCACGAAGGCTCCAATATTGGCTTCGTATTACTGTGTATAAAATAAATGATAATAGTTTACATATAATTATTACCCGGACAGCGAATCGAACCCACAACTGTTCGCGTTTATAGTCTCATTTCGCCATGATGGCTTCACTTTATGTACTAAAAATATATGAGAAAAATTTCAGATTTTTCCAGCTTACTTTACTTTATATTTTATAGCAAGAAACGTATAAACTATTACAAAATACCGATAGCGATGTTAGAGTTTTCTTCAGTTTTTATTTTAGCGTTGTCAGTGTCAGTGTGACATCGCGAATGAAAAGCTTGCTCGTCTATTTTGCGGAACGGCGTGTTTTATTGAAAATACCTTCTAAATCAGGGGTGAGCAAGCTGCGGCCCGCCTAGTGATTTTTTGCGGCCCGACAACCTTTAATTTATTAAATTAAATAAATTAAATATACATTGAACGCCTGTCGTGGCGCAGAGGCACAAGCGTGCGACTGTAAACGTGACAGGTTGTGGGTTCGATTCCCACTCCAGGAAATGGAATTTTTCATTTCCTGGGTTTGGTAACAAGGTAAAGCGCGGCGTTGAGTTCGGCCACTCAGCACGCAGCACGCAATGCCTCCATTCGGCGGAAAGTGGGGTACGGAGTGTCTTAACACTAGATTCTCTCTACCTATCCTGCTATATGCGGGACACAGCGTGAAGCTATGTATGTATGTATGTAAATATACATTGGCTCAAATATAAACGAACAACATATGTATAGTAATTATAAAATTTATTTACAATACACAAGTTTATTAGGTTTTTGATTTTTAGGTTACTCTGACTTTTATGTTCCTCTCAACGAGTAATTTCGATTTCGGAGCAAAGCAGAGAGCGGAGTGTCTTGAAACTAGGTTCTTTCTATTATTTAATTTGTTTTTCAGACGCGTCGGGTTGTGGATTCGATTTCTACTCCAGGGAATGAAAATATTAAAAAATTATAATAATTAATATTTAGTGTTTTCTTTTTCTCGTTATAGAAACAAGGTAAAACGTGACATTGAGTTCCGCCATTCAACACATAATGTCTCAATACGACGGAAATTGGGCTAATCTTAAGAGAACGGAGTGTCTTACCACTAGGTTCTCTCTGCCTACCCTTCTATACGATACAGGGTAAATAAAAAAAATACAGATATTCTCCCGCTATAAGTTCTACTATTTTTTTTGATTTGGTATTTTTATAATATAATGTTTATAATATGAGTACAATATTAAATATTAAATTTATTTTAAATTGTTTTTGCACTGATTTCCGCTAAGTAAAGTGTCCTACTAAGTTTCACAATTAATAAAAGGTTGCCCGTAAGAGATTACTTTTAGTGATAAGGCCGACTTTTGCCTAACTTTTTCTATAATGTGTAATCTTTTTTATTTTTTATTTGTTGCAATAAAGAGTTTTTATTATTATTATTATTAAATACGATTAAAAAATGTGGCCCACAAAAAAAATAGATAGGTCCGTTGCTAAAAAAGATTGCTCACCCCTGTTCTAAATGAAAAATGTGGTTGGCGCTTTTCGAATATTTTTAATACTATCTTGTGTTTAACAACGCTTTGACTATAAGATCTATTAGATTGTTTTTTATATTAAAAAAGCAGTACTAATATTTAAATTCATTTCATTTCTACGCTCAAGTAAGGCAAAGCGCGGTGTTAAGTTCCATCATTCAAGATGCAAGTGTCTAGAATTAGGGTGGAAAATGGAGAACGGAGTGTCTTAACACTAAATTCTCTGTGACTACCCTATTATGCAAGTATCTATATATTAATACATGAAGCAAAAACTTTGTACCCCTTTTTACTAAAATTACGCGGGCGGAGGAGCATGAAACTTGGCACACTTATAGTTTATATAGCGTAGGAGTGCAGAATGATATATATATATATATATTTTAAATAATCCAAACAAATATATTAAATTACTAAACTAACCGTTATATACACTACCACGGTTTGACATCGAAATATTTTTTTTTAACTTCACGCTGTATCCCACATATAGCAGGGTAGGCAGAGGGAACTTGAGAACCTAGTGTCAAGACACTCCGTTCTCTTACAACAATTCTGTTCCCCACTTTCCGCCGAATTGAGGCATTGCGTGCTGAGAGGCAGAACTCAACGCCGCACTTTGCCTTGTTACCAAACCCAGGAAATGAAAAGATAATAATTATATGAAGTGACATATACGTTGCTAGGCAACGCGTTGTTAATGCGTCAACGGGGACACTAGTATAATTAATTAAAATCTTAATACATACTATATATACAGTATAATTACTGTGATTATATTGAGGAAGTATAAGTTGTTAGGTGGTAGGAGGTTCGTCCTCCGACTGGCTCGCGACCACTATCATGTCAAAGACGAACCGCCAAATATCTAATGATGTGTTCCGGTTCGATGGCATGTAAGCCAGATTTTCCCCTTTCCCACCCATCCTTTCCCCAAAATGTGGTGGTTCTGATAGTGGACTACTACATTGTCCCCCCTTCCATCAGTATCCTCTAGGTTGGCAACGCATCTACAACATCTCTGGTGTTGTAGATGTCTATGGGCGAAGGTAACCACTTACCATCAGGTGGTCCTTCTGCTCGTTTGCCGTCCGTTATCAATAAAAAAAAAAAAAAGTATTTACGTTTTGACACACAGATATATACATAGCTTCACGCTGTATCCCGCATATAGCAAGGTAGGGTACGTTTTTATTATTTGTTAATACATGCTTTACTTTATAATATCTGTTTTATATTTTCTTTGTTTACGCATTTAACAGGGTAGAAAATATACATACATATATCGCACCTATAGAATTATAGGGATCTAATCAAAAATATCAATATTTTGATTTTTTGCCAAGAAACAACTAAAGACAACATAACAACGATCTTTATCGACTCTTGATTAAAACTAGAATATAAATTAAAATATAATTTTAAAAAATCATATCTTTTCAAATAACTTAAATGTATTGACGTTTCCCAAAAATTGATATTTTTTAAATAGGTCACTTCAGTTGTAAGGTGCGATATTAGCTCTAAACAAAAACTAAGAAATCGATTTAGTTTCAAGGACAACATCCAGATGGATCACTTCCTTATCCAATTTCCACCCTATGATGGAGACATTACGTGTTAAATGGTGGAACTCAACACCGCGCTATGTCTTGTGAGGGTAGAGAAAAGGAGATAAATTAAATATAATCATTATCCCAAATGGGCATCGAACCCACAACCAATCGCCTTTACAGACGCTCTTCCACTGCGCCACGATAGCCTCTGTATAACAAAGTCGTGCTTATCTAATTTACACATATAAGTAGGCGTTCTAAGTACTTTCTAAACTCACCTGTAATTTCCTGAAAGTTGTCCTGGTTTTTTTTCATTGCTTTTACGTCTTTTGAAATAACTTTTGTTTAATACAGAAAATTCTAGTTATGGGTTGTTCTTTAATGCTTGGCTTTCAAATGGGTTTATGTACATATGTATACATACGACTACTATTCAGGATTATCTTGAACCTAGTTTCAAGACACTCCGTTCCCCATTTTAGTGTCTTAACACTAGGCTCTCAGGTTCCCTCTGCCTACCCCGCTATATGCGGGATGCAGCTAAAAAAAATCGTTGGGGACCTAATGATCTGTACAGAGCTTGACACTTTGACCTTGCGTAGAGATGTTTCCTCGTTGTGCGTTCTCTACCGCATATATCACGAGGAGTGTTCTGGGGAACTGTTTGATCTGGTTCCTGCCGCAGGATTTTCAAACCGCACAGTACGCCACAAATATAAATACCGTCTACACCACCTGGATGCGTGACACTCTAGTACTGTGCGATTTCGAAGGAAATTCCTTCCACGTGCCACTGAACTGTAGAATGGCCTACCTGCGGCAGCGCTTCCAGGTCAATACGAAATGGGTACCTTCAAAAAGCGCGCCTACTCCCACCTCAAAGGCCCTCAAAGGCTCCTCTGGTGTTACATGGGGCCGTGGGCGGTATTGATCACTTACCATCAGGTGACCCGAACGCTCGTTTGCCTTGTCCTTTCCATAAAAAAAAAGAAAGATTTTTGTGTAATTTGGCCATAATATAACAATAAGTTTTCACTATACAATATTTTAATATTACAATGAACCTATTTCCTTCAGAGACATCAACAAAACATTTAAACTAATATACATAAAGGTAACATAAAGACAGTACGAGTGCGTTGTAACAGTTGCGTCGTGTGAAGGGACGCATACAAATTGTATACTGAGCGGGTATTTTTACAAATTAGGGGACTTCTGAGGTTAAAGGTCATTTCCGTTTTAATTATAGTAGTCTAGAAGTATTTACTACTAGAGGCCATGTTTACACGTTGCCATGGTAACGGATATGACAATTTTAATTTACTTAAAAAAGGAAGGGGAATTCGTCTGTATTTTTTATGTGTGTTACCATTTAACTTTTTACTGGGTGAACCAATTTTGATGATTCTTTTTTTATTTGATAGCTAGTCCTTATGATGTGGTCCCATTTAAATTTGGTTAAGGTCTGTCATGTAGTTTTTGAGTTATTTGTAATTATGTTACTTTTTAGAACATTTTATTTGAATTCGATTTTTATTTTTTTGTTGAAATCTTAATTAAATTCAAAAGTGAATGAAAACCTTAATAAGCCCTATTATTTTAAATAAACCCTATTAATTTAGTCTTATTTCCATTACGTTACTGTAAATAGTATTAACCTTTCTGTGCACCTTTTCCATATAAACTTTAACTGACCGAAGTTTCATACTCACAATACAAGTACAATTTTCGTGAAAAGGTACAGAAAGTTTTACTTTTATGTATATAGATTATATTAATATGTTTTTTTTGGTTAGTATTTTTTTAAGGTTGCTCGGATCAGACAAGACGGCGTTCTGTTCCGCCACTCAATATGAAAACGTCAAGCTGAAATAAAACAACAATAATTAATATTCGAATAGTAAAAAATGGTTAGCCAGTTCTTCGAAAATAATTTAAATAAACTTAGCCCCCGAATGGGAATCGAACCCACAACCAATCACATTTACCGTCCGGCTATAAAGTACAATTTTATATAATAACATAATACCTGTACAGTATATAAGTAAGGTATTTATGACAAGGTAAATATATGAATCATTATTTACATTGTATCTTTGTCATCGAATGTAACCGCATGAATCACTTCAAATTATGTTGACACCTAAACGGTAGCACGTTCGCATTGTGAATACAAAAAACAAATAATAAATAATGTAAAAATATTATTTATATATTGTAGTATGCTGAAGGTCACGGGTTTAGTTCCCAAGAGAGGTAATTGTATGATTATTACATATGTGTTTAATTATAGATTGTATATGTACATTTATTTTATGCCCGTCGTGACGAGGTACAGGCGACTGTAAACGCGACAGGTTGTGGGTTCGATTTCCACTCCAGGAAATGAAAATTCTAAATAATATTTAGTAATTAGTAATTTCAATGTAATTTCATTAATAATTCAAGTAATTTCATTTCCAGAGTCTGGTAAGAAGGCACACCGCGGCGTTTAGTTTCGCCAATTAGCACGCAGTGCCTCAATCCAGAGGAAAATGAGGAACGGAATTGTTGAAGGAGAATGGATTGTCTTAACACATTACATTACAACACCAGAGCAGTTGTAAATGCGGTGCCGACTTAGTGTGGGAGGGGGAGGAAATAAAGGCCGCGGCAGTCAGCCATCGGAAACACCACATTCTAGGGAAAGGATGGGTGGGAATAGGAAAAACCTGGCTTACTTGACATCGAACCGGAACATATCATTAGATATTTAGCGGTTCGTCTTTGACGTGATAGGGATCGCGAGCCAGTCGGAGGAAGAATCACCTACCACCTAACAAAATTTTAATTGATACCTTGTTTTTTTTAAATATGCAGAGAGTGGAACTAACGACTAAAGTGACTAAAAACACTTTATTATTTTTTTACAACTAAAAACAAAAATATTCATAAGTGATTCTAGTCAATGTCTCTTCGCATTGCCTCGCCAGATGGCACTGTATACAAATGAATGCACGTTTAATATTTACTTTATTATAGGTACTGTTAATTTTTACTCAAATGACCGCGTGAGATTTTCTCAAATTATTTTTTCCTTGTTATTTCCTGTTGTAAATTAAGTAAATTGAATGAATTGTTGAATCACTCTATTCTCTGTTTTTGTCTCATATATATAATAAAATTAGCTAAATTAAACACAATATTTCCCATACTATCGTATAATCAGAATAAAAAATATCTCGACACTATTTTATACGCGGTAGTTATAAGACAGTAGACGAGACGTGGTCTTACTGTTGGTGGTGTTGGTGGAGAGTGACTCTTACTGTTGGTCTTACCAGGAAGCTTCAGCTTCAAGTCACTCAGCGAATATGAAGAGGGCTACGCTCAGATGGACCAACGACCTGGTCAAAATTGCGGGGAAACGCTGGATGTAGGAGGCAACCAGTTGTTCCTCATGGCGTTCTACGGGGGAGATTTATGTTCAGCAGTGGACATCTTCCGGTTGACGACAGCAATAGCGATGGCGTTAAATTATGGTAACTAACATGTAATGTTAGTAAAATTTATGGGAAAGTGTAAAACTGTTTTTATTAGTAGGATCTCTGACTACGTGCCTCGCAAGATGATACATACCTACCTACCTAATTTCACGCTTTAACCCTAGCGGGGAAGTCAGAGTTCCGGAGCGCCAAACGCTACGGTCCCTGCATACCTCTTTCGCCTCGTCCACAGTCATTAACCTCTTCATGCATGCCCTAAAATGATACATAATATATGCAAATAAAGTTTATAATTTATTTTGTTATACTGTTAAAATTAATTATTTTTATTCAATCATTCATACTGTGATTTCTAAAAATCATTTTTCCTTGTTTTATTACCTGTTTGTTGCCTGTTGGTGTATTAAGGAAGTAAGCTGGTATATTCATTAACTATATCCGATCGTTTGCATGGACTATAAAACCTAAAATCTCATTTTTTCCTGTTTTCATAGGAATTTCTTTCTTAATGCTCCCATACACTCCCCAAGAAGGTCAGGTTTGTATGCCAGTAGTTTTGCCTGTACGTTGTCTACTTTTCACTTAATAACGTAAACTACATTCTCTAACTTAGTGGACAGTAACAGTGGTAACTTAGTGGACTTGTTTAAGTCTTGGTAAGACATACCGCGGCAGAGAAAGGAAAAATATCCCTTAAGAATAAATCGAACCAATTACCGGGTGTACAGTCAGCCTGGCCTCTACTAACTATACCTATTTAATTACAATATAAATAATATTATTGAGATATATTAAATTGATTGAGTGGAACTCAACGCTATAATATTATTATAGCTTTGAGTTCCGCAACTCAACACGCAATGTCTTAATTCGGCGGAAAGTGGGGAATGGAATTGTTGAAAGAGAATGGAGTGTCTTAACACTAGGTTCTCTGGTTCCCTCTGCGTACTCCACTATATGCGGGATACAGTGTGAAGTTAAAAAAAAAATAATAATAATATTAATAACATTTCCTTTTTATTATTTTTAGAAGAGCTTAGATGGTAATCAAATTTTTCTTCTTTACAATTTAATATAATAAATATCTAGATAAAATATTAAATAGCAGACTAAAACTCTATCTCTATTAAACTAACTAAGGTTAAGACACCCCGTTCTCTTTTAACATTTCCGTTCCCCACTTTCCGCTAAATTAAGGCATTGCGTGCTGAGTGACGGAACTCAACGCCGAACTTAGCCTAGTTACCAGACCAAAGAAATGAAAATACTACTACTAATAACTATTACAAATATTTAATATTTTCATTACCTGGAGTGGAATTCGAACCCACAATCTGTTGCGTTTACAGTCGCACACTTGTACCTCTGTTCTGCGACAGGCCTCAAACTCACTCAGTGAAGATATGTATAAAAAGTTGAATACATGAGTCATTATTTACATTATATTTCCATTGAGCAGGAATCGAACCCATAACCTCGGGTTTACAATCGGACACTGTCCCACTGCGCCACGATGGCTCCAAAAACATGCCGATCCTACATATTAACCGTGATTATTCGTCCTTTTTTAACTACTTTAAGTGTACAGTCCTGAACAAAGGCAATTATAACATCAACGTACGGACGTTGTAATTACGTTATATTAGCGACTCTCTAGTCAATAATTGAATTTTCTCACTAACAAATTGGGTATGATTATGTTCATAGGCGGAAGTGGATATCAAAGCGATTTTGGGAGTAAAAGTAACTAAGTAGACCGAAAGTGGATAACGGATTGATGTAGGAAAATATTTTTTTTTTTGTATAACCTGTATTAAGCTGTTGTTTAGAAAATTATTCATATAAGATAGAAGTGAATGTTTCAATGTCGAGAAATTAATAAGAAATGAAATATCAAAGGAAAAATACATACAACAACGTGGCCTATATCTTTGTTATTTAAATGTAGATTTAAAATGTATGTATCAAATATCACTTTAAAAAAAAATGATTATTCTTTTGATACTCTTTTCAACTTTTATCATAACCGTAATGTTGTTTTTTATATGAATAGGTGCCAAAGTTGAGATGTTTTTTTTTTAACTTTACACTGAAACCCGCATATAGCAGGGTAGGCAGAGGGAACCAGAGAACCTAGTGTTAAGACACTCCATTCTCTTTCAACAATTCCGTTGCCCACTTTCCGCCGAATTGAGGCATTGCGCGTTGAGTGGCGGAACTCAACGCCGCGCTTTGCCTTGTTACCAAACCCAAGTTAACCCAATTTAGTATTTTCATTTCTCGGGTTGAGAGTTTTACTATATTTTTACCTTAAATTGTGACTGTGGAGGTATTAATCTTTTCACATCTAGTCAAGATACTCATCACGCAATGTTCAACTCATTATATTAAATATAACCATAATTACACTTCAAACTAAAACAATCACATACATACATTGCATAATGTAATAAATAATACCAAAGGATTTAAATACATTATTAACTTATACAATAGTCTATTTATTTTATTTAAAACGTAAAATGACATAAAAATGCATGCATGCATGCATAACTTCACGCTGTATCCCGCATATAGCAGGGTAGGCAGAGGGAACCTAGTGTTAAGACATTCCGTTCCCCACTTTCCGCCGAATTGAGGCATTGCGTGCTGAGTGGAGGAACTCAACGCCGCGCTTTGCCTTGTTACCAAACCCAGGAAATGAAAAATTCCATTTCCTGGAGTGGGAATCGAACCCACAACCTGTCGCGTCACATACATAGTATGTATATAAAACAAAATTTGACAAATAATCGCTATCTACCATTTCTGTAGCCTCAGCCTAAACATTTTTAAGATTTATTAAGAATGAATCTTAATATCTCAGCAGTAAAGACGATACGTGGCAACCACCTGCCGGGCCAAGGTTCATTACCCGGGTTACGCAATTGCTTGATTAAGCATTAAGAGTGGTTTATTAATTTAAATTTAGATTTTAGACTCTATTTCCATATATTAGAGACTATTTTTGCATATTTTAAAATATTTGAAAGGGCCTATGTAGGCTAATACATTTTTTTTTGGTCATACTTTTGTTATACGCTTGGGCTTTATTATCTTTTAAATTAGTTTCGCAAGTGTCTTCGCATATGAGAAGGTAATAGAAAGTGAAACTTGATTTAGTACTTGGTGTAACGAAAAAGCGACACTAAAAAGAGGCAAAATATATATATTTGTAGGATAGAGTCCTACTCTTAGTAGTAGTAGTAGAGAGTAGGGGAGATAATTTAAAATATATGATAGAGTTTCTAATATATTTACTATGATAGTGTTTAATAACTACTAGTAATAGTAACGGTAAATTCCTCTCCACTCTTCTTCCTTTTCCTCAAATTCTTTTTCTATAAAAGCTGCCCACCTATGGAATAGTTTACCGCTTGAAATAAGATGCGCCAAAAGTTTATTTATTTTTAAAAAGCTACTTAAGAATCATTATTTAAATATTTAATTTTGGGCCTTTGTTTATTTATTTATTTTCTTTTGAGACATATAATCTATATAATGTCTATTTATGTGTGTATGTATGTATGTATGTATGTATGTATGTATGTATGTATGTATGTATGTATGTAATATGTATGTATGTATATATGTATGTATGTATGTATAAATGTATGTAAGTATGTATATAATTATGTATTTAGTTTGTATTTTTAATTAACATATATTTAATTTTTTTAATGTAAATATCCTGATTAGTGCACCGCCTACCACTACTTTATACAAATCCAATATCCAAAGGTTGCCTGGAAGAGATCGCTTTAAGCGATAAGGCCGCCTTATTGTACGCTATTACTACGAGTACTTCTATGTTATTTGTTTGTTTGTTTGTGCAATAAAGAATATTTGTTTGTTGTTTGTTTGTTTGTAACGAACAAAATAAATAAAATATGAAATAGAACGAGGGTGAAATGCACACAGATTTTTTTATAAAAGTTAGTCATATTTTTTTTATAAAAATAAGATTGAATTCGTATATGTATTAATAAGGAATAATTGTGCCGTACTTGCAAAGAAATTGCTACGTATTTTTTTCAGCTTCACGACTATTCGTACACAGCAGGGTTAATCAGAGAGAATCTAGTGTAAAGACACTCCGTATCACATGTTGAGTGGCGGATCTCAACGTCTAAATTTATAACTATTTCACATGGGAATAGAACACATAACCAAACGCTATTACAGTCAGATGGTGACCCACTGCACCACGAAGGCCTTGCCTAGATTTTTAGATAGCTAAGATGTTTTTGTTGCAGAATTAAACGCTTTATTTTTTTATAGTAACAAAAACTATAATAATAATGACAATATTCTCCCCAAAGTCAAATTCGAACACACAATCATAATTTTCAATTAAACTCATAGTAACTGTATCTATGGCGCATAAAGAGTTACCTTTTAACAATAGCTCCCACGATGTTTCATGCTAGGTATGTTCGCTCACTTAACGCAGTTTTATCCTTCACTGTACATACCTAAGGCGCTTGAACGTAATTGTTTATAAGATATTTATATATTTTTATGATTATTTATCTTTATTTATATCGTTTTTGTGAAATGATAATTTTTTTGTAATAACCTCATGAGTCGTTTTTTGAAAGAACGTTATAAGAGAAACGTTAATAATCTAAATTAATACATATTTTAAGAACATTAGTTAGTTAGAACGATTGGTCGTAGAGAGCGTTGAAGCCGCATTCACAATTCATATAGATACGATACGATATATAGAATGCGATATACGATGATACGATCAGAGAGATCATAGTGTCAAGAAACTTCGTTCATTTCCACATGAAATCAAGACAATTAAATTGAGTGGTGGAACTCAGCGTAGCGCATAAAACTGTAAACACAATTGGTAGCAGTCTCGATTCCCATTTGGGGGATTTATTATAATATATTTATAATTTCTTTGCTCTGTAGGACAATCACGAAAACTTGCGACAAAGTATTCGTATCGTCATCGAAAGAATTCCTATGGGAATTGAAAAGCCCTACCGTGCGTAAGAGGAACTAAGGTTTTCCCATACAAAATGCTTTCGATAACGATACGAATACTTTGTCGCAAGTTTTCGAGATTGCCCTACTGGTATGACAAAACGCAGCGTTAAGTTCTATTAATTAACACGAATTTGGTCAGAAAGTGAAGTAACGGAGTGACTTTTTCCCTGTGAGGGGACAGGGTTAGAATACAATTCCCCTCCGCCGCTCGGTAGCGTCCCGTAAGAGGCGAGTATCCCAGTAGTTTGGTGGTAGGAGGTTCGTCCTCCGTCTGGCTCGCGACCACTATCATATCAAAGACGAACCGCCAAATACCTGATGATGTGTTCCGGTTTGATGGCATCTAAGCCAGTTTTTCCCCTATCCCACCCTATCCTTTTCCCAGAATGTGGTGGTTCCGATAGCGAACTACTACATTGTCCTCCCTTCCATCTGTATCGTCTAGGTAGGCAACGTATCTACAACATCTCTGGTGTTGTAGATGTCCGTGGGCGAAGGTAACCACTTACCATCAGGTGGTTCAGTTCAATCAGTTTCTCTCGGACTATCCTGCTATGCGGGATAAAACGTGAAGCTGCTTCATAAATTGACGAAGTACTCACCACCGGAAGCTTTAAAAAATATTTTTTCCGTGAATAGCTTGTGGTTTTTCCTCTGCTTGATTTACAAATATCATCATACTGTTAGCTTATTTCCTTAAAATGATAAATACCTCCATAGAGAAACTTTTCATTCTCTTTATAAAACAATTCTAATGATTTGGTTAAAAAGACTAAGTTCAGTTTTTGTATTTTAACTGATTTTCAAAAAAGGGAGGTATTAAATTTGAATGTATTTTTTGTGTTACCGCATAACTTTTTATCGGGTGAACAAATTTTTGATGGTTTTTTTGTATCATAGCTAATGCTTCTTATGTGGTGTCATTTAAATGTAGTTAAAATCTAACGATTAGTTTTTGAGTTAGTCACAAGAGTTTCACTTTTTATTTTAAGTAATTTTTTGGTTTAAATTTTAATTATTTTTCAGTTCAGGCTATTGGGCTTAATCATCCGCTTTATCATATTCGCATTCGCGTTGCATGAGGGGTACGCCCTAGTATTTTTACCCGGTTTCATAGTCTTGTGCTTTCACGTAAGGGGAAAATTTTTTGACTCTTAATTTTACGGCCGGTTGCCACCTGACGACAATACAATAACTCTTTTAAAGAGGCTGCAGCATTTTCTATGGGAAATAAATTAATTAGGAACCTATGACATAAAGATCACCACTTCTGCAATTTTTTAATGATTCTTTATTATCAATTCTATTATCTTAATCTTGATTTATTTTGTTAGGATAGATTTCTTTATCGTTTTCTAAATTTTTGGTTTTGCCTGAAACTTAACAACAAAACAAGGCAAAACGTGGCGTTGTGTCTCGCTACTCTGCTGAGTAGCGGGACACAACGCCACGTTTTGCCAATGCCTCAATTAGGCGGAAAGTGGGGAACGGAATTGTTGACAGAGAACGGAGTGTCTTAACACTAGGTTCTCAGGTTCCCTCTGCCTACCCTGCTATATGCGGGATACAGCGTGAAGTTAAAAAAAAAATTATACTTACAAACAAACAAACATTCAAACTTATTAACAAACAAACTTACTTTCACATTTATTATATTAGTAATGTTTAATAATACTAAAAACTGTTTTTTAATGTTTACTACCATTTTCCTTTCTCAGTAATGTTTGGGGTTAACCCTACATCCGAATCAATCTCAACATGTACAAAAGTACGAAGGAAATAATTTATTTTTGTTCATGCTTTTTCCTACAGCAGGGTAGTCATAGAGAACCTACTGTTGACACTCGTATTCACTTTCGCCCGAAACTCGAATTATTGTATTTTAACTGCAATGAACATAAACATTCTCTCAAGTGAGAAAAATGAAATTATTATTTTTTCGGACTGCGCAGTGTTCTTAGGAATAACTCTGGATTCGAAACTTCAATGGGGCGGGAGGCTCATCATAGTTGTATATTTATTGTAAAAATTTTATTTGAAAAGAGCAATTGTTGAGTTTCTTGCCGGCTCCTTTCATCAGAACTGCCTTCCGAGCTGGTGGTAGCTTCCGTTAGGACTGACACGACTGACACCTTTGTAAATTGACGATTCGAAAGTGCTTGTAATAAAAGCCTAATTGAATAAAACATATTTTGAAATCGAACCAAAAACCATTTTCGTTAATAATTAGATGATATCCTACTATACAACGATGACCTCAATATTGGTATTATTTTAGTAAGTATATAATACTATTTCCGTCGAAATTATAGACATTGCGGATGAGTAGCGGAAATCAACGCCGCGCTTTCTCTTACCAGAGCAAGGAAATGAAAATACGTTTAAATTAATTCCCTCGAATGGAAATCGAACCCACAGTCACTCGCGTTTACAGTCTGATATCTCAGTTTCGGCCTCAATATTGACTTTATTTTACTTAATATGAAATTCGATTCGAAAAATAGAGAACCTAATGTCAACCTAATGTTAAGTGACGAAACTAAACGCTGCGCTTTGTCTTACCAAAGTAGCGTCATGAAAATAATTATAGTCATTGCCTTGAATGAGTTTGAGATCTACAACACCTCGAATTGACCAAACGTTATCTCACTGCGGCCTGATAACCTCTAGGATCATAACCCTCTAATTCCAATTGTAAAGACCCTGAGCAAGGCCCTTCAGGCCTCACTAACACCAAATAAATGAAAGTTTTCGATCAGGGCCCTTCTGGCCCTCATACATATAAATGTGTATGTAAATAAATAAAGATCAGAAAGTAAAATCATAAAAAGAGAAAAAAAAAGAGCAGAAAAGAACACGGACAAAAGAAGTTCGTGGTGTGTTTCATAAAAAAAAACCCTCTAATTCCTTGTAAAGCGCGGCGTTGAGTTCGGCCGCTCAGCACGCAATGCCTCAATTCGGCGGAAAGTGGAGAACGGAGTCTCTTAGCACTAGGTTCCCTCGGCTTACCCTAATATATGCGGGATACAGCGTGAAGCTATGTATGTATGTCTAATTCCTTGTAATACATACCCATATTTATTACATGCCTGTGATTCAATCCCAACATTATACGCATTCAAGAATTGTTGAACTGTAAAGGTACATTTTAGTTTTGGGCTTACTGAACAATTTCAAAATATGCAGTTACGTCATTGTTGTTCCGGAGCAGCGACATGAAGTGATAATAAATATAATTGTTCCCTCGAATGGGAATCAAACCCATAACCACTCAAGTTTACAGTAAGACAGTGTCTCACTACACCACGATTGAGCTAATATTCACTTTATTTTACTAAGAAAATTCTTACATTTCAATCCGAAACAAATATTCCAACACGAATGCGTGTAAAATGGAAAACCTATTGGCTTATAAGTATCAATGAATATATAATAATATTATAATGTAATACATTGCAAGATAAGCAACTGTATCGAGTTCTCTTATATTTGTGCAAAATATAGTTGAAAATATATTGAAGTAATCGTGGCGCAGTGGTAGCTTCTAACTTTAAACGCGATTGGCTGTAGATTCGATTCTCACGCCAGGAAAATAAAATATTAAATTATATTTAGTATTTTCATTTCCTCGCTCTGGTAACAAGGCAAAGCACGGTGTTAAGTTCCACCAATCAGCACGCAATGCCTCAATTTGGCGGAAAGTGTGGAATGGAAATGTTATAAGAGAACGGAGTGCATTAACACTAGGTTCTCTTGTTCCCTCTGCCTAACCTGCTATGTGCGGGATACAGCGTGAAACAATGCTGATAAAAGTTTCTTCTTTTTTTGAAATAGGTTGTAAATTTCACAATATATACATGCATTTTCAAGCTTGAATCATTCGTAATATATATGACGAATTGTAGGGACTACTGTGCGGTCAATTGTTTTCCTCTATGAAAAACGTGCCTAGAATTATGTTATGTTCTATAGGTATTGCAGTTTCTATCTTAATACAGGTTTTAATAATCATGAACTACTATAATTATAATAAGCTGATACTAGTTTAAGCCTGTCTTGGCTCAGAGGCACAAGCGTGCGACTGTAAACGCGACAGTTTGTGGGTTCGATTCCTACTCCAAGAAATGAAAATATGAAGTAATATTTAGTATTTTCATTTCCTAGCTCTGGTAACAAGGCAAAGCGCGGCGTTCAATTCCGCCACGCAGCTCGCAATGCCTCAACTCGGCGAAAAGTGGGAAACGGAAATATGACACTCTCTGTTAGTGTCTTAACACCAGGTTTTTAGGTTCTCTCTGCCTACCCTGCTATTTGTGGGATAAAAAAGCTAATATGTAATAGTAAGATTAATACTAGAGGCCCGATTGACGTAAAATAAACGTTGCATAGCAACGTGTATGTCACTTTATATAAGTGTATGTCAAACACATGGTAGTGTGTGTAGTATTTATTGTTCTTCTTTTTTTTTAACTTCACGCTGTAGTCTTGTGTCCCGGGTAGGCAGAGGGAACCTGGGAACCTAGTATGAAGACACTCTGTTCTCTTTCAACAATTCCGTTCCCCACTTTCCGTTATTATTATTACGTCATTAAATTATTATAATAATTCAATGTATTTATAATTTATTATAGCAAGTATTCTTGTCAAATTTTTTTATTAAGCGAATTTCAAGCAGAAGGTTCTCAATTCGACTCTTCGGCTGATTTTTTTGTGTTACTACAGGACTTTTTATTAAAGAATCAATTTTCCTGATATTTTTTTTTTTTTTTTTTTTTATGGATACCGGATGGCAAACAAGCAGAAGGACCGCCTGATGGTAAGTGGTTACCTTCGTCCATGAACATCTACACCACAAGAGATGTACTAGATGCGTTGAATGATACCAATATGTATATTATATATGATAGATAATGTAATATATATGATATTGTATGATATGTGTAATAAATATGATAGACAATGCTTCCTTTGTGATCCCAATTAAGTTAAATTTAGTAAAGAACTTAGCAGTTCTTAGTAAGAACTTAGTAGTTTCAAAAGTAGTTTTTGAGCTATTCGTAATAAATTATTACTTTTAAAGTGCATTTTATTTGAAGTCAATTTTTTTATCAATGATAACTTTAAAAATCACCTATGATAGGTGTACTCATACAAATATATTCCAAGCTTCAAAGCACGAACTAACCTGTCTGACAACAATACTAGTTACAAACAGTCAGGTATTAAGTTAATAGTGCCTACAATACTTAGAACTAGTTAAGCAACTAACTTATGAATGGGTAGAGGTTAGAATGCAATTGTTATTTGTAAACACTTGTTATTGAAGGTAATATACATATATATATAACGTCCATATAACGCGCTTCCCACCGGCTTACTTTTTCAATTAAAAACAATTCCATTCCCCACTTTCCGCCGGATTGAGGCATTGCGTGCTGAGTGGAAAAAGAATAAATATTACACACACTATCATATTTTTGACATTTATTTTACGTCAACGGGGCATAGTATCAGTCTTACTGGTACGTTGTGGTTTTTTTATCCCGTGCTGGGTAGCTGGGTAGGCAGAAGGAACCTAAAATTCTAGTGTTAAGACACTCCGTTCTATTAAGATTTCCATTCCTCACTTTCCGCACGATTGAAGCATTGCGTGCTAAGTGGCGGGACCGAACGCCGTGCTTTGCCTTGTTACCAAGCCCAGGAAATGAAAATACTAAACTTTTACATTTTCTGGAGTGGGAACCAAACCCATAACCTGTCGCGTTTACAGTCACACGCTTGTGCCTTTGCGCCATAACAGGCGTTATTATAGAGAGATATATAAATTAAATCTCAAACTAGATATATCTTATAATTTCACAATTTCTAAGTATCTTATAGGGCTCGAGGAAATGTACCCAATTGGACATTCCAGCCGTGTTTGGTTATACCGCATACTGTAGTGTGAGGCAACCTTCAAACGAAAACAGTTTTATGTGTGTCAAGGAGGTCAGCTTTACGTTAGTTATGAGTACATGGGGCCTATAGAAAAATACTGACAAGACTTACATAATGTAAGGTAGATTTGAAAGTAACCAATTTACTTTTAGGTGTTAATGATGAAATATTAAATTTATTAATTATTAATGTTGATAACGGTAGTATACGAGTATATATACACACTTGAGGTTATTGTGGTGCAGTGAAACAGCATTTGAATATAAGCACGATTGGTAGTAGGTTCGATTCTGCTCAGGGATCCTGCTCAATTTGGTAAGAGAAAGTACGGCGTTAAGTTCCGCCACTTAACACGAAATGTCTTGATTTCGGTTGTAGTCGCTTTAATAATCAAGATGGTTTCCAATTGTCACGATGTACTCAAACTTATCTAGGTCTTATTATAACTAATTATTCATTAAAAATATGTCCTACACTAATAACTATATGTGTATTTTTACATCAACCGAGATTTGAACCCGTTTCTATCAATTAAAGCACAAGAAACAGAAAACATCTTTAAGTATGTCTGTGTACCTTAAGTACAAAATTTCAAGGCAAAAAGGAGACGTATAGCGGTAATTACACGTCAGTCAATGTATGCTTCAAACGTCGCACGTGACCTAGTTGGGATACAAAATATGATTTTTTTATACTATGTTAATCAAATAGATATGTAAAAATATTATATATATATTTTTTAATGGATAAGTGATGACAAACGAGCTGAAAGACCACCTGATGGTAAGTGGTTACCTTCGTCCATGAACATCTATAACACCAGGGACGTTGTAGATGCGTTGCCAACCTAGAGGATACAGATGAAAGGGGAGGACAATGTAGTAGTCCGCTACATTTTGGATTGGATTGGATTGGTTTCGATATTTGGTCGCGAGCCAGACGGAGGATAGACCTCCTACCACCAAGCTACTAGGTTACCCTCCTCTTACGGGACGCTACCCAGCGGCGGAGGGGAATTGTATTCTAACCCCGTCCTCTCACAGGGTAAGTTTTGATTATTAGATATCTGACAAGATAATAGTCATCGATATTACAGCAAAGAAATTCTCATCACTAGTACTGTACTTATTTTGGTACGTTTTGCGGCCTAAAACAACCTCAAAATTATTATAGGTGGGGTCTCTAAAACCAAAAGGCGAAGATATACTTAAACAAACTTTTTTTAATTAATTTGAAGCTAGACATCTTATGACACTCCTGGTCAAGTTAAAACACATTTAACAAATCATCGAAACATGAGGCAGAAAAGACCTCAATCGCCATACAAGAAAACGCTGAAAATTGGTTCTGCAGTTCTTTAAAATGGATTCAACAGTCAATACGCTAAAATTATTATCCCATGTAGGAATCGAACCCAGAACTCTTGAGTCAGCTGCAGTCCCACTGTGTCATGATGACGTGTAATAATTATAACAAATACATTAATTTTTAACTGGCTTCAAAATGAAGGAAGCACTCAATGCGACTTCCAATTCGATTTTTTTTATGTGTACTATCGTGTAATCTTTTAGTGGGTAAACCAATTTCGATGATTCTCTGTTTGTACGATAGCTAGTACTTCTGATATGTTCTCTTTTAAATTTTGTTTTTGAGTTTTTCGTAATAATGTTACTTTTTAGAGAATTTTCATTCAAGTCAATTTTCTTTTTGTTTAAATTTTCATTATTATAAAAGCTAATCCTAAATAGTTTTCTAAGTAAATAAGCTTTCCCGACGTGAAAATAAACTGGTTATGCATTGCTACTTTCTAGGTTTTCTTGTCATGTCTTGTATGAGTCACACACTTAGTCTTATACCTATTTTAATTATGAAGTAGATGATTCATACATACATACTGGTCATTAAAATTCTTATGCACGTACATGTATTATATTATTATTATCTTAACGCCATCTGAAGTACTTGCCAGTTAAAATAATTTAATTATAATAATTTTTAACCGGTTTCCAAAAATGGAGGTTTTAAATTCGATTTTTTTATATTACATAAGTCTTTACTGGGTGTACAGATTTTGATGATTATTTTCTTATATGATAGGTAGTGCTACTGATGTAGTCTTGTTTAAATTTAGTTAAGTTGTGACTAATAGTTTTTGAGTTATTCGTAATAATTTAACTCTTTAGGGCATTTTATTTCAAATCGGTTTTCTTCTTTTGTAAAAATTTTAATGATTTTTCTTTAAGGGCTAAAGACATGTCAAATTAAAATTACCTAATAAGTATATTATATAAGTAAACTTAAAAACATTTTTTTTTTCAGATACAAACTTTGTCCTAACAATAACGGATACAAAAAAAAAGAATTATCCAATTTGGTGCAGCCGTTTCGAAGTTATGTGCGTACTATTTCAGTGATTCATTTTTGTTTGTAGAGATTTTTCTTTACAGCTTCAAGCCTTTTTTACATACCAGAGTAATCAAAGAAAACCTAGTGTAAAGACACTTCGTTTTCCAATTTCCTTCCAAAATTAATACATTTATTTTTTTTTAGCTTCCCGCTGTATCCCGCATATAGCAGGGTAGGCAGAGGGAACCTGAGAACCTAGTGTTAAGACACTCCGTTCTCTTACAAAAATTCCGTTCCCCACTACATATAATACATTACGTAATGACGAAAGTAGGGAAACTAAATAATTTCCCCGAGGGAGAATCGAACCCACAAGCAATCGTGTGCAGTGATATGCTATCCCATTGTGACATGGTGGTATGTAAATATTAATAAGTAAGCTTCGCTCTACTAAGATAAAATGCAGCTTTGGGTTTTGCCACTCACCGCGCAATGTCTGGAATTCATGCGAAAAATAGAAAACCACTCCATTTTCTTCTTGACAGGTTGTTGATAGGTTCTCTTTAACTGTCCTGTCATAAGATAAAGCGTGAAGCTGTAAAAAAATTATATTGAGATGCAAAAGTTTATACGATAGTTTTGAGTTGGTGTTTCAATGAGGATTTATTATTATTTAACTTTACGCTGTATCCCGCATATAGCGGGGTAGGCAGAGGGAACCAGAGAACCTAGTGTTAAGACACTCCATTCTCTTTTAACATTTCCGTTCCCAAACCGAGGATTCAATGAGGATAATGTTCAAATTTGAGACATTAATGTTTAATGTTTTTTTAATGTTTGTGTTTAGTCCTTTATGTAAATTCTTATGTAAATGTATTATATAGTTATAACAAAATTAAACTATAAACTAACCGCTCTGTAAAATATCTTTCATTGCTACTAACCCATTATGTGGTGTATATATCTATTGTAAATATTTATTTTGTTATAGGTGAAGATCTCTGTAGAAGTACTACCGGATCTTTTTAAACATGCAGTTTCTCATAGTTTAACTAAATCTCTTTTTCACCGATCGATCCTTCGTGGTTTTCTATACAACGTGACATTGGCGAAGTGATTTGGGCTCAACTGGCACGTCGAAGCGCCATAATTAAAGAACTGAAGTCTTAAATGTCCAGAAAGTATAGTAAGTGACACACATCATTGCTTTATATGAATCACTATACCTATGCTAATTTAATATTTAATATGCCATTGTGTACGCTATTCATGTATAGGGTGTCCCAAAATTAACGCAAGATTTGAATTAAATAGAAAATGCCATTTTAGTCTTTTAATAGCGAATGAATAATGAATATAATGGCAAATGGCGGCAAAGTCAAATCTTGCGTTAATTTTGGGACATCCTTTATTTATAGTATTTATACATATACGTATTTTGAATTATAAGTTGACAAATAAAATACTCTAAAAAGTGAAATTATTATGAGTAACTCAAAAACTTACTCGTCAGATCTTAACTACATTTAAATGGGACTACATCCAAAGCACTAGCTATCATATATAAAAAAAATCATCAAAATTGGTTCACCCAGTAAAAACTAATGCGATAAGATATATAAAAAAATTGAAAACCTCAATTTTTTTAGCTTCACGCTGTACGGGATACAACAACGCATAGCACGGTAGGCAGAGGGAACCAAAGAACCTTAATACTAGGTAGGTAGGTAGACGCTCTGTTCTCTTGTAACATTTTCCCACTGTCCATCAAATTGAGGCATTACGTGCTGAGTGGCGCAACTCAACGCTGCGCTTTGCCTTGTTACTAAAGCAAGGAAATGAAAATACTTTATATTATTTAATATTTACATTTCCTAGAGTGGAAATCGAAGCCACAACCTGTCGCGTTTATAGCCTATGCGCCACGCCAGGCCACATATATAAGCTTAAATACTAATATGTTACAGTGCACTGGCTATGTTGTAATACTCTAAACGGTATCTAATTTTGTTTATTTATTTGCGTTTGCACAAACTATATAACTCCTTAAATGTAGGTCGAAACGTGGAATTATTAGCTATGGATGTGACATGCAGTGATTTTATGTTAAAAAAAACATCATTTTTGCCTTTTTCTCATTTTCTTTCATAATTTTTTAGATGATAGTAATAAATAATAATATTTTTTATTGAAACATAATTTTTTTTATACATTAGAGGCTTCGTTGAGTTTTTGTTGCCTTAGCAACGTGTATGTCACTTTGAAAGTGTATGTCAAACGCATGATGGTGTGTGTAATATGTATTTTATAATATTTTTTTAGCTTTTTTTAATGTATTGTTGTGAAAAATATTTCCCTACTTCCTCTCCAAATAAACTTTGACTATAACAAAAATTAATATATTTTAATGACCCGTTTAAATCTTTTTCATTAAAAAAATGTAAAATGATCAGCATGTTGCCATTTTTTCAAATAGGCGGTAAAAAGAGCTAAAGAGTAACAACCTAGCTTCTACGTATATAATTTAGCATGTGAGTGAAAGAAAGAGGCCATCATGGCGCAGTGAGACACCGTTTTACTATTAATTATATTTAAATTACTCTTATTTACCCACTCTGGTCAGCACGCAATGTCTCAAATGGAACGGACGGAAAATAGAGAACGGAGTGTCTTGACACTAAATTCTCTCGGTCTACCCTGCTATACATATATAAGCGTAAATTAAAAAAAAAAAAAAAAAAATATAAATATATTTTAATTAGACACATGTAGTCAATATATATCCAAGGACAAACATTTAGGATACCGTAGTGACCTTTGACGTAAACCTCGTGGTTAGTCTTTTTACTACTATGTGTTTATTAAGTCACCTTTTGTTATGTGTTTTTTATATTTTGTTTTGTAACAAAATTGACTTGGTGTATTTTTTTATAGTTTTTATATTATTTGATTTTTTATCCTTTTTTTTATGTTTCACGTAGGTATTGAGAACTTAGTGTCCTTACGTTCGGTTAGTCACTTCAATCCTTTCTTTATCTTCAAAAAAAACAGGTTGGAGACGTGTAATGCATTGTTATTTAATAATCAGTAACGGAGAAATGAGAATATATATATTTTTTTTAACTTCACGCTGTAACCCGCATATAGCAGGGTAGGGAGAGGGACTATGAGAACCTAGTGTTAAGACACTCCATTCTCTTTCGACAATTCCGTTCCCCACTTTCCGTCGAATTAAGACATTGCGTGCTGAGTGGCGGAACTCAACGCCGCGCTTTGCCTTGTTACCAAACTTAAATAATAATCTATAAATGTATACATTTTTAAGTTGGAATCGAATTCACAACTATTGTGTTTGCAGCATTTGCCAGTTGCTCTTATGATGTATTTCTTTAAATAATTGTATTTTTTTTTTTCTTTTTGTTTGATTTTTTTGAAAAAAGTCAAGCCCCTTGAAATGATATCTTTTAATTTTCTACTAGCAAATTGCTTGATCAATTTATGTACTATAATGTAACAATATTAAATGTTTATTTTATTAATAATAATTATTAGAAAGGTACAAAATTGTAATAATTTCTTTTGCAGCTCTTTTCTCCACCTTTGACAGAATGCGTACCAAGTGGCGGAACTCAACTCATGATTTAAATCAAATAATTATAAATCATGCTATTTTAAATTATTTAAAATTGATTCCACAAATTACTTAATAGCTTCAAATTACACTTTTTTCGTAGGATATAAGGAGAGAAAATTAGGAGAGACATTGCATGTTGAATGGTGGGTCATTGGCCGGAATCGAACCCACGTCTATAGTCACCTTTACTGTCAAATACCGCTCCAGTACGTCATCATAACCGCAAAACGTCCTTCTTAGGTTTATAAATTAAATACAGTACAAAATATAGTAAAAAAATAAAACAAAATAATATTCGATAAAATCTTTATTCCTTATGAGTTATATATTTATATTATTACATAAACATCTTAAGACTAGTTCGAATTATAATAAATTATTGTATGTATGTTTGTGTAGAGTCATACAAAAGAAAAAAATACTATTTTGTATGGAAAGTGCATTTTCATGTACTGATTAACATGTACATGTCTTTGGCATATAAATATAGTTGAATATGTGAAAGGACGGAAGCTTCCCTTATATAATAGACGGCTGGAAATAATGTATTTTAAATATATTGAAATTGTATGTAAAACTTTAACTTCATCATAGAGTAGTCAGAGTGTCGAGACCTTAGTGTCGAGACACTCCGTTCACCGTTTTCAAATGTGGGTAACAATGGGTCCTACGTAAATTGATACAAGTACAAAAGTACAATTTTACACGTCAGCCACTTAAAGGTTCCTAAAGTTGTAATTTTATCATTATTCAAAGTATTTATTACAGTTATTTTATCATTACTTAAGGGATTCATTATTTAAATAATTAATTTTACTGCGAACAATGACAAAATTGCAATTTTAGGAACTTTTAAATGGCTCCCTTATAAAATTATGTTTTTGCACTTAATTAATAATGTAAGTAGCACCCATCGATATATAATGTTCGCGTTACTGAGTTTCTAATAGTCCAAGTACATGCGAAACTATTAGATGTAAAAAGATATTACCTGATATTTACCAAATAGGCTCCTTGGGGAGTGTTGGAGAGCACTAAGATAGGATACATAGAAATTTCTATGAAAACGGGACGAAGTTTTATAATCCATGCAAGTATAGTCACGAGATACAGTTAGTCAAAGTATATTATTATACTCAGATATATTTTTATAGACAATTTCAATATATTCAACAGTAAATAACACACAAAAAACGATTTAAACATACAAATAGCTACAAGATGGCACATTCATAACATATTAAGCGAATATTTGTGTCACGGTCCGCTTTTTCTTTTGGTTTCGTAATTATTATGAAAGAAACACCCATACCATCGATAGACCTCTAAGTCGTTACGCAAGTGTGACGAAAACAAACACGACTCTACATTTCAATTGACATGCGCTCGCGCATTCCAATATATGCTTGATATATATGTATATATATATAAGTTATATAAAGTATAAATATACTAAATATATGTTATAATCAATATATATACAATATATATTAAAATTATAGAGTCGATAGATAATGGGGAACAGAATTCTTAAGAGAACGGAGTGTCTTAACACTAGAGTTTAGGTTCCTTCTACCTACCCTGCTATGTGCGGGATACAGCGTGAAGCTAAAAAATATATATAGACATTTTATATCTATTTCACGCATCACATGGTATCTAATGTTAATCCGAGACACTATGTTCGTTATTTTCGACCTGAATTCAAATCGTTGAGTATATATGATATATTCATTGCCTTGAATGAGAATCGAACCCACAACCAATCGGACACTGTCTCATTGCGCCACGATGGTCTCATTTTATATAGATGGTTACAGTAAATTTAATGTTAAGAATAACTGGAAATACTTCCCACACAATTAAATATAAATTAATTCATGATAATTATTCGCAAATGAACAATGTAATAAAGTCATCATATTAAAGTTTTTGTGGTAACAAGAAGTATAGAAATAATCATCATTACTACAAAGATATTATGAATAATTATGTATATATACAGTGTAATATATAATTTAAAAATATACTTAAAATAATATTTGTATGAAAATTATCTTAAAAGCCTTCATTAAGTGTGATACTAAATAAATAAATAAATATTAAAAATAAACAGAACGCCTATCATGGCGCAGAGGAACATGCGACTGTAAACGCGACAGGTTGTGGGTTCGATTCCCACTCCAGGAAATGAAATTTTTCATTTCCGGGGCTTGGTAACAAAACAATTGTGGCGTTGTTCCGCCACTCAGCACGCAATGCCTCAATTTGGTGGAAAGTGGGGAACGGAGTGTCTTAACACTAGGATCCCTCTGGCTACCCTGCTATATGCGGGATACAGCGAGAAGCTATGTATGTATGTATGTAAAAAGAACAGCTTCACGCTTTATCTCCTATATAAGAGTAAGCAAAGAGTAGGTAGAGTCAAAACACTCTGTTCTCTTTCTGCTCAAATCGAAATATATAAAAATATAACAATAATAAATATTATAAACCTATATATAAATATGTGACACAAAAACATTGGATCCGTTTACACGAAAATTACGCGGACGAAGGAACATGAAATTTGGCACACTTATAGTTTATATAGAGAAGGAGTGCAGAATGCTAAATTTTTTTTAAAATAATACATAAAAAATATATTAAATTAACAAAATAAATGTTACACACACTACCATGGCTTGACATCCATGTTTATATAAAGTGACATATATAGTGCTAAAGACAACGCGTTGTTAACGCGCCAACGGGGACACTAGTATATTAAAATTGAATAAATAACCATAACGCGAAAGTAAAGTACTCATCCCACACAACATAAATGTCAAAGTTGAAAATAACAGAGTTTTCAACATTTGTTAACGTTGCATAAATGGTACTAAATTAGAGACACATACCTAAGTGAGTCGAGGTCGAATTTTTCTCATACTATAGTACTTACTATGTTACTATATATAGCTCAACTAGTCTTTAGAAAACTTTAATAATATAGAGTTTTGTAAAAAAAGTAGTGAACGTAGCTTTGTAAAGAGAACATAGTGTCTAGACACTCCGATAACTAAATTCTAGATGTTTTACGGCGTTGAGTCTCGCTACCTAATAAGTAAGGTAGCGAAACTCAACGCCGTGAAATATTAAAAGAATACTAAAAAAGAAAATAATATCAATTAAAGTACTTTTTATAAAGTTTTTTCTAACAAAAATGATAACTTCAATAAGCACTTAGTATAACAAAACCTTATTATTGTTGTTTATTAGAACCACCATAAAATACCTATACATAGGTCATTGTTAACTTCATAGTAAGTAGATGTCCATGGCGGTATAACCACTAGCTGCCATTCAAGATTCTTGCGTAATCATCCATGTATTACAAATATTACTATAGAGCCGTGGTGGGGCATCGAGGTCGCATAGACTTAGTCAGGTAATGATTCATAGAGTTAAGAAGGAAATTAAACTCAGGAGGCGTCAAATTAAAGAACTCTGACCTGGGCGTTTCTGAGATAATTTTGATTGTACACTTTTATAGTGTTAATCTGTACGTTGACCTTAAGTGCACAAAATGTGGTTTTTCTACATACATACTGAAAATGCCATCTTCCTGTTAAATCTTATCTGTATTCTTATTTTAATCTATTTATAAAAAATATATTAAAAATAAAATATATTCTCTTAAAAATTTCATCAAAAATATACATAAAATTAAAAATTTACGAACAAGTTATAAAATACTCTAAACTCTACATAGAGACCGATTACAGTAAAAATGACACGAAATGGTAACAATATTCAGGCAGTACGGGACTTACCTATGACGAATAAAAATTCATTTTCCTTATCTAAGGAAAGGAAGTTTATTCAACAGCTTAAAGCATGAAGTTATCGACAGTCGCGTAAAGCGATCGATTCGGCAGAAATATCGGCTCACAGACCAACCTCCAAGTATACACTAACTTAAACGCGTATACGTATGTATGTGCAATACAAAATCGGTGGTAAAATTTGGCTAAAAGTAAAGCACCAAGTATGTTAATATTGTGATATAGTCCATTCTTTATAAAAAAACAACTACAAAGACGCCAGGAATGCTAATAATACATACATTAGTTTTTCCTATAAAGTAATTATGCGGCGTCTTATTACCGCCATGTTGTGTGACGTCATTTTTAATACAAATATAAAATAATTAATATCTAACAAAGCCACTAAAATGCTGCTTTAACATACGAAGTAAATAAAAATTGTATAATTTATATGGCTCACGTTTTGGGCATAACAATATATAAAGAGATTCTCACCTAAATTATTGAACCGTGGAATCGACCACACACAATACCATACGAACTATTCAAACATTGTGAAATCAGACAGCACTAGTTCACGTTACCTTTAGTTAAAATTAGCACTCGGTCTCTCCCTCCTTTCTCTCTGTGATGTAATGCTCTACTTCTCGTAATGAGTTGAACAGCTTCCAGGCAAGTATGACTCCGGTAATCTCCACTATAGATATAAGTAAAGATGCACCAGCAACAGATGAGCTTATAATCTTAGTATAAACAGCCGCTACTTTCGCACATCCTAAACGTTCATTGGCCTCCTTATCAGTGAAATCACAAGTTGCTCGGTAATAGCTGTCTAAACAACAAGTCAAAGGGAGATCATTCCTCCAGCTTCTGTAATCACGAGCGTCATTGGCTCCACAGCATCTCAATTTCCTTTCAATTCTTCCGAAAGCCTTGAAGACGTCAGGATTAGACTGCGAGTTGTAATATCCATCGTAAACAGTGTCCTTGATAAACTTGTCAGTGTGTTCGCCATCAACGAAAACAAAGATCAATGTAGCCGCAATTGCTTGTCCCAAAACGATTAAAATCATGAAGATTCCATACATCCCGAGCAGTCCTCTGCTTTCCTTGTTGGTGCCGCACCATCCGCAGAAGGCGACAATCATAACGAACAGTCCCAATAATATGAAGAGCCATGGCACCACTTGCGGCCAATACACTCTATAGTCCAACAAATAATGGTTGCTGTTTCGTAATGAAACAAACTCGGACAGTTGCACGAAGAACCATATTCCCGTGGCGGCGGTGACGAGACCGAATACCGCGTAAATAATATTCACAACGTAAAGCACTCCCTTGAATAAATCTTCTTTCGCCATCTTTATGCGTACAACGTGTTCGAAGGTTGGCAGTGGAATGAGAAGCGTTGCAACTTCGCGAAGCCTTTTATAAACTCGTGCGCAGCTTGCGCGCTCTTTTAGGTAACATTTAGATGGTACGATATGATAACGACATTTCTTTAGTGAATGACTAAGATTTGATTAAGCTAGTAAGGTGACATTTCCTGTGGGTTCTAATGTCTTCTAAATAGAGTCATTGTGTAAATTGACTTACGTTTAAAATGTATATAGAGCTTATACTGTGACAAATAACGTTTGTAAACACTATTGCAAACATGTATCATTACTTAATATTTATAAACATATTAAATCAATTATGATATTGTGTTGTATTGTTAGGTTATTATCCTATTGAATCATACTTACACTACTAACCGTAGTGTAAGTGCTTTTGAGAGGATATTACGATGTCAGATTTATTTCATTCTTTTTATATAAATAATATCTAAAAATTAATATTAGCCGAAACTTAAAAGAATTTTCTCAACTTACATTGCACGTATCAAATGAGACATTGTCATACATAATAAAACACGTATTATAAAAAAATCTTAATCTTATTTAGTAAACGTATAAAAATAGCGGTCAGAACGCTTATGATTTCCAAAAGACGCAGGTTCGATTCCCGCTGCGGTCAATTGTTTATACGTTCTCTAAATATATTTTTCATTTCCTAAGTGTGTGATTAACACTTTAAAACTATCAAAAATATTAATCTTATCTCAAAAATCTGATTCAATATCGTATCGTATCCGTCCCACACGATATAAATAACACCGTATAATATAAAACTACTATACGTGATTTAACTAACACGTTACCGGTTATCGATGACATAGTTTGTTCTACTCGTACACTTTGCTGATGACATCAAGTTATACAAGTTTTACTTTCCGCCTTCATTTTTACTTTCATTCGATTTATTGTAATTAGAATGAAAATTATTAATAATAGCTTAACACTTTATTCCGCATAGAAGAGAACCTAGTGATGAAACACTCCGTTATTTTCACTTTGCACTTTCCACCAGAATTCAAGACATTGCGTGGCAAGTGGCGAAATTCAACGCCGTGATTTGTTTTGCCAGAGCGGTGATTTTTTTAACTTCACGCTGTATTCCGTATAACAGGGTTAACAGAGGAAACCTGAGAACCTATTGTTAAGACACTCCGGTCTCTTAAGATTACTGTTCCCCACTTTCTGCTGTATTGAGGCATTACGTGCTGAGTGGTGGAACTCAACGCCGCGCTTTCCCTTGTTAGCAAGGAAAGCTTAGCTTGCTCTGGAAATTAAAATAATTTAAATATAATCGACGGAAAGTGGGAAACGCAGTGTCTTAACACTAGGTTCTTAGGTTCCCCTCTGCCTACCCTGCTATATGTGGGATACAGCGTGACGTTAAAAAGAAATCTTACTCAGACCACGGACTACTGCAACTTAACTAAAATATACGCGATTAATCCGGTTAAAATAGTTTCATTTAATGTGTAATAATCGCGAAAATCAAAGAAGTCATTAAAAACTTTTATAATCATTTTGGGAGTTGGCAATCGAATCCACAACAAATCTCGCTTACAGTCATATACTGACCTACTAAGCCATGATGGTTTATTTGATTATCAATAACGTTTATTACTAATGGAGTCGTAATCACCTGTCTAATTATTTTTGCTACAATTATGTAAATGATTGTCGTTTACTAAATTGCTATGTAGGTGAATATTATACAACTTATTTTGTTCACACATTCTAATACTTTCCTTCAAATAAAAAAGTAGGTATTTATGATAGATTTCCTTCCTCCTTTCACAAAAAGCTTCATGGTTTATTCCTCAGCACGCAATGCCTCAATTCGGCGGAAAGTGGGGAACGGAGTGTCTTAACACTAGGTTTCCTCTGCCTACCCTGCTATATGCGGGGAATAGCGTGAAGCTATGTATGTATGTATGCTTATTCCTCATAGTAAGAACAAAAAACCTAGTGTCAAGACTTTCCGCATAAATTCGAGATATTAAATGTTAAGTGACGAAGCTCAACGTCGTGCTTTGTTTCACCAGAGCGGAGAAATGTAAATAACTTGAATTTGATCATTCCCCAGAGTTGGACTCGAACCCACAACCCACAACCAATCGTGTTTACTGTAAGACGCTGTGCCACTGCGTCACATAGCCAAAAAAATATATCGTTGAAATAAAGAATAGTAAAAAAATACATTCTCACCTTCCATAATGTTTTTTTTTAATTCAGCTGCACGCTTTATTCCACATAGCAGGGTTGGCAGAGAGAACCCAGTCCCAAGACGCTCCGTTCCCACTTCCCATCTGAATTCGAGAAAAGTGCAGAGGGGTGGATCTCAACACCGCACTTTGTCTTGCCAGAGCACAAAAATGAAAATAATTTAAATATAATTGAATCGGTGAATGCAGAAACAACGTAAGTCACAAAAAATGCAAAAAGTCGTAATAGATTTAAACTAGCTTAGAAAGGCAAGTTATACACTTTTTCTCCCTCCTGCAAAATTTGAAAATCCGGACTTACGTTGTTTCTGCACTCACCGATTCAATTATGACATCGAGTGGGAATCGAACCCATTACCAATCACGTTTACAGTCAAACAGTCGTACTGCGTCACGATGACCTCTAAAATAATATAAATATATAAATTTTCTTTGCAATACTCTAAAACAAAATATATGCAAATAATAATTTTATTGGAATTCATGCAAATATCAAAATTACGTGATCAAGTCACGTATAGATACAAGGTTACTATGCATGTATGATATCTACTAACTTTACAATAATTTACTAAGATTTAAATAAAAAAATAAAACAAAATTCAAAGAAAATACTCTAATAAGTGGTTTTTGAGTTATTCGTAATACATGTAATTACGAATAACTCAAAAACTACTCGTCAGATCTTAACGAAATTTCAATAGGACCATATCAAACGTACAAGCTATTATATAAAAAAACATACATACATACATAGCTGTATCCCGCATTTAGCAGGGGAGGCAGAGGAAATCTAGTGTTAAGACACTCCGTTCCCCACTTACCGCCGAATTGAGGCATTGCGTGTTGAGTGGCGGAACTAAACGCCGCGCTTTGCCTTGTTACGAAACACAGGGAAATGAAAAATTCCATTTCCTGGAGTGGGAATCGAACCCACAACCTGTCGCGTTTACAGTCGCACGCTTATACCTCTGCGCCACGACAGGCGTTAAATTAAATTATAAAAAGTAAACTCTAAAAAGTAAATGTATGTTATTACGAATAACTCAAAAACTATTCGTCAGATCTTAACTAAATTTAAATAGGACCACATCAAACGTACAAACTATTACATAAAAAAGAATCATCAAAATTGGTTCATCCAGTTAAAAGTTATGGAATCCATAACCTTCCTTTTTAAAAAGTCGGTTATTAAAACTGTACTTCTATTACATCACACAAATTGCTGCTATTAACAATAGTTTGAAGTTATATTTAGTCATTAAAATATAATTAAAAATATTATTATCTTAGAATCTCTTCTAAATCAATTAAATTAATTGCTATACAAATAATAACCTTGGGCTTCTTCATATTACTTAATAATTATGATTTTAATAGAAAAAGAAAATCGAGTTCAATGAAAATGCACTAAAAAGTACAAGTGTTACGAATAACTCAGAAACTCTACTAGATCATAACTAAATTTAAATTTGACCACATGAGAAGCACTAGCTATTATATAAAAAAAGAATTAATAAAGTTATATACATACATACATAGCTTCACACTGTATCCCGCATATAGCAGGATAGGCAGAGGGAACCTAGTGTTAAGACACTCCGTTCCCCACTTTCCGCCGAATTGAGGCATTGCGGAACTCAACGCCGCGCTTTGCGTTGTTGCCAAATCCAGGAAATAGAAAATTCCACTTCCTGGAGTGGGAATCGAATCCACAACCTATCGCATTTACAGTCGCACGCTTGTGCCTAATTCACTTTATAAATAGTAATGCAATAACATTTTTAAAAAATACTGTCAAAATTATAACCTTTCTTTTTGAAATCGGTTAAAAGCTGAAAGAATTGAAAAATAAAAAACTGTTTTGTTACAAAAATATTTATTTTAAAGCTAATAGCCTTTGAAAAATGCAAAAAATATGTACATTTAAGACATTTAGGTTGCAAAAAGGTACAAAATTCAGTTCATATACAACAAACAGACACACAGTGCACTTATAAATATATATTTACAATAGACCACTTATATTTTTAATCTGTGAGAATAAACTACATTAAAAAACTAAATTATAAAAAAATATACTATTTTAGCATACATACATACATAGCTTCACACTGTATCCCGCATAAAGCAGAGTAGGCAGAGGGTGTTAAGACACTCCGTTCCCCGTTTCTCGCCGAATTCAGGCGTAGCGTGCTGAGTGGCGGAACTCAACGCCGCGCTTTGCCTTTATACCAAACCCAGGAAATGAAAAATTCCATTTCACGGAAAGGGAATAGAACCCACAACCTGTCACGTTTACAGTCACACGCTTGTGCCTCTACGCCACGACAGGCGTTATATTCTATTTTAGCTTGTAAATGTAACAAAATGCTTAAAATGACTTAAAAACAATAGATATAGATTATTCTCACAAAGTAATGACAAATTATAGAAATCAATGCATTTCACTTTTCATATTCATAATATTACATATATTTTAAGCTCTCCTTTTGTTATATGTGAAAAATATAAAAGAAACTCCCTAGCGATATATGGATTACAGAGAGAGGAGTTTGGACAGTGCCTGGGACTTACGACCCAATGTGTAGGTTTAAGGGGCCCCTTTAAACACACATTACCGTTCACCTCCACAGCCCTCCCTTCTATCTCTACCTAAATACAAAATATCCTTAAAAAGCTATTTTTCCATCCATTTGTACCAATAAATAATACTTATATAAACTCTACTCCATACTAAATTAGTGTAACTTAAGCATACATTAAAAATAACTTAGAATATACCTGTCTCTCTCATACATATCAACATAGCTTAAGTTAGAAAGGGACAAAACATAATAAGCTACGCTCTACTTGCGTCGATAACTTATCAACATCGTAGAAGTTAGTATTAAGTTTTTGAAACGTAAATATGCTCATAAATTTCAGTTATTACGTGAAATTTTTTTGAGAGATTTTTTAAAAATATTCGGTTATTCTAGACTTAGATATTATATTTAGTTATACAATAAAGGACTTAGGTGTGCGTCATTAATAATTATTACATGGTTAATTTGCAAGTGAGTCACCAAAAATTTCATTGTCATTGGGGTCTTGCTATAAAAAAGAGTTTCTATGTATCAAAATTAATATAATTATATACAGTAATAACAAAAAAAATGAGTATTTAAATAAAAAAATAACAAAAAAACCGACTTCATAAACAATGCACTAAAAAGTACAATTATTACGAATAACTCAAAAACTACTAATCAAATCTTAACTGAATTTAAATGAGACATCAAAAGTACATAAAAAAATCATTACACACAAATACATTGATAACTTCCTTTTTTTAAAATCAGTTAAAAACATACCACTTGTTTCTTACTCTACTAATTTTAAAGTAGAGTTCAAATACAAAATTAAAATAACATTGACGCAATAATGTTATTATAAAAAAACCCTTTTTCCCTTTATATAATTATTTATACGTGCAAAGGGTAATTGTAGATATGTATCAGTTAACCCCTTGTGATGTGAGTCACGTAGCATATCCTGTTGGCGTTTCTAATGCTACCATTTGATTGAGACTTTGTTCAGCTTGAAGAAACTTTTAAATTTATATTTATTTTTATACTAAAAACATACATATATATAAAAAAATACATACATAGCTTCACGCTGTATCCCGCATATAGCAGGGTAGGCTGAGGGTGAGTGTTAAGACACTCCGTTCCCCACTTTTCGCCGAATTGAGGCATTGCGTGTTGAGTGGCGGAACTAAACACCGCATTTATAAGGATAATATAAATAAATATAAGAAACTAGCTACCTAACTTAATACCTATCTGTCTATAAAACGCTTGCGAGAGTTTTTCTCGATATTCCTACGAAAATTTTTGCTTTTATAGTCTACAGAAACGATATCTCTAGTATAAAGTATATAATAATATTTTAATCGACGTTTAAAACTTATTGGTTTCTATGTAATAAAAATTAAAAATTAAAAAAAAAAGAAACGTCAAAGAAAATGCTCTAAAAAGTACAATTATTATGACATAAACATTAGAAACATCATCAAAATTGATTTACCAGCTAAAAAGTTATCTAGTAACACATAAAAACCTCCATGGTTAAAAACACGAAAAAATATTTTGTAAACTCGAACCCGCACCTACTATGATCTTAGAATGCAGCTATCTAACTAAATAACCTAAGACCATGTTAAATATTGAGAAAGGGAAGTTTCTTTTTAAAATTGGCTAAAAACTTTCATCAATTCCAAGAAAGCAAATTCAAATCTTCAAGGTTTTCTGAGAAAACTCTATATATTTAAATTATAACTTAATAATTTAATCAATATGTGGTCAGTTACAATCATGAATTGAGAAGGCATTAGTCACAATGGACGACATATACGTGAGTCACTAATAATTATTTCATTTTATTAAATTTTAATCACTTTACGTGGTTAAGTTATGAGATTGTTAATGGGTAGCAAGAAACCTTAAAGAGTCATCGCGTCTTGGTATTAAATATAAATATATATTTAATTTTTATATATATATATATATATATATATATATATATACAAGCTTTGTACCTATTTTTATGAAAACTGTGACGGACAGAGGAGTATGAAAATTGGAATACACATAGTGTGTATGAAAAAAATTGTAGAGAAATTATATTTTAAAAATAATGCTTTAGAAATACATTAAATTAATAAAATAAATATTACACACACTCCCATACGATTGATGTACACTTTTGTATAAAGTGACCTATACGTTGCCAAGGAAACGTGTAATTAACACATCAAAGGGGCTAGTCTTTATAATTCTTTGGTTTCACCCATATATCACCTAAGACTATTTTCTACTAATATCGTTTTTGTGAAATGGTAGAGTTCGACACTACACTTTATTGAATATTAAGGAATTGCTTTTCTTACTATATATTTTATTGCTTGAGATTCGAACCCACAACACATATAACTATGCTATTACTGCGTTGTCTTAATACTAAAGTAATAATTATTTGGACGGATTTTATTCCATTTTTCTATATATTTTAGATAGAGCATATGTTATAATATATAATTAAAAAAGTATTATAAAACTACAATGTGTCTTTGCCTGAGAATAATTATTAGATATTCTTTTCTATGTATATATAATAAATAATTGAATTCGAAATAAAATTTAAATGATAATCGTTAGCCGTTTATGTACAGTTTTTGGCTTCGATATTACTTGCGTCAATACAAGTCAACCAATAAACATGATACTTATATAAATAGTTAAGATTTTAACAAACAAAGAAAACTGACTTCATATAAAATGTACTAAAAAGTAACATTATTACGAATAACTCATAAACTATTCGTCAAAAAATAACTAATTTTAAATGGGACCCCATCACAAGCATTAGCTATCATATGAAGAAAGGATCATCAAAATTGCTTCACCCAGTAAAAAGCTATACATACATAAAAAACACAATCGAACTTAGAAACTCCCTCTTTTTAGAAGTTTGGTAAAAATATTATTACACTTTAAAGTTTACGTAACAAAGGCTCAATCAAAGAAGCAAATAGTACTACAATATCGTCATCAACTTATATATAGCTATAAGTATACATTTTCACGCTTGCTTGTAAATTTCCACAATAAATATATGATTTTTCTAGAATTTCTACGTCGAAGTTAGTTTTTGTTCTCTAAGGAGAATGAAAAAACTTCAAATCCTTAACCTACTTTGAATAAAGGGGGTTCGGCCCAGCTCTCGAAATGATAGAGATATTGTATACAAAAATAATTATTTTCTTGTTTGTAAAAATAATATTTCAACTATAATATGAGCGTTGCGTTCATATTAAAAGTAAATATTGGCCTTTTCTACTCTAAGTGGGTCATGGGTTCAACAACACAGTAGAGGCTACGACAGGTTCTGCGTTATACAACCATCTACTTAACACATTGCCACAATCAATCTAAAATAGACATTTTTCATATAATTTAAAAAATAATTTAGCTTTAAATCTAATACTCTATCGACTCTATCATTGATTACGCAATGAGCCACACCTTAAGGTCAAACATACACAACACAAGAACACTTACGTCATTTACAATAGTACCTTCTTGCTCTCAGATTCGTTTTGGGGTGGTGGGCGGCTCCTCTTCTCTAATGCTTTGGACAACATGACGGCGTACGCGATCGCAATCATGCCAATTACAGCTGTAAATATCGCCGCGGTGGATAACACAATGATAGCTATACGCGCATACTGCGCCGCAACTGTCGAGCAGCCATGTCTCTCGTTAGCTAGTTTGTTTGTGAACTCACAGTCAATCGCATAAGGCTCCAACCAGCCATGGTAATACACATCGCAGCATGACACCGGAAATTCCGATTTCCAATTCTTATAATCACGGGGACTGTCAGCTCCACAGCAGTGCAACTTCCGCTCAATAACGCCAAATGAGTCCGCTACCTCGGTGTCCGCTTTCGCTTGGAAATACACGTCCCATACTGTGTCTTTGACGAAATCATCAGTGGACTTGCTGTTAGCGAAAACAAGAGCCACTATGCCCGCAGCTATCAAGCACACGATCACAATGGACAGCACTATTACGTACGCGGTGAGAAGCGATCGACTCTTCCTCTTAGCACTTGCGAAACCACAGGACGCCACACCGATTACAAATAACGCAACTATGAAGAACATCCACGGTACGGCTTGGGGCCAGTACACCGTGTAGTCCAGGAGGTAGTGGTTGCTGTTCCTCAAACTGGTGAACTGGTACACCTGGCAGAAGAACCATATTGAGGCTGCTGCGATAGCGATACCAAAAATAAGGTGGATCGCGTTTAAAATGTGTAAAGCGACACGATAAACTTTGCCGGCCATTTTGCGCGTGCGTCGTCTCTGGCGGTAATGAATTGAATGGCGTGTGCAAGGCGCGTCGTGTTTTTAAAAGTTAACTTCCTAGCTGATTCATGAGGACCACTGACGCGATTCGGTTCATGTCATCTTGTTATTGTCCTTGCCGTGACGAAATGTTACTAGCATCGGGATGATAACCTTGTATAGTACTAGAGTATGGATGACAAAGCTATGTATAGGGAAATAGTTCCAATATTGGTTCATTCATTATTACTTGTTATTTATATTAAATAAAGTGGGAAACGGAATTATTGAAAGAGGATGGAGTGTCTTAACACTAGTTTCTCTAGTTCTCTCTGCCTACCCCGCTATATACGGGATACAGCGTGAAGCTAAAAAAAAATTATATTAAAAATATATATTTTTTACCATATTTTAAAATTATTACATTCTACCCTATTAAGGAACGATGCTGTGGAATGTAATTGCAATAGTTGTCGCTTTAATTCTTACTCGGAGATCAAATTAAATTCAATTTTAAAATTTATCTTACAATCGCATATTTTTAACATACCTTTTTTTAATATTCGAAAATATATTTTAAAACAGTTTACGTTACAAATACTACAGAAGCCCATACAAATAGAGAAATATTCAAAATGTCAATTTTTCTAAGAAATATATCATAATATATACAATTAATGAAGTAAAAAGAAATTGCATGGACCCATTATGATGCTGGACCCATCTCGTAAAAAAAGGATCTCCGAGCAATACCTGGGACGTACGTCCTTAGTGTAAACTTAAGGGGCCCTTTAAACTAGTTTAATTTAAAATATATATACATTCATCTTGCTAAAAGTCAAGACTATAACTGGTGAGTTGCATAAAACTCTAAATTATTTCAACTATTATTAATGACATTTAAAATTATGAGTATTGTAAACAATTGTTACAAATCATTATTATGTTTTTACACCTTTGTTTTACGTCATATTCATATAGGATTATGCAATTTTATACATAAGTTGTGTTCAGTTGGGAATTTGAGTTGTATATTTTATAATAATAATAAAATAATTATATAAAAAATAAACAACTGCGTATAAAAACATGAAAAGAAAAGAAAATTAACACAGAATAAGAAAGCATTAACTGTCGGGACACATTTAAATTTTACAGATTTCCTTAATAAAAAATCAATTCGATTATGATTGAGATAAGATTGACAATTTAAAAAAAGCAGCTTCATCCTTTATCCTCCATAGCAGGGAGAACACAGTGTCAAGACACTCTGCTTGTTTCTGCCCGAATTCAAGATATTGTGTGTTAAATGGCAGAACTCAATGCCACGCATTGTCTAACCATAGAAAAAAAATCATTTATTTATTTATTTATTTATTATGGCTAACCAAGAATTGTTACAATTATACATTTTAAATAATTGACAATAATACACAAAATAAAACTCAATTATACAATTAATTAAGGGTTAGCATCACATGCACTAATAAT
>JAKGSA010000713.1:188301-258688 GCA_033558755.1 Philaethria dido
TCGATATAAATAAAAATAAACAAAGGACATCGGAACCTTGTCTTACAAGTGGATGATCGTCGTTCAATCAACTTCAAGGCTATCTACATTACAACTATTACGCGTCGATTTTCATTTAACTCTGTATTTATATAGGTATTGTTGTTTTCAATTGAATGTAGTTCCTGAAATAGAATTCGTTATTATTTCGTTAAAAAATAAGATTTAGAGGCCTGTCGTGGCAGAGAGGCACAAGTGTGTGACTGTAAGCGCGGCGTTGAGTTTCGCCACTCAGCACGCAATGCCTCAATTCGGCGGAAAGTGGGGAACGGAGTGTCTTAACACTAGGTTCCCTCTGCCTACCCTGCTATATGCGGGATACAGCGTGAAGTATTTGCATTCCCTCGTTCTGGTAAGAAGACGAGGCGCGGCGTTGAGTTCCTCCACTAAGCACACAATACCTTAATTCAACCGAAAGTGGGGAACGGAAACGTTAAAAGAGAACGGAGTGTCTTAACACTAGGTCGCCCGGAGTGCAATTCGTTGTTTTTTTCTTTTATTTATGATTATAAGTAGTATCGATAATCACTTCAGTTTAGTCACGTTCTTTAAATTAAATTTATGTCTATTTCTAGTTCATTTTTTAAATAACTTGGTTTTTATTTAGATTTTGTATCATTACATCCGTGTTCATTATGGTACAGTCGGACTGGGTGTGATTATAAACACTATTGTCTATGGATTCGATTTCCACTTGTACGAATTTTCATATTTAATTTTTTTTATATTTCTTCGCTCTAGTAGAACAAAGTTTGACGTTAAGTGCCACCACTAAACTCGCAGTGTCCCGAATTTGGGCGGAAATTAGAGAATGGAGTGATCTATTTTAAAAAAGCATAAAAAGATTGGTTTATTTTTTTTTAATTCACGCTGTATATAGCAGGGTGTGCAGAGGGAACCTGAGAACCTAGTGTTAAGACACTCCGTTCTCTTCCAACAATTTCGTTCCCCACTTAATTTTCTAACTCATACAAAACGTTTTACGTAAAAAAAAATAAAATAAAAAGATATTTATTCAATAAATATTTTAACAAATTGAGCAGTTGAGACTTCCCAGTTAGTAGTCAAAGACACTTGTGTTGGGAAAAACTTTACATACATTACTAATTAATCATTAATCTACCCACATGCTGCATCTTAGGCATAACTAAAAAAATATATTAAAAAGTCACATGATTCATATAACCAAAAGGGAATAAGGAACCGTTGGCATGTAGGGTCTAATACATTCTTGTTAGGTGATACAATGGTTTTGTTTATGGCTTAAGAATGTCATTCAATTGATACCTGATACGTTTTATTATGAAATGAAGCTAGAAGTTAAGCGTGAATAGATTGATAAGTCGACTAATAAATAAATATTACTACTGAGGATAAACTCTTTGTTGCGTAAAGAAATAATACATTCATACATACATACATACATACATACATACATACATACATACATACATACATACATACATACATATTACATTATATACATTTCCGCCGAATTGAGGCATTGCGTGCTGAGTGACGGAACTCAACGCCGCGCTTTGCCTCGTTACCAAACCAAGGAAATGAAAAATTCCATTTCCTGGAGTGGGAAACGAACCTGAAGTAAATATCTCAAAACATATGTTTGCTATATATTTTTATATAAAACTACATATAATACGTTGCTATGGCAACGTAAATTTTACACTTCAATGGGGTTACTAGTTACATTATAGCCATCGTTCGTTAGTTACCGTGCATTTATATAATTAAAGCGTGGGGAAGGGTTCAAGTCCTTAGGGGAAACACGCAAGCTTTATCTTTTAACTAATCGAACAAAATGTATATTGAATTTTACCAATTTTTAACAATGTAAGTACTAGTATTATTTTCAGCCACTCAGCACGCAATGCCACAATTCGGCAGTAAGTAGGGAACGGAGTGTCTTAACACTAGGTTCCCTCTGCCTACCCTGCTATATGCGGGATACACGCTGTGCGTGAAGCTAGGTAAAATTTATGTATATAATAAGTATTTTTCTTCTTTTAGCTTCACGTTGTATCCCGCACATAGCAGGGTAGACAGAGGGAACCTGAGACCTAGAACCTAGTGTTAAGACACTCCGTTCTGTTATCATCTTACATCAACAATGTAAATTGTAATTTTATATTATTTTTTTGAATTGTTGTACTTATATCATTTGACCTTCGAGTTTACGGTTTGCGGTTGACCTTCGAGAATACAGTATCAATGATACTGGAGGAAGGTCACGTAAAAAGCATGAGGACTCCCCGGAGGGCATGCATGAAGAGGTTAATGACTGTGGACGAGGCGAAAGAGGTATGCAGGGACCGCAGCGTTTGGCGCTCCGTTCTCTCTGACTACCCCGCTAGGGATAAGCCTGAAGTTAAGTAAGTAAGTATATGAGTATATAACCCAGAACCTGTGGCGTTTACAGTCGCACGCTTGTGCCTGTGCGCCACGACATGCTTTATAATTATTTATTTGTGACAATGGTATTAAAACTTTAATTAGCAAGTTTATGGAAACCAAACAGATTTATAACGTTATCTCTTTCTATTAACTTGAATAATAATAAGGATGACGATGACGTTAACGCCGTCGTGGCGCAGAGGCGCAAGTGTGCAACTGTAAACACGACAGGTTGTGGGTTCGATTCCCACTCCAGAAAATGGAATATTTCATTTCCTGGGTTTGGTAACAAGGCAAAGTGTGGCGTTGATTTCCGCCACTCAGCACGCAATGCCTCAATTCGGCGGAAAATGGGGAACGGAGTGTCTTAACACTAGGTTCCCTATGCCTACCCTGTTATATGCGGGATACAGCGGAAGCTATGTATTTATGTATGACGTTGACCATGACCTCATAACAAACGAGTTAACAGGAACTCATCAATGGTGTACAGGCGATAGTGTAGTGTCATCAAATTTATAAGGAAGTTTCATTTAAGCAATGAAGATAGGCCTCTCCCAAGGATCTCCAAGACAATCTGTCTACCATTCCTTATTTACCTTGACGAGATCAAGAGAATGTGGTATTTTTGTTTTATAGTATATATTTAATTTTTTTTCAGATTGTTATTGGTAAAGAATTTTTATAATTTAGCCATAAAATATATATATAAATACGTGAAGCAAAAACTTTGGATCCCTTTTTATGCGGATGGTGGAGCATGAAACTTGGCACACTTATAGTTTATATAGAGAAGAAGTTCAGAATGTTAACATTTTTTAAAAATAACGCATAAAAAATATATTAAATTAACAGACTAAATGTAACACACACTACCATGGTTTGACATCCACGTTTATATAAAGTGACATATACGTCACTTTTCAATGCGTTAATAACACATTTACGGAGACATTAGTAATAATAAATATCCAATTTATATTATGATACATATCCTAATGTGGCTTGACACTTTCCCTTGAATGAGTATCGAACCCACACCACCATACCTTCACTATTTTTACTTAACTAAGTGAATCGTAATAGAAAAAAAATGCGTAAAAATATATTTTTGTTCACAATACATAATGGTATCGCAACACGCACCTGCATCGTTCCTATATTAATAATTTTAATCCACTTTCCTCCATCCGTGTTACTCAACGAAATATTATTATGAAAAAGAGACTTATACAAAGGTTTTGTTTTTTATAATATATTAGAGAATAATTTTGAAACGTAAGTGCATGGGAAAATATGAATTTTAATAATAAAAAAAAATAACGGTATGCAAAAGAAATACTGTTGTCGTGTCCGAATAATCAAATAAAAACTTAACGGAGTGTCTTAACACTAGGTTTTCAGGTTCCCTCTGCCTACCCTGCTATATGCGGGGTACATCGTGAAGCTCTGCTCTGCTCTACCTCACAACATGTAGTATAGATTCAAACCAATCCTATCCTAGATAAAGAAAAAATAATTAATAAGAATAAAATAAATAATTTATAAATAAGATCTATAGTTTTTACCGATTTTTACACATTGTAAATACAGGTAAATACAGGTATTGTAAATACAATATGTATACAGGATAAATTGCGTATATACACGAAAATACGCTTTAGAAAACTTGAACTTGACTTTCGAACTTTACAGTAGTCCGTAGTAAAAGGTTTAAAGGTTATTACCTAATTAGTGATTTTATAAATGATAACACATCTTGGGAATGAAATGTTCGCTTCAGTCTGTTTCAAAGGTATCATTGCCATTAATAAAGAATTGTAAACCATTGACGAATAAAAAAAAAAAAAAAGTCCCGCTGAGTTTCTTGTGCCGGTTCTTCTCAGGTCTGAGGCATTAAATTTAGTGAAAACTGGTGGTAAATTATTTTACGTTCAAAGCATGAAGCCTGCAACTTCTTATTTTGGATAAAATTATTTGACTTTGACTTTGTATATGTCAACTGTAAAGTGTTCGAAACGTTAAATTTTCTAAAATATATTTATGAATACCAAAATATACGCGATTATTCTAGTTAAAATATGCAGCTTATCGTTTTTACGCACAACAAGGTAGTTAGAGAGAAAATTACCCTGTTATGTCCCATTGCGCTACAGTAGCCTTAATGTGACTATATTTTATTACATTGACAATCAAGAAGAAGCACTAACTATCAGATAAATAAAGAATCATCAAAATTGGTTCACCCAGTAAACAAATTATGCAGTAACACACACAAAATACATACATACATACATAGCTTCACGCTGTATCCCGCATATAGCAGGGTAGGCAGGGGGAACCTAGTGTTAAGACACTCCGTTACCCACTTTCCGCCGAATTGAGGCATTGCGTGCTGAGTGGCGGAAATCAACGCAAACAGTCGACATGCACCTTCTTTTTTATATGGATTATATAACAGTTAAATTGAAAATGTCTTTTTGAAATCAGATAAAAATACCGTCGAATACTGAAATGTTAAATGAGAACGGAGTGTCTTAACACTACGTTCTCTGGTACTCTCTGCCTACCCTGCTATGTGCGGGATACAGCGTAAAGCTAAAACAAAATCTATGGAAAGTGTAACTAAACCTCGTTATAATAAGCACGGGTTCAAATCCTTCTAGGTCATGGCTAGATTATTGGCAGTTACTGTGCAGAATATTGCGTGAAGCAAACAAATAATACATTAGACCGCCTTTTTTGAAATCGGCTAAAAATATATCCACATTTCCCATAAAACTAGTAAAGTAAGATAAGTAAAACCCCACAGGTAGCCATTACGCATGGAATGTGATTAAAACTTTTTCCTGTCACAAGACAAAGTAAGTCTATTACCTAACTAATATAACTAAATCGTAACTTTAGATACAATGACGTCGAGTCATTTCAACTTTTATTATATAAAAATTTTATGTTAGTTTCTATGAATTCTAGTAGATTTTTAGTTTGCTCTTAGATATTGTAAAACATAATAATAATGTCTGTCGTGGCGCAGAGACACAAGCGTGCGACTGTAAACGCGACAGGCTGTGGGTTCAATTCCCATTCCAGGAAATGTAAAAGTATCGGATTTTCATTTCTTCTGGGCTAGGTAACAAGGCAAAGCGCGGCGTTGAGTACCGTTATTCAGCACGCAATGCGTCAATTCGGCGGAAAGTGGAAAACGGAGTGTCTTAACACTAGGTTCTCAGGTAGAAAGGTATAAATATACTAGCTTCACGCTGTATCGCATATCTGAGAACCTAGTGTTAAGACACTCCGTTCCCCACTTTCCGTCGAGTTGAGGCATTGCGTGCTAAATGGCGGAACTCAACGCCGCGCTTTGCCAAGTTACCAAACCCAGAAAATGAAAATACTAAACTAAAACTAAACTAAATGTACTAAAATAGTATTATTTCCACTAATTTATCCTTTATTACCGTCCTCTGGTACTTTACGTCTATCCCATAAAAGAAACCGGGTATTTTCCGGTTTCAGACATCAGGAAAATGAAATATTCTGATTTAACAGTTACATAGAGTTTCAATAACATAACTAAGCATATATTTAAACAATTATATTATATATTATTTATGACATACATCTTTAAACACTTGGAAATACGTAAAAAATGGCCTCATAAATATTTATATGATTCACCTCAAAATGTACATAAACCTATCGTGACGTAGTAGAACAGTGTTTGACTGTAAACGCGAAGGTTATAAGTTCGATCCAAATCGGGGATTGTTATAGTAAAATCACATCCTCCTCTAAGGCAAAGCGCGGAGTTTAGCACCGCCTCTCAAACCGCATCATGACAAGGAGGGTCTTGACGCTAGATTCTTTCTAATTACCCTGCATTGTGAAAAAAGCGCTTTTGACGCTGCTAAAACATGTTCATATTTAATATTATTATTGCTTCTTATATTATTCCTTCGATAAACTAAGAAACATATATTAATATATTAATATAAATATTTAGAAACGAATAAATTTTTAACGTAACGGAAACGTTGCGGTGCGAAACCGCACCTCTTGGTAACTCTGAGTAAAATATATATCTTTTTCTCGCTATTTCCTTCATATCATAAGTAAGGAAAAAGAACCTAGGGTCTTGTTTTCATGGATAGCAGATGGCAAACGAGCAGAAGGACCACTTGATGGTAAGTAGTGACCTTCGCCCATGGACATCTACAACACTAGAGATGTTGTAGATATAGATAGATAGTGATACATACACACATTTTGGGGAAAGGGTGGGTGGTAAAGGGGAAAACCTGGCTTACATACCATCGAACCGGAACACATCATTAGATATTTTGGGGTTCGTCTTTCTACACACTCCGATCTCCGTTTATCATCAAAATTCAAGACATTCGATAAATGTTTTTAACTGATTTCCTAAAAAGAGGAATTTTTCAATTAAATAAAATAAAATAAAATTTGACTATATTTTTTATATAATACCGCATAACTTTTTATTGGGTGAACCAATTTTGATTATTCTTTTTTTATATGACAGATAGATAGATAGATTTAGTTAAGATGTGATAAATAGTTTTTGAGTTATTCGTAATAATTGACTTTTTATTTAAAGTCGATTTTCTTTTTTGTTATAATTAAAATTTTATTATAATTATAATTATGTATTTGAGGTGTATATAGGTATATTTCCATACATTTTCCTTTAACAACTAAGACAAAGTACTTATTATAAAACAATATAAAATAGCTAGAACATAACAATGGAGGTTGACGTTCATAAAAACATAACAAACGGCGGAAATTGAGTATTTTTCCCTTTAAGTGGTCGGCCAGGTGTCATCGGCACTTGGATAAAAATCTTTATTGTATTTTATATATTAGACGCCATCATGGCGCTGTTTTGATGTACAAAGTCAACAATTAATGTTTAGGTTTAAATACTACGCAGAAAATTGTTAAAATTTATTAAATACCAGATACAGATTCTCCCTTTACCCCAAATAATGATAAGTGGTAAAAATCATCTAAATAAAATAACTTCTGCCCCCTACTCGCTTCCCTTACCAACTCCTATTTACAATTATCAAAAAATTAAATTAAAGTATCCAGCTAATATATAATACAAAAAATTAGTTAAAGTTTTCCAAATAATTAATATTTTAACAATAGAGAACTGACTTTATCCCTTTTTTTATTGTTGAAAGGTGCCAAATAAGCAGAAGGACCACCTGATCGTTAGTAGTTCCTACTTTCACCCATGGACATCTACAATATTTAAAAAACAGACGATTCAAAAATTAGTTTAAGTGTTATTAAAATATTATATATATTTTTTTTATATTGATAACGGACGGCAAACGAGCAGAAGGACCACCTGATGGTAAGTGGTTACCTTCGCCCATAGACATCTACAACACCAGAGATGTTGTAGATGCGTTGCCAACCTAGAGGATACTGATGGAAGGGGGGACAATGTAGTAGTCCACTATCAGAACCACCACATTTTGGGGAAAGGATGGGTGGGAAAGGGGAAAATCTGGCTTACATGCATGAGTAACTCTATATAATTATATTTTGTAAATTTTCATATATTCTTCAAAATAAAACCTTGGTAAAACAAGACGCTGTAAATATATCTGGCACTCAATGACTGAAAGAAAATGTACTAAAACTATAATTGTTACGAATAACTCAAAAACTATTTAATTTAAATGAGATCACATCAAAAAATGAAGAAAAGACTTTAACATATAAAAAAAGAATCATGAAAATAAGTTCTCCCAGTAAAAAGTTACGCGGTAACACACAAAAAAAAACAGTCGAAATGAGAACCTTCTTTTCTCTAAATTGGTTAAAAATTTTACGAAAAAAGTATATATAATTACTATCTTAATATGATAAATAAACAATCACTCAAGTAACAAGTAACAATTTTTTAATAGAAAAAAATTACAATGATTCATTATAATAACGTGGGAAGTTTGAGTCATATTACTTCTACGAATATTGAACTATAGATTCTTAGAGTAAACATCTTGTTTTTCTTGAAGTGCGCACAGTACAAGAAACCTTACGCTTTATCCTGCATAGCGAAGTAGGCAGACAGAACACTAGTGTCAAAACACTCCGTTCTCCGCTTTCTGGCATTTCGAGATATTGCTGGTTAGTCCCGAAAATTGTTAAAACTTAATGATTTTATATACTAACAAACTGTCAAATGATTTGTCTCAATAAAAGAATATACAATTCAAAACGCAATGTCTCGAGTTCAAACGAAAAATGAAGAACAGAGTGTCAAGACACTTGTTCTGACTACCCTGGTATATGGAAAAAGCGCGAAGGTGTGCAATTTTTTTTTAATAAAAGCAATATACGCTATGCTATAATGTAATTCCAGCCACCTTTATCCACGGACTACTGTAAAGTGTTCGAAACGTCGGGTTTTCAAAAATGTATTTCCGAATACTAAAATATACGTGATAAAATAATTTCATTTCATACTTTTTTTAATCGACTTATATAATAAGTTGGCGCTTAAGCTATAGATATATGTTGAAGTAACAAGTGCGTCATATAATAGTCATAGTATGAAATAATAATTTAATTGTATAATATTTTTTTCTTATTAATTCTTAGAAAATTATTAACCGGAATTGTTTGAATAATTATATTACATTCATATTTTTAAATCTTACTGTTTAATGTTATAAATCTGAGCATTTGTGAGGCAGATGTATGTATGTTTGTTAGTCTTTTACGCAAAAACTACTGAACGGATTTAGATGAAATTTTACAGTTACATAGCTTATACGTCAGAATAACATATATGCTACAATTAATAAGGGTTTTGTTTAATTTGGACATGATATATAAAATATTGGCTTTCTGCACTTCTTCTTTACATATAAGCTTTACGTATGCCAAAATTCATACTCTTCCGTCTGTACAATTTTCGTAAAAAGGAACATGAAATTTTTCATTAATTTTTTTAATATATAGAACATTATAACACGTTTATTTTTAAAGATATAATAAAATATCTTCCAGTAATAGTATATAAACAAATGATATTAGACATTAACTAACTGTATCCTACGACTTCGTTCGTGTCGACTATAAAACTTAAGGACCCTTTTCAGCAGTTTTCTTAGAATTTTGAAAAATTCTCTTAGTACTCCCGTACACTCTTCAAGAAGCCTACATACTAAATTTCATCTTTCTATGTGCAGTAATTTTGCCTGTACGTCGTCTGTCAGTCACTCAGTAACGCAAGCGTTTTATATATATTAATCGAGTAAAAGTTGGAAAGCTTTCTCCTTTATATGTAAGGTAGCAACGCCTCCGTGGCGCAATGGTTAGCGCGTTCGGCTGTTAACCGAAAGGTTGGTGGTTCGAACCCACCCGGGGGCGGAAGATTTTTTGCTTAGAATTTTCCTTTTTTATTTTCACGGTTTATTTTTCTTAGCAAGTTAGTTAAAGAGAACCTAGAGGCAAGACACTGTTAGAGCGGAGAATTTAGCATAATTTCTATATAATTTAAATCATTCACCGAATATAATGGAACCTACAACCTTTGTGATTGATAATTATTGCAAAAACAAGTCAATACTTATGATGACAAATTTATAAGTGGAAAGTTTACTTTTCTCATAGCTATTATGCGATATTAATATCATCACGCTGTATCCCGAATATCAGGGTAGGCAGAGGGAGCCAGAGGTCCTAGTGCTAAGACAATCCTCAAGCTTTTTACCTATCTTTTTCTTTTTGGCCTGTCGTGGCGCAGAGGCACAAGTGCGCGACTGTAAGTGCGACAGGTTCTGGGTTGGATTCCCACTCTAGGAAATTAAAATATTAAATTAATATTTAGTATTTTCATTTTTTCGCTCTGGTAACAAGGTAAAACGCGGCGTTGATTTCCGCCACTCAGCACGCAATGCCTGAATTCGGTGGAAAATGGGGAACAGACTATTATACATACACTACATAAGTATCTAAAATGTGAATATCAGAACCCCTCTCTTTACAGTCGGGTAAAAATCTCTTAAACTAACAGAACCGGTAATTAACCGGAAGTTAACGGAAATTTAACCGACAAAAAGCAAAAAAATATATAAATATTAAAAAGTACTGAACACCTGTCCTCAAACAACGTTATCAAGTCTTAGCTTTATTGTTTGTGTAACTTGAAGTGAGTCACGATACAGAAAAAATGGAAGAGCTACAAATGTATGGCTTATTTCCCTATATAAATACCATGACGAATTGTATGACTCATACACGTATATGTGATTGGATTAATTTAATGAGGTAACTGATATGTTGATCTTGTAAAGGACAATCACATTTGAATTTTATAAAACGGGTTCATACTATAAAGCATGAACCCGTTTTTTAGTCAGTATTTTTTTATGGATAACGGATGGCAAACGAGCAGAAGGACCACCTGATGGTAAGTGGTTACCTTCGCCCATGGACATCTATAACACCAGGGATGTTGTAGATGCGTTGTCGACATAGAGGATACAGATGGAAGGGGGGGGATAATGTAGTAGTCCGCTATCGGAACCACTACATTTTGGGGAAAGGGTGGGTGGCAAAGGAGAAAACCTGGCTTGAGTGAACCTAAAGCACTACGTTCTCCACTTTCTGCTTATTGTGGTGTAGTATTTATGACGTGTTGACTAGCGAAACATAACGCTATACCAGGGCGTATACGAGGTGTGTTCAAAAAGTAAGGTGACTTTTCAAATTTGGCGGGCAACGTACTTTCGATTATCGATTTTTTTATTTTGTTATGTTGGTACACTCTTCCCGAACATCTGTACCAAGTTTCAAGTGTATAGCATTTTTTGTTTGGTTGGGAGAGGCGTAAAGGTTATAAGTAGGATTTGAACCGAAATGTACTTGCGCTTATTGTCTGCTGACGCTGTACAATTGCGCTGCGATGGTCTCTTCGTTGTGTTTTGTTATATCAAACCTGAAACTAAATATTTTAAATACAAAAATTTTAGAGAAATCTTACAAACTTTATTCAGTACGAAACATTCCAGCTACACAATAATGGTCTGAAACTCAAGGTTTTCACGTCTTTTTCCTAACAGAATGGACACAACAATAATTTATAAATAATCATTTTCTATAGTGAGAATCGAATCTACTACCACTTATATATCTTTTTTTATTTTTTAGCTTCACGCTATATCCCGCACTTGGCAGGGTAGGCAGAGAGAAGCAGAAAAGCTAGTGTTAAGACACTCCGTTCTCTTTGAACATTTCCGTTCCCTACTTTATTAAATTTTATTTATTAAAAATAAGAATATATCCAGAACTTCTATATCAAGACAACAATTGAAAACATTCGTGGTCGAAATATCAACGAAATGATTAATAGTATTGTGTGATTCACTGAAGGGAAACTTTGCTACTGTATCCATAGGTATCAGGCAGGCACATATATACACGTCTCACGTACTGCCAAGTATGTATGGAGCTACTTCCGGTGTTGAATGGTTAAGAAAATTATAGTGAGTCAATATTTGTTTATGTTTTTTATATATAGGACTTTAAATTGAATGTATTTTTAGCTTCACGCTGTATCCCGCATATTGCAGGGCAAGCGGATGGAACTAGAGAATCTAGTGTTAAGACACTCCGTTCTCTTTCAATATTTTCGTTCCTCTTCTTTCCGCCGAACTGCAAGTGTGAAGTTAATTTAAATAAATAATAGTTGAAAAAAACTTAAAAGCACGCTTTTGTGAAAATAATTATAATGTGCCGAATATTGTGTTGTATGCCCATATTGTGCCGAATTGAAGCACTCTGTGCTGAGTGTGGCGCTCAACCACGCTTTACCTTATACAAGCGAGGAAATGGAAACACTATGGTAATTATAAATTGTTACAAATATTTTAATATTTTCATTTCCTACAGTAGAATCGCCCCTTAAGAGAACGGAGGTGCTAAGTTCCGCAACTTAACAAAGTCGCTTCGCTTTTTATAAACAGAGCGTTAAAATGAAAATAATTCGAATATTGCTTTGCTGATTGCCTTGATTGAGAATCGAACCCATAACCAATCGCGTTAACAGTCGGTATTCCACTGCGCCACAATGGTCTCTTATAAGATACTTATTCAATAATTGTGACCTTCGTCATACTACGTCTGACTAAGCACAGTGAAGTAAAATGGATTGAAATCCTTTCGAAAGTAGTTTATAAGTAGATTTTAAGTCGATTTATGTAGCTAATTCCTATTAATTATAATTTACGGGATAATTAAGTGATAAAAACAACAACTCTAAATAAAATACACTAAAAATTACTAAATTTAAATGGGACCATCAGAAGTAGGTAACTAGCTACTTACTATAACATAAAGAAAGAAAGCGGTAACCCATTAAAAATATACTCAACTTGAGAACCTCTTTCGCTTCTGCCGTCTTTTGTAACTACACATTTGTTCCCCCATAGAAATGTAAACAGAGATAATCTAGTGTTAAGACACTCCGTTCTCCTTTTTGCATCTGAATTCAAGAGATTTTATGTGGTGGAGTGTGTGGAGTTCAGCTACACGCTCCGTTTTACTAAAGCGAAAAATATAAATAATTTAAATATAATCATTACCGTTAATGAGAATCGAACCCACAACCATTCTCATTTACAAACGCTATCTCACTATGCCACGATGACCAAGATAGTGTCTTTTTAGTACTTTTTTCTTTTTGGCTTCACGCTGTATCCCGCATATAGCAGGGTAGGCAGAAAGAATCTAGTGTTAAGACACTCCGTTCCCTACTTTCTGCCGAATTGAGGCATTGCGTGGTGAGTGGCGGAACTCAACGCCGCGCTTTGCCTTTTACTACTTTATAATATTATTTTTTTAGTTTCACACTGTATCCCGCATATAGCAGGGTAGACAGAGGGAACCTGAAAACCTTGTGTTAAGACACTCCATTCCTCAATTTTATAATAATAATAAAATATTTTTTGTTAAAAAATATTAAAATAATTCTGTCCAATCATACAATGACACACGTGTACAAAAGCGTGAGAAAATCAAAACAAAGAAATCGTAATTGTATATTACATACATACATTCATTAAATATTTCCGGATAGCAGTGGTGTGTCTCATTATATGCTAACGGTAGATGAATGTCCCCATATTTATACAAAAAATTGGTATTTAAAGCTGTAAAGTGGATAAAGGAAATGTTAAAGAGAACGGAGTGTCTTAACACTAGGTTCTCTGGTTCCCTCTGCCTACCCTGCTATATGCGGGATACAGCGTGAAGCTAAAAAGAAATTGGTATTTAAAACCATTTTTTAGCGGGGTTGAGCAGTTACGCAACTCAACACACAATATTTCGAATTCAGATGAAATTCAAAGAACATAATATCTCGACACTAGGCTCTCTCTTCATACTTTGTTATGCGAGATAAAGCATAAAGCTGACAAAAATATGTGAATATATGAAGCAATACAATTTTTTTTAATCGTATATGCAAATTGACTTATCAATTTATACACGCCCGAATATAGATATACTGAATACATTAGATAAAAAAAATAATAATAAAGTACACAAGAGCGGACTTATCTCTAGAAGATTTGGTGAAGATTACTCCAGTCAACCTCTGGAAGTGGATGAAAGCCGAACAGCGGCATAAAAAATTCATGCAAAAAAAAACATAAAGAAAATTGAAAAGAAAAAATACAAACATTTCATACATAGTTTGTTTTTCAACTTCACGCTGTATCCCCGCACATAGCAGGGAAGAAAATGGGAACCTAATAACCTAGTGTTAAGACACTCAGTTCTCTTAAGATTTCCGTTCCCCACTTACTGCTAAATTGAAGCATTGCGTGCTGAGTGGCGGAACTAAACGCCGCACTTTTCCTTATTACTAGAGCGAGGAAATCAAAATATTAAATATTATTTAATATTTTCATTTCCTTCACTATTCTCTCTTGCTATATTATTAGTATTAAAGCGAAATTCTCTTAAATTTCTATTAAAACATTACAACCCATTGTGATTGCGTACAGCGAGGACAGCGTACGCCATATAAATCATCATAAATCCACGAGATTAGAACCCCGACCCCTTGCCTGTGGGGTGAGATTACTGTGTTTTTAATTGAGTTAAGTGCTCCTTAAACTCTGAACACTGCTGGTCAATTAATTTGATTATTATTTTACGCCTGTCGTAGCGTGGTTGTGGGTTCGATTCTTACTCCAGGAAATGTAAAGTTTAGTATTTTCATTTCCTGGGTTTGGTAACAACGCAACGCGGCGTTGAGTTCCGCCACTCAGCACGCAATGCCTCAATTCGGCGGAAAGTGGGGAACGGAATTTTTGTAAGAGAACGGTGTCTTAACACTAGGTTCTTGGGTTTTCTCTACCTACCCTGCTATATGCCAGCATATAGCGATGTATCCCGGTACAGCGTGAAGTTGACAAAAAAAAACTTGTTGTGACTACATATATAATATTAATATTATAAGGCGCAGCGTTGAGTTCCGCCACTCAGCACGCATTGCCTTATTTCGGCGGAAAGTGGGGAACGAAGTAGATTGATAGGTTGTCTTTGACTACATTATTGTGCATGATTAAGCTTTTTTTTTTTTTTATGGAAAGGACAAGGCAAACGAGCGTTCGGGTCACCTGATGGTAAGTGATCCCCGCCGCCCACAGCCCCGTGTAACACCAGAGGAGCTACAGGTGCGTTGCCGGCCTTTGAGGTGGGAGTAGGCGCGCTTTTTGAAGGTACCCATTTCGTATCGACCTGGAAAAACTGCCGCAGGTAGGCCATTCCACAGTTGAGTGGCACGTGGAAGGAAATTCCTTCGAAACCGCACAGTACTGGAGTGCCACGCATCCAGGTGGTGTGGATGGTATTTAAGCTGTTAGTGTTTACAAATATTTAAATTAAAATTTCCTTGCTTTAATAAACGAAGCGCGGCGTTGAGTTCCGCATTTCTAGCCGCATAAACAGGATATTCACATTTTTTTTTATAATTTTAATTATACAAGTATGTAGAACAAACGCTTATCGCCTAGTCTAAATAAATATTTTGATAATTACTATAATATATTATTCTTATCATTTTGTGATAAAGATTATCGAATTAGTGATACTTATTTACATTTATAATGTAACCTAATTGTATGAAGGTATGGTATAAGTATAAATTTATGATTTTGTTATAAAAAACTAATATAAATATAAACCGAGTTCTAATAAAACATACTAAAAAGTAAATTTATTACGAATAGCTCAAAAATTATTCGTCACTAAGACGAATCAGTAAAAATGTAAGCGGTGACACATACAAAGAACATACAGTCGAATTCAGAACCTCCATGTTTTGAAGTGGCACTGGCACTTCGTTTAACTGTAAACGCGATTTGGGTTCGAATCTCCACAACCATAAATAATTATATGTAAATTATTTTCATTTTTCAGCTCAGGTACGACAAAGCGCGGCGTTGAGTTCCGCCACTCAACATAATATTTAGATAATATTAGTATTTGAGACTATCGTAACGCAGTGGTCTGATTGTAAATGCAATTGGTATGGTTGGTATTTCACAATGCAGTACCTCGAATTTAGAAAATGGACAAAGGAGTGTCTTAACACTAGATTCTCTCTAACTACACTGCTATATGACATTTTTTTGTTAATTTTAGATATACCCTTTTGTCTTAGACGTCTAGACGACAGATACGTAGGATAATTACATTTCACGTTTCTTTAATAATTGATAGTACATATCGTGATACAGTGTTTAGTGGTGGATTTTTATAATCATGTGTGAGTATGAATGACTGTAAAGTAGTCATTAAAAATGACATAACTCCTAAACTTATGTACCTTTTAAATATCATTTTTCAAGTTTGCTTTTAATATTATACGAGACTAGTGAGTTTCGCTTCCTGTTCGCTTCGCTCGCCAACTCAAAGCTCGCAACGAACGAAAAAATAATATTATAATACTTTTTTAACGTGCCGTGGCGCAGAGGCACAAGCGTGCGACTGTAAACACGACAGGTTGTGGGTTCGATTCCCACTCCAGGAAATGGAATTTTTCATTTCCTGGGTTTGGTAACAAGGCAAAGCGCGGCGTTGAGTTCCGCCACTCAACACGCAATGCCTCAATTCCGCAGAAAGAGGGAAACGGAGTGTCTTAACACTAGGTTCCCTCTGCCTACTCTGCTATATGCGGGATACAGCGTGAAGCTAAGTAAGTTTTTACTTTAGTTCTCTGACTATCCTGCTAGGGATAAAACGTAAAGCTAAGTTAACTTACTTTATTAACAATCACTAGTGTCGAGACACTCCGTTCTCCATTTTCCTTTTCATTCGAGACATTGCGTATTGAGTGGCGGAATTCAACGCCGCGCTTTGTCTTACCTAACCTAACTTCACGCTTTATCGCTTACGGGGTAGTCAGAGTTCCGGCGCGTCAAACGCTACGGTCAATTTAACTATATTTTTTTATGTGTGTTATAACATGACACACATAACTTTACTGGATGAACCAATTTTTATGATAGTTTTTGTATACAATAGCTAGTGTTTCTTATGTGGTTCCATTTAAAGTAATTTAAGATCTGTTTAGTAGTTTTTGAGTTATTCGTAATAATCGTACGTTTTAGTGGATTTTATTTTAAGTCTATTTTCTTTTTAAATTTATTTTATATATTTGTAAGTTAGCATTAGTTCACATTCGATTTATTGTCATCCATATACAGTAGTGTCAGTGTTCTCGTGGGAACTGACACGCTTCTACACTATATATGAGAAATGCAAATATTTTATTGATTATATGATGTATGGTATGAACAAACCGTTTGACAACGTAAAAGATAAAGGATATTTTGTTTAAATACAAACATTGCCAGAAAACTAATTCTAAAGTTGAAAAAATATTACTAGGCACAAGCGTGCGACTGTAAACGCGACAGGTTGTGGGTTCGATTCCCACTCCAGGAAATGTAAAATTTAGCAGTTTCATTTCTTGGGTTTGGTAACAAGGCAAAGCGCGGCATTGAGCATTCGCCACTCAACACGCAATGCCTCAATACCGCGGAAAGTGGAATGGAGTGTCTTAACACTAGGTTCTCTGGTTCCCTCTGCCTACCCTGCTATATGCGGGATACAGCGTGAAGTTAAAAAAAATACTAGTTAGAGAGAACCTAGTGTAAGACACTACGTTCTCCTCTTTCCGCCTTAAGCGGAAAATTGCTGTTGAATGGCGGAGCTCTCCGTCTGCCTGCCCAGCTTTATGCGGGATACAGCGTGAAGCTATGTATTTCAAAATATAAATTTTGGCCCGCCAAAAAATTTTAATATTTTAAACATTTTTTCAATATATTACAGGGCGACTCCTTCTATTAGTAACTCCAGTATTAACTCTACGTATGATAGAGCCTCCACCACCCGAGCCTACAAATAGGAACGCACCCATAGAAGGATGGTTCACTGCGAGACTGAATCAGTTTGACGCTTCCAACACTGAAACTTTTCAAATGGTATGTTATTATTAATTTAGGTCCCCTTTTTATCGTATAAATAGAGAGTGTCTTAGTGTCTAGACACTCCGTTCTTCACTGTCCACTTGATTTCACAACAATGCGCGGTTTGTGACGTAACTCAACGCCACGCTTTGAACGCAGGAGAAGTGAAAATATTTGATTATAATGTCTGTGCACGCGATTGGTTGTGGATTCCATGCCATATTCGTTAAACTATTCTCATTGGTTCACTTTGGTAAGGCATAATGGTGCGTTGAGTATTACATCTCAAATCACAATCTCGATTTCATGGTATTAGATTCTCTTTTAAGAGAGTGCTTATAAACAATTATAAAAAAACATAGCTTTATGCTATATTCGGCATAGTAGGGTAGTGAAAGAAAACTTAATAACACCGCGGCTTGTCTTTCAATAACGGTGAAATTAAAATTATTTAAATATAATCCATTCCCCCATATGGGAATCGAACCCATGACCAGTCACTTATTAAATAATTTTACATACCGCAGAACAAAATTTGACCTAAGAATCCTAAAAAATTAAATCATCTCTTTAATCTATATATCAATATCAAAAAACGTGACTACATACATAAATATATAAAAAAATATGGTTATCATCAATTATATGGTAATTAATACTACAATACAATCAATAACACGCAATTTTAATTACTTCTAGACGCCACAAAGGCGAGAGATTGTATTGGAATAACGCTGTTAACACGCAATGTATGTATATGGACAGAAAGTATCAAATAAGTTATAATTCGTTCGGTTCGTCCTCCGTCTGGCTCGCGACCACTATCATGTCAAAAAGGAACCGCTAAATATCTAATCATGTGTTCCAGTTTGATGGCATGTAAACCAGGTTTTCCCCTTTTCCACCCATCTTTTCCCCAAAATGTGGTGGTTCCGATAGCGGACTACTGCATTGTCCCCCCCTTCCGTCTGTATCCTCTAGATTGGTAACGCATCTACAACATCTCTAGTGTTGTAGATGTCCATGGGCAGAGGTAACCACATACCATCAGGTGGTCCTTCTGCTCGTTTGCCATCCGTTATCCATAAAAAAAAACAAAAAAAATAAATTAAAAAATGACACCTAACATAAGTAGATAGGGTCAAGTAATTAAAAATTGCGCATGCAGTTTGATTTTTGTGCGATTTTTTTACAAGCTTCATTATATTTTAAATATTAATTGTATACTCATAATAGGAATGGCTTGTTCTACATTTTTTTTTGTTTTTGTGTCATATTTATCTTGCGTATAACAGTGTAGGCCAAAGGAACCTAGCGCTAAGACAATCGGGTCTCTACTGTCTTCGACTACCTTACTTGGTCTTACTAGAGCGACGACTTTAAAAATGACCACAATCATTGCCCTAACTGGGGTTCAAACCTAGAACCATCGCGGGTGAAGTCAGACTCTTTTACACTATGCCATAATGTAATCATATATTTATTTATATTCTCGTTGACCACCGTAAACAACGCGTTGCCTAGTAACGTATATATCATTCTGCACTCCTTCGCTATATAAACTATAAGTGTGCCGAGTTTCATGCTCCTCCGTCCTCGTAATTTTCACTCAAAGGAATACAAAGTTTTTGCTTTACGTATTGATATATCGATTAATATTATTATTTTCCAGAGATACTACTACAATAATGAATTTGCAAGGTCTGGACATATGGTAATTTTCGTTGGTGGTGAATGGGCTATATCACCTGGTTGGGTGACCCAGGGCTTCGCGTATGATTTCGCTAGGAGGATAGAAGCAGGACTGTTTTATACTGAACACAGATATTATGGACAGACTAGACCTACTAAGTAAGTTTTTTCTTTTTCCTTTTTGTTTTTTTAACTTCACCCTGTATCCCCCTGTATCCAGCAGGGTAGTGTTAAGACACTCCATTTTCTTTCAATAATTCCGTTCCCCACTTCCCGCCAAATCGAGGCATTGCGTGTTAAATGGCGGTAACTACTAAGTAGGTGATTTTTATTTTTATACACCCCAGATATAAAGAGAGATCATAGTGTTGAAACACTCCATTCTATATTTAAAACAAAATATATATATACCAATTTTCATAATAATTGATACAGTAGTTTTTGAGTTCATCGATGACATAGAGACAAACATTCATGCCACGAACAGGTCAAATTAGCAGGGGACATAAAAATATTTAATGTTTTTTTTTTTTTAACTTCACGCTGTATCCCACATATAGAACGGTAGGCAGAGGGAACCTGAGAACCTAGTGTTAAGACACTCCGTTCTCTTACAAATTCCGAACAATTCAGTTCCCCATTTTCTGTCGAATTGAGGCATTGCGTGCTGAGTGGCGGAACTCAATGCGGCGCTTTGCCTTGTTACCAAACCCAGGAAATGAAGATACTAACATTTCCTGGAGTGGAAATCGCACCCACAACCTATCGCGTTTACAGTCGCATGGTTGTGCCTCTGCGCCACGACAGGTGTTAAATATAAAATATTAAATTAATAAAAATATTTAATGTGTGTAATCAAAATTTCTGTTGAACTCAAATTGGTTGGACTTTAATGGATAATAAATAGAGACAGGAGTAAATTTATCACCGCCACTCACTCACTCACCACCCAAGTTTCTCGGCCTACCGAAGAATTAATCAAATGACGTCTGTGTATTTTTAACGAATGAAAAGGAATTCTATATTCAATTCGAACTTAAAAAATCATCTGAAAAAGTTGTACTCTAGCAATCTACTTTTTAACTTAAAAAGCTACACTAAAGGTTAAAGTATCCACGTCATCACTTTCGTCTTCACCACAATCACCACCATGTTCACCACCACCACCACCACAACCAACATCTTCATCATCTTCACTATTCCATCATCATTTTATTTACGGACTCTGGTGGACCACTGGACACAGGCCTCTGCAATGGCACACCAAGGAGACAAATATCTTAGTAGCATATTTTTTACAGAGCAAAGTCAGAGTAAAATATTAGCTTCTTTATATAAGGGTACAAATTGAAATAACAAATAAAGGTAAATTAATTTCGTCTAACAACAATATTCTCGAACGAAGTTAATTATATTAACTTTTCAAATAAATATTTTTTCAATAAACTCTTGTTAATGAAGTTAACCGCGTTGTTAAAATAATTAGTAGATAATATATTTGATATTCATTTGGCACAGTGATATATAAATTTCATGAAACGTGACTATTATGGGTTCTATTCTTGTGTTGTTAAAAAAGTGGCGAGATTTTCCTATTTTTTTTTAACTTCACGCTGTATCCCGCATATAGCAGGGTTAGCAGAGAGAATCAGAGAACTTAGTGTTAAGACACTCCGTTCTCTTACAACAATTCTGTTCACCACTTTTCGCCGAATTGAGGCATTGCGTGCTCAGTGGCGGAACTCAACGCCGCACTATGTCTTTTTACCAAACCCAGGAAATGAAAAGACTAACGTTTCCTGGAGTGGGAATCAAACCCACAACCTGTCGTGTTTAAAGTCCCTCTGCGCCACGACAGGCGTTTTCTTCTATTACAATACATTTTTAAGGAAAACAGCTTCACGCCATCCGTACATGGTGGATATTCCGTATGTACGGACAAAGCAGTTTGAGTTTACATTCTTTATTCACACAGCGAAACTATGGAACTCATTACCGGCTACTGTTTTTCCTAAGTCATACAATTTGGGGGTCTTCAAATCAAGAGTCAATAGGTCCTTTCTAGGCAAACGTGCATCATCGTAGACCGCATTAATGCTTACCGTCAGGTTTTGATGCGGTCAAATGTTAGCCTATGAATAAAAAGAAAAAAAAAACGTCGTGTTGAACCCCTTTATTAGCTTTATCTGTATCTTTATATCTACCAAAGAAAACCTTGAATGTCATTTTGGATTTACCTCCCCATTTTCCGCCAGATTGAGGCATTGCGTGTTGAGTGGCGGAACTCAACACCGCGCTTTGCCTTGTTACCAAACCCAGAAAATGAATTATATTTATTAATTCATAAAATAAATATTACATTACCATGTGTTTCATATACACTTTAGTAAAAAATGGCATACATGCATGTTGCCAAGACAACGCATATATTACACTTGATTCAACAGAGTCACTAGTTACCTTAGACTTGCTTATATATCAAAATTCTCTCCTCACTTATTTTTCTCAAAACACATACGATTTCACGTAATTACGTGAAATAAACGAATAATTCCGTCAAAGTTGGTGTACGTAATACGTATATATGATACGGTAATTATAATAATATATATAGTTCCCAAACTAACGCCAACTCAGACGCTTCACATATAATATGATACTATCAAAACTTTATAATGTAAAACCATTTGGATACTTAGAACTATTACGTTTTAAATTATATCTATAAACATATGTGTATATGAAGAAGCTCTCGTGGCACAGTGGTACAGTGACTGTAAACGCGATGGTTGTTTGTTCGATTATATTTAAGTTAAATTAATTTACCTGCTCTGATAAAAAAGCGCGTCGTTATGTTTCACCATTTATAGTAACACGCAATATCGCGAATTTAGGTGAAAAGCAGCGAACGGAGTGTCTTGACACTTGCTTCTCTATAGCTACCCCGCTACGTGAAATATTTTGTTCTAGCATATAATAATAAATATTTTATTCCAATATTCGAGAGTATTCGTTCCGAAATTAGATAATTCAACTACTTGGGGAATGATTATATTTATGTAACTTAAGGTTGACTTTCGCCAAAATTATCTTAACTTCGGATTAAAAATGGAGAACGGAGTGACCTCACACTAGTTTTTCTCTGCAACATTTGCCTCTATAAATCTACCACTATAAAGTATTCGAAATGTCGGATTTCCAAAAATGTATTTTCGAATACTAAAATATATTTAAATCCGATTAAAATAATTGCATTTTATATGTTTAAAAACGATAACCAAAGATCTTATTATAAATAATATTTTAAGGTAAACTGTGAAGTTAGTATTACCGTTGTTACAGTAGTAATTACTGAAAGCAGTTGATATCGACACAGGGAGTATCACTAACAAGAGTTTGTGTTGTCATCTTTTAGACCGTTAGCAATATCTTTTTTACCGACTTCAAAAAAGGTGGGGGTATTTTTATGCGTGTTATCCCATAGCTTTTCACTGGGTGAACCCATTTTGATGATTTATTTTCATATGATAGCTATTGATGTGATCCTATTAAAATTAAATTAAAATGTAACGATTTTGGAGTTATACGTAATAATTTTACTTTTTAGGGCACTTTTTACATTACATTACATACATTCATCTGCATTCATGCTGTATCCCGCATATAACAGGGTAGCCAGAGGAAACCTAGTGTTAAGATACTCCGTTCCCCACTTTCCGAAAAATTGAAGCATTGCGTGCTGAGTGGCGGAACTCAACGGTGCGCTTTGCCTTATTACTAAAATACTAAAGTTTTTATATTTCCTTGAGTGGGAATCGAACCCACTACCTCCTACATTTATATTTGCACGCTTGTGCCTCTGCGCCACGATAGGCGTTATTCTCTTCAATGGCCAAAAAAATATATTTTAATTAAAATTTGACCTCACAACCGTCGCAAAACCACCTGATACTTCACCACTGCGCCATAATAGCCTTCAAACGAAAAACAACACAGACAATAAAAAGCATTGTAAAATAATAACTTGCTCTCTAGACAGTATAACATAAAATATATTCCCATAGGGTTACCATAACACAATGTATCTCAGAGGATATCTTGTATCATAAAACGCTCTTAGGAATTGAGATAGGAAGTGACTGTAGAAATGATATGAATATGTTAATTATACATACATATATACATAGCTTTACGCTGTATCCCGCATATAGCAGGGTAGGCAGAGGAAACCTAGTGTTAAAACACTCCGTTCCCCATTTTCCGCCGAATTGAGGCATTGTGTGCTGAGTGGCGGAACTCAACGCCGCGCTTTGCCTTGCTACCAAACCCAGGAAATGAAAAATTCAATTTCCTGGAGTGGGAATCGAACCCAGAACCTGTCGCGTTTACAGTCGCACGCTTGTGCCTCTGCGCCACGTCAGGTGTTATACAATAACTAAAAAATAGAAATTACAAATAAATCTAAAACTTAACTGACTTACACCCGACTTACCAACCTGACGGACATATACAAATATTTACCTCAACCCAGAACCAAACGTGCTACATACATTCAAAGTAAAGACATATACTAGCAACTATAACGGTGTGATATAGACCAATAATCTAGTGTACGTATGTGTAATTAGTTTGTGACGCTGCGACCGCACTCAGTGCTCAGTTACCACGTTACTGGGATTGTATTCTAAATGAGTCTATATATGCAATTCAATAACTAAGATTTTAACAAAAAAAGTCGACCTAAAAGAAAATGCACTATAAAGTAGAATTAACGCCTATCGTGGCGCAGAGGCACAAGCGTGCGACTGTAAACGCGACAGGTTGTGGGTTCGATTCCACTCCAGGAAATGTACGTATTTTCTTTTTCCTGGTAACAAGGCAAAGCGCGGCGTTGAGTTCCGCCACTCAGCATGCAATGCCTCCATTCGGCGGAAAGTGGGGAACGGAATTGTTGTAAGAGAACGGAGTGTCCTTACACTAGGTTCTCAGGTTCCCTCTACCTACCCCGCTATATGCGGGATACAGTGTGAAGATAAAAAAAAGTATATTTATTACGAATTACTCCAAAACTACTCTTGATATAAAATTGAAAATGAATGTTCGTGATAGTATGTTTATTAGTCTTTTAAATAAAAATTACTGAACCGATTTTAATGAAATTTTGCAGTAGTATAGCTTAAACATTGGAATAACATAAATTCTTCAATTAACAACCGTTTTAGTTTTATTTCTTTTTCGCTTTTTTATTTCGCTTATCGTTGCTATAAATTTATTGTAAAATTTTATTTGAAAAGAGCAACTGTTGAGTTTCTTGCCGGCTCTTCTCAGCAGAACTGCCTTCCGAGCCGGTGGTAGCTACCGTTAGGAGGACACTCCTAACATCTTTTGTAAATTGACGATCCAAAAGTGCTTGTAATAGCCTATTTGAATAAAGAATATTTTGTTTTAATTTGATTTCAAGACACCACACGGGACAAAACACAAAATCTTTAAATTACAGCTAATATGCTATTCTATACATCATAGACATGAACCGTCTGAAAGTTACTGTAAAGCTTTATCCAGATCCATTCGATGTGAATGGATCTGGATAATGGATCTTACTCTTTCATACAAAAACTACTGAACAGATGTTTTTGTGTAGTGTATCATTATCACAAATAATTTTGATAGTTTAAACTGTTAAACACATACTTAGAAAACGAAAAACCATTTTCGGAAAACGTATAGAAACGCCTGTCGTGGCGCAGAGACAACCGTTCGACTGTAAACGCGACAGGTTGTGGATTCGATTCCCACTCCAGGAAATGGAATTTTTCATTTCCTGGGTTTAGTAACAAGGCAAAGGGCGGCGTTGAGTTCCGCCACTCAGCACGCAATGCCTCGATTCGGCGGAAAGTGGGGAACGGAGTGTCTTAACACTAGGTTCCCTCTGCCTACCCTGCTATATGCGGGATACAGCGTGAAGCTATGTATGTATGTATGTATAAAAATTCTCACAAACATTTATTTATAATATTAACAGAATACCATATTTCACCTTACAAATCAACATTAACTAAAACCGATACAAAATTGGCAACAGTATTTCGCTAGATATGACGTCACTTGATATTGGCCGAGCTCCAGCTGCCATTACGGCGACCATTACTGTTAATGATGACGGGGACTAATGCATTGGCACCTCCGACCCCCCGACTATGTACCACCAGATAGGGTATTGACTTATCGTTTGTTTAGTGGCGGTGTGCGATGGTTGTGAGTTTGAATACTGCTAGGGAGTAAGGATGAAAATTTTATATAGGCAAGCCGGTAAATTTAGAGAAGCCGATGCATATTTAGGGAAGCCAATATGTGTAAGTAAGCCGGTATATTTAGGTAAACCGGTATTTACAGGGACGCCGGTGTGTATTGGTAAGCCGGTATGTGTAAGTAAGCCGGTATATATATCCGATCTGGAAATACTATACATTTTTGACGTATATGCTTTGTGGTGTAGCTAAAATGAAACGGTGGTTATAGGTTTATATCCTACTAGCTGTATCCCGCAACTGATTGTGTGGACTATAAAACCTAACTAAAAATAACATTTGTTCCCATTTTTGTATGAATTTCGAGCAATCCTCTCTTACTGCTCCCCTGCACTCCCCCAGACCAGTTAACTTTTTTATTAACTCGTTTGATTTTTTTTTTATTTACTAATTTAGTTACTCTACAAATACTCAAACCTTTAATTCTTATAAACTTCATTTACATACATAGCTTCACGCTGTATCCCGCATACAGCAGGGTAGGCAGAGGGAACCTAGTGTTAAGATACTCCGTTCCCCACTTTCAACCGAATTGAGGCATTGCGTGATGAGTGGCGGAACTCAACGCCGCGCTTAAGCTTTAATTCTCACTTTTATTTTAAAAATGTTTATACAAATCAACTTATAAACATATTCACGTGTATATAGACCCCCAATGAAGTCAGCGTCTCAGTGGTTATTCCGTACATATAGGATTTCCTAATCTGAACGAGTTCAGTAATTTCGTTCATAATCTCAATTACTCTTAAGTAGATGTGAACAGTCTGGGCGTCAAGTACAATTGATCGTAGGGTTGTCAGTCGTCATGAAATTAATGCAGTAATAAATAAAACATTATAGAGCCTTCGTGGCGCAGTGAGAGACGAGATGAGAGTGAGAGGGAGAGCTTGAGTTTGAATGACTGTGGGTTCGATTCCCGATTTAAATGATATTTTCATTTTCCCACTCTGCTAAGAAAAAACATGGCATTGAGTGCTGCTACTCATCGCGGAGTCTCAAATTAAGGAGGAAAGCTTCACGCTGTATCCCGCAGATAGCAGGGTAGGCAGAGGGAATCAGAGAACCTAGTGTTAAGTTACTCTGTTCTCTTTTAACATTTCCGTTCCCCACTTTCCGCTGAATTGAGGCATTGCGTACTGAGTGGTGGAACTCAATACCGCCTAATTACCAGAGCGTGGAAATAAAAATATTAAATATTATTTAATATTTTCATTTCCTGGAGTGGGAATTGAATCCACAACCTGTCCCTTTTACACACACTTGTGCCTCTGCGCCACGATAGCTTTCCATACATATGTATGTACGAGTATATTTAAAACAAATATATTAAGATAATATATTTGGTCATAATATAATGATAAGTTATATATATATATATATATATATATATATATATATATATATATATATAATTATAAAAACAATCGAATGTCAACCCTACCGCGTCACAGGTTAATTGCCGATTGTCCAAATGACCCGCGGTCAACAGATGACACAAGCCTCGCGTTGCTTTGTAACTGCATTCTGTATGAAAACGAGTAATTGTTACTTTAGTTGTATATTTAGTCATGAAATTTGTAGAAATATTGGTATGAGATATTAAAACCACTGTGGCACAGTGGTAGAGCGTCTGAATGTAAACGCAAGACGCTATAGGTTCGATTGTTACTTGGGGAAATAATTATATTTAAATATATATTCTTTAAACGCTAAACGCTAATCGCCTGTCGTGGCGCAGAGGCACAAGCGTGTGACTGTAAACGCGACAGGTTGTGGGTTCGATTTCCACTCCAGGAAATGGAATTTTTCGTTTCCTGTGTTTGCTAACAAGGCAAAGCGCGGCGTTGAGTTCCGCCACTCAGCACGCTATGCCTCAATTCGGCGGAAAGTGAGGAACGGAGCGTCTTAACACTAAGTTCTCAGGTTCCCTCTGCCTACCCTGCCATATGCGGGATACAGCGTGAAGCTATGTATGTATATATATTTAATTATTTAAATATAATCATTGCCCTACTGGAATTCGAACCCACAAACTATCACATTTACAATCTGAAGATATCCCACCGCGACACGACGGTTTCAATAATAATTGAACATTACTAAAAAATTACGTAAATTTGGCATATAAAAACCTATATTTAAGCAAATTTTGAACCTAAATGAACCTGTAACCAACATATACTATATTAACTCAACCACTAAACCACAAGGTCTTCCACATACACGTAGTTAATAGCAACTTTAAAAAAAATTGGATTGTTACCAAAAGAGCGGACTCATGCAGATTTGAATGTTGAAACTTTTCCAAATCCTTCCTTATTAATATGGAAATTTCTGTCCGAACGCAGTCGTTTGCTTAACAAAGTTAAATTATAAAAAAACGTACCTTACCTGTTAGTAAGTATTATTCATGAATAACTTTTAGATTTTGCGTTAAAGTACTGAAGATACTAAAGTTTTTTAAAGTGTAGTAGAAATATGAATAAATTTTAAGTTATATATGAGAGTGATTGGTTGTAGGTTCGATTTTTACTTAGGGGAATGATTATATATAATTTTTTTTTACATTTCACCACTCTGGCACCACAAAGCGCGGCGTTAAGTTCCGCCATTCCACACGCAATGTCTTGAACTCAGGTGTTATGCGGCGACCAAAGTCTGTTGACACTAGGTTCATTCCCACTACCCGAGATCTATGCGAGATAAACTTGATCTTCAAAAAAGTATGTCACTCTTCCACGCAAAAACTACTGAACTAGATGGAATATTACAGTGTATATAGAGTTTAGCTTATACATCAAAGTAGTTACTAAGATTTTAACAAAAAAAGGAAATCGACTTCGAAGAAAATGTTCTAAAAACTACAATTATTACGAATAACACAAAAACTACTCCACGGATCTTAACTAACTTTAAATGTATATTTAAATTTAGCTAAGATCTAACGAGATCATCAGAACCACTAGCTATGACATTAAAGAATAATCGTCACATAAAAAAAAAGAAAAAAAAGGCAGAAGTCAAGTCATTTAAAAAGTAAATTTGTGAGAATAGATAGACGTTTGTTACTCTTTTATGCAAAAACTACTAAACTGATTTAGATAAAACTTTTTTGTGTACTTTTACCATAATTTAAATATGTAATGTACTTACAGTGACACAAACTCATCGAATCTACGGTATTTGAACGTGGACCAGGCGTTAGGAGACCTCGCGCAGTTCATACAATATGTCAAGAGCGATGACTTCGAGTTTGGCAATTATAGGTATGTATTCTTAACTTTAATAACTAAGTTGTGTTATTTTTATATTGTGCTTTAATCTGGACCAGGCGTGAAATAGTTGATAAGTCCAAAATGCATATTTTAACCAACTTCAAAAAAAGACCCAATTTGACTGTTTTTTTATGTGTGAACAAATTTTTATGATTTTTTTTATTTGATAGCTAATGTTTCTGATGTGATTTTTTTAAGATCTAACCTGTACTTTTTAAGATATTCGTTATGATATTACGTGTCAGTTTGAAGTATAAGTGAGCCAAGTTTGGTGCTCCGCTGTCCGCGTAATTTTCGTAAAAATGGATCCAAAGTTTTTGCTTCACCTATTTATATATAGATTTTTACTTGAAAGTGTTTGACTTGCTTTATTTTTTTATTCTTATTGATTTCAACATTTATTCACTCTCTAGATAAAGCATATGAGTCAAGTCGACTTATCAACCAATTCACGCCTACCACATATACCGTATTCTAAAATCTGGTGAAATAGCATTATGATCAACATTATTTAGTTTTATTTCAAACACATTTGTTTTTGTACACTAATTGCAAGCAAGTCTATCGCCAGAGGGTGTTCGTGCAAATTTTAAATATTTTAAATAAATATCATCTAAATAGTGTCTTTCAATTAAAATTAATGGTACTTTTTTTATTGTCACACATTTAGAATTAATGTTTTGATGACGCCTGTAGTGGCGTAGAGGCACAAGCGTGGGACTGTAAGCGCGACGGGTTGTGGGTTCGATTCCCACTCCGGAAAATGGAATTTTTCATTTCCTGGGATTGGTAATAAGGCAAAGCGCGGCGTTGAGTTCCGCCACTCAGCACGCAATGTCTCAATTCGGCGGAAAGTGGGGAACGGAGTGTCTTAACACTAGGTTCCCTCTGCCTATCCTGCTATATGCGGGATACAGCGTGAAGCTAAAAGCTTTTTAAAACCATTAAAAAAATCAGGATTCAGGCTTTATCCCATAGCAGGGTAGGCAGTGGACTTTGATACTGCTTAATTCTTGCAAAGAAATGTAAAAAACAAAAAATGTTGGTAAAATTTTCATATAAATACTACATACACACAATGATTTTCCTTCTCTCATATTTATATCAAAAATGAAAGAAGCAAAATCAAAGCAAAATGTCTCCCGCCCCCGGGTGGGTTCGAACCACCAACCTTTCGGTTAACAGCCGAACGCGCTAACCATTGCGCCACGGAGGCGTTGCTGCCTTACATATAAAGGACAAAGCTTTCTAACTTTTACCTTATCCATATATATATTATTTCTAATAAAAAAAAAATAAACGGGTTTATATGAAAGCAAAGTCAAGTCTACAATACAATATTTTGTTATAATACTCTGGAAGATATTCTTCAGTCGGAAATCAATGTCCACAACCGTCAATCAAACCCACAACCTCCTGTTCACAAAAAAAAATCCGCGCCACAATAGCTATAAAAGGCGCCAGCATATGACATATACCTAAATGTTATTATAATAATTTTCCATAGACTATATTATTTTTAATTTATTTTAAAAATGTCACTATAATTTTATCTGACAAACACCTCAGTGTCCAAACGCAGTGTCCAGTGAACAAACTGACAAGACTGACATTCGGAAATGTATACAAAGTTAGCGCTTTTGTTATTTAAGTTGTGGTTTTCGCAAAAATCAAGAATAAAATGTATAAGAAGAGGTGAAATCGCAACATTTAGAGTTGGAACGGCCCCAAATCCTCGGATCTCAAACCTTAGTAAAGTTTACTTTGCAATTTATCTTTTTAAAAAGTATTGTACTGTGAGGGAATTTCTGTAAATTCACTGATATTGGATTTAAAGGTGAAATGAAATAAGAAATACTGTAGTTATTTTGTTATGTCTTTATTGATGGGGTTTTTTTTCTATAGCTTCACTCTTTTTAGCATATAGCATGTTGGTTAGACAGAACCTAATATTTAGCTTCACGCTGTATCCCGCATATAGCAGGGTAGGCAGAGGGAACTTGAGAACCGACGTGTTAAGACACTCAAAGGCATTGCGTGCTGAGTGGCGAAACTCAACGCCCCGCTTTGCCTTGTTACCAAGCCCAGGAAAATGAAAATACGAACATTTCCTAGAGTGAGAATCAAACCTGCGCCACGACAGGCGTTGGAAAGTACACATATAAATTATATTAACATTTTCTCGGTGTTTATTACAATCAACTATGTACAGTTTCATTACTCAATAACTAAATGTACAATATCTATGAAAATAAACAAAGCATCTCCCAGCTCCATTTCCCAGAGTAGGCGGAAAAGGCGGAATCCAACGCTGCCCCCTGTCTTATCAAAGCAAAAAAAGGAATATAGTTTAAATATAATTATTCCCTCAAGTTGGAATCGAACCTGCACTTACTGTGCCTCGATAGCTTCTTTTTCTACATATTTTTACTTATTAAAATATTTTTCCCTAGAGACGGCAGGGTAGCTCTCGTAGGCTGTTCTTACGCAGGCAGTATGGCAACATGGATGAAGCTTGCCTACCCTCATCTGGTCAATGCTGTTATGTCCGATAGCGGTCCTTTGAAGGCGCAAGAAGATTTTCCTGGTAAGATATTTCTTGTGCATAATAATAATTTAGATATTTAACAAAAAAGGGTAACGATTTCAATTAAAATGCACTTAAAAATAACATTATTATGAATAATTCAAAAAATACATAACAGATCTTGAATAAATTTAAATGGAATTACGTCAGAAAAACTAGCTATCATATAAAAAAAGGATCATCAAAATTGGTTTACCCAGTAAAATTTTTGGTGGTAATATAAGAATGCCTTTACCATTTATTCCCTGCGGCAACTACATTAAACTTTCCAAAATTAATTTTTTTACTCCCATTTGTTTTAATAATAATCATTTCCCAAGTGGGATTCGAACCAGCAAACACCGCGTTTACAGTCACTGTGTAGTTGTGTCTATGTAGTAAATACATATATATTTACGTTTCTTCTTTTATAGAGTATACAAAACAACAAAAAATAATGGTTATAACAACACAGGTCAAAGAGCTTTCATAACTTAATAAGCTTCTTAATAGCTGAATATAGCCTGAAACTTCTACCACCTTTTCTATTTCCACATAAAACATAAAATCTAGTTCCCATATGAATTTTAAAATATCCTCTCTCAGTGGTTCCCTACACTCCCCGTAGTATATGCCAAATTTCAACGTCCTACGATCAATAGTTTTAAAAATAATTTCCCCAAATGGAAATTGAATTCACAACCATTACGTTTATAGTCAAACGCTGTCCTATTGCACTATGATGACAACAATCATACATAATAAATATATTTATGTATATACTTTTTCCTTTTACATACAAAAACGACAAAAATAATGGTCATAACAATACAGGCCATGCTTTCATAACTTAATAAACTTTTTTAATAGCTGAAAATAGCCTGAAGCTTTTCCACAGTGCGAATAAACCTCCGGATCATACAAAAAATACCGTCATATCGCTTAACTGGCTTTGTATTTAAAATATTCCACTTTTAGTTGCAATGTTGCAAATATTTTCATCGAAAAGAATAACATTTTTCATTTTTGTTAAAAAATATATATTGATAACTGTAAAGGTTTTCGGAGGGTAACGTGGCTCAGTGGAATGGTTTGACTGTAAACGCGATAGATTGTGGATTCCGTTCCTAATCAGTAGAATTTTTATAATTTAATAGTTTTACGCTGTTTCCCGCATATAGCAGGGTAGGCAGAGGGTATCTGAGAACCTATTGTTAAAACACTCCGTTCTCTTAATATTTCCGTTTCCTACTTGCTGTTGAATTGAGGTATTGCGTGCTGAGTGGCGGAACTCAACGCCGCGCTTATCTTTATCTTTGTTACCAGAGCGAAGAAATGAAAATATGTATTAAATATTGAATATTTCATATTTAAATCTCTTAGAGTGGGAATCGAACCAAAAACCAATCGTATTTAAAGTCCTTTGTGCCTCTGTGCCATGACTGAACTCAAGAAATGTAAATAATTTCATTATAATAATTCCACCTAACGCCTGTCGTAGCGCAGAGGCACAAGCGTACGACTCTAAACACGACAGGTTGTGGGTTCGATTCCCACTTCCTGATGGGATTTTTCATTTCCTGGGTTTGGTAACAAGGCAAAGCGCGGCGTTAAGTTCCGCCACTCAGCACGCAATGCCTCAATTCGGCGGAAAGTGGGGAACGGAGTGTCTTAACACTAGGTTCCCTCTGCCTACCCTGCTATATGCGGGATACAGCGTGAAGCTATGTTTGTATGTATGTATATATTTATGTATATACATAGGTTTTGCGTTTTTTCGTTTGATTTCAAGCGAAAATATTTTGCACGTTGATATTTTTTATTTTTATATTCGTTTTGAGGAATGTGGCCAAATTTATTTAGAGTTTCAATTTTTCAGCGCCAGAGTCATCGAGGAATGCCTTTATTACTAAAAATACACGTTTTCGTACAAAAAATTGCGAATAAAATGTTAATTGAAGTATTTTTTCCATTATAATTGTTTTTATTAAGGACATTGTGGCGTAGTTGTAATTAACAAACATTGCCTGGTTGTAAACGCGATCCGTTGTGGGTTCGATTCCCATTCGAGGGAATGGTTATATTTTTTTTTTTTTTTTTCAACTTCACACTGTATCCCGCATATAACAGGGTAGGCAGAGGGAATCTGAGAACCTAGTGTTAAAACACTCCGTTCTCTTAGAACAAATTTAAATAATTTTAATTTCCTCTATCTATTAAGATAAAACGCGGTGTTAAGTTCCGCCACACAACATGCAACAACTCGATTTCTATCGATTTTTTATATTCCCATACGAGTTAGGTGAATCTCACTCGTGAATCTTTTTACCACACAGCATGGTAATTAGAGAAAACCTAACGTCAGCTAAAAATCTAAGTTTCCTTTATTTTTAAAGGTAAATATATATTGATAACTGTAAGGTATTTTGGAGGGTAACGTTGCTCAGTGGAATGGTTTGATGATAAGCACGGTTGGTTGTAGATTCGATTCCTAATCAGTGGAATTATTAGTTTCACGCTGTATCCCGCATATAGCAGGGTAGGCAGAGGGAACCTAAGAACCTGTTGCTAAGAAATTCCGTCCCCACTTTCGAGTCATCAGTTAACATAAAATAATAATGTCAGTATTGTCAGTCCTACCGGAAACCACCACCGGTTCGAAAAGCAGTTCTGCTGATAAGAGCAACAGATAATTTAATCTTTCTACATACATTCATAGCTTCACGCTGTATCCCGCATATAGCAAGGTAGGCAGAAGGAACCTAGTGTTAAGACACTCCGTTACCAACTTTCCGCCAAATTGAGGCATCTTACTAAACATTAATAAATTATATATGTATTTTACAGAATATCTTGAAGTGATAACAAAAGCAATAAGAGAACAAGGCAGTGAAGCCTGCTTATCATCTATAGAAAGAGCAGTGCAGAGTGTCGTGGAGCTCTTAGAAACTGAGGCCGGGGTTCAAAGAGTGTCACAGTTGTTTAAGTTGGTATATTTATTTATTTATTTGTTTTAACATTACGCTATATCCCACATATAGCAGGGTAGGCAGAGGGAACCTGAAACCTAGTGTTAAGACACTCCGTTCTCTTTCAACAATTCCGTTCCCCACTTTCCGCCAGATTGAGGCATTGCGTGCTGAGCGGCGGAACTCAACGCCGCGCTTTGCCTTGTTACCAAACCAAGGAAATGAAAACTATTCATTTCCTAGAGTGGGAATCGAACCCACAACCTGTCGCGTTTACAGTCGCCCGCTTGCCTCTGCGCCACGACAGGCGTTTATTTATTTATTATTTACTTTTTTAGCTTCACGCTTTATCCCTAGCGGGGTAGTCAGAGATTACGGAGCTCCAAACGCTACGGTCCCTGCATACTTCTCTCGCCTCGTCCACAGTTATTACCTTCTTTATACATGTACTATGAGGGTCCTCATGCTTTTTACGTGACCTTCCTCCAGTAAATGATACTGGTACTGCTACTATGCTCTCGAAGGTCAACTGAGATCTCCCCCTACCTATCTTGCCTATATGTATACCTATATGTTCAACTAGTACCATTCAAGTGTAAAACACAGGTTTTATCAGTAACGTATATGTCACTTCAAAAGTACGGTAACATGAGTACTTAATATTTATTTTTTATAACTTTATTTAGTTAGCTTCATGCGTTTTCCCTAGCAGGGTAGTCAAAGATTTATTTTGTTATGGAACATATTATTAATACAATTATTTTTATAGAAAGGAATCTAATGTTTTTCTTTATATATAAATATAATAAATGAATATATCAAGCCCATAGGCGCAGTGGTGTGTCTGAATGTAAAATACAATGGTTGTAGTTTCTACTCATACTCGGAGAGAAACGTATATAAATTATTTTCTTAGTAGAGTGTTGCCACTATATATGTAATATTTTGATATGTATAGATATTAAACAACGGAGAGTTTTAGCATTAGGTTCTCTCTCTATAAGATAGATGTGTGCAATACATATATAATATACCTGTCCTTAGTCAAACCAAACAATAACACAAAGTGCTTTTAAAAATGTATGAATCATTTTACACTAGAATATAAAAAAATATTTTCAAAAGTCCGAGTTATTAGTAAAAGCTATATTTTTTGTTACTTTTATTCTTCAATGCGTGAATAAAACGTTGAAACCGAAAAAATACTGAAAATACTCTTACAGCATTTTTGTGATTTGCATATTGTATATTAATACATACATAGCTTATACTATTACGCGTATAGCAGGGTAGGCAGAGAGAACCTAGTGTTAAGACACTCCGTTCCCCACTTTCCGCCGTATTGAGGCATTGCGTGCTGAGTGACGGAACTCAACGCCGCGCTTTGCTTTATTACCAAACCTAGGAAATGAAAAATTCCATTTCCTTCCTAAGTTCCTAGTAAAATATTGTCTTTTCAAATATATACATCTATATATTAATACGTGAAGCATATAACTTACAACAAATTACACTTGCAATAACTTTACACCCATTTTTATGAAAATTACGCGGGACGAGGAGCATGGAACTTGGCACACTTATAGTATATATAGCGAAGGAGTGCAGAATGATGATATCTTTTTCAAATTATGCATACACACACTGCCATGGTTTTATATAAAGTGACATATACGTTGCTAGGCAACGCGTTGTTAACGCGTCAACGGGACACTAGTTATTATAGACATACTAGTGATCGCTCACTACTTTGCTTGCGCGGGTTTTATCCCAATTTTCTTATTGTTACCCTTTTCTTTCGTAATTTGAGCTGTAAAATATAAAATGTCGTTCCATTCTCTTGGATGGGAATCAAACCCGCAACCATCCGCGTTTACAGTCTAAAGATGTCCCACTGCGCCACGATGACCTCAATCCGTCAGAAAGCTACTATATTACATATATATCTAAATATTTCTTTCCAGCACATGTACTCCTCTCCAAGCATCATCTCCTCTGGACAGGGCTACCTTCTTCTGGTATGGAATAACTGAAACGTTTGCATATTTAGTACAACTTTCTGCGCCTGGTGACATCCCTACAGCGTGTGCTGCTATTACCAATACTACCCAAGGTATGAATTTATTATCAAAATAAAATTTGACTGTTCAAAGTTCGTAATAAATAAGTTTTTGCACACAAAAGTATAATTATTGCAAATAACTCAAAAACTACACGTCCGATCTTAATTATATTTAAAAGAGATCACACCTGCTATACTCGTATGTGGGATACAGCGTGAATTAAAAAGAAAAAAGAGACCACGTCAGAACCACTAGCTATCATATAAAAACAGAATCACCAAAATTTGTTCCCACAGTAAAAATTTATGCGGTAACACACATAAAAAATACATACAGTAGAATTGATAACCTCCATTTTTTTTAAACGGTCAAAAAGGTTTAAAGATTCCGTTAATAGCCAAATACATACATACAGGTACATACAGGTCAAACTTATAGACTAAAGACGTAATTGACACAAGTAAAAAAGCACAACTTTACAAGAGACCCATTTAAAAGTTCCTAAGATTGTAATTTTGTCATTATTTAACTACAGGAAGTACTGGTTTAATATTATTCTACTTACGCGTTAATAACGCGTTTGCTAGCAACGTGTATGTCACTTTATATAAACATACATGTCAAATCATGGTAATGTGTGTAACATTTATTTTATTAATTTAATATATATTTTATACATTACTTTAAAAAGATATTATTATTGTGCACGTGCTTCTCTATATAAACTATAAGTGTGCCAAGTTTCATGCTCCTCCGTCCGCGTAATTTTCGTAAAAAGGGTTAAAAAGTTTTTGCTTCACGTATTAATATAGAGATACAAGAAAGAATAAGAACAAATTAGTACTTAACACACACATATATCGGCACATAAGAACAGTTATACAGAAGTTATAGTACTAAGAAAAAAAACAATTAAGGGATAATTATATACTTTAGATTGCTATTAGTTTCTATTCGTTTTTTAGATTTTAATATGAAAACAAAATTAACATTGTTTTGTACATCCTCGGTAGTATAGTGGTAAGTATCCCCGCCTGTCACGTGGGAGACCGGGGTTCGATTCCCCGCCGGGGAGGTTTTTTTAACAATTCTTAAACAGCTTGCTTGTTGCTTTTGCTATTTATTTTTTTAACTTTTAATGATGTTCAAAATATGAATAACCATTACAATATAATAATTATTTTTAATTCTTATAATAAATCAATTTCGTAGTTAATATTATTTGTAATACATATTTCACACCCTACCTTTGGTTTGGCATACACGTATGGATACAATGACATGCGTTGCTCAGTTAACGCGTTGTTTGCACGTCCTAAAACCTCTACTGTGTGTAAAAATCGCGAAAACTAAAGGTTTCAATATAATTTTTTTTCCAGATAATTCACTAGAGCGTCTCGCAGCGTGGGTGAGTGCCCATCCGTGGACACAACCGTGCATCGAATCCCGATACTCCGAGCAAGTTAGGATACACACAAATGTTAGCTACGATGCGCCTGGGACCGATAGTGAGTATTTTAATACAAATAATTTGTTAATATATAAATAAATTGAAGTTTTTTCTTCAGTTTTACGTTTTATCTAGCAAATAGTAGGCAGAGAGAACCTAGTGTCAAGACACTCCTTTTTCTGTTCGTCAATTTCACTGTGGATATTATCATTAAAAAAAAAACAATGTGTGTGTATTTCAGAAGCGATAGAAGCGAAACTTTTATTATGACTATTTATTTATTTTTTATTCTATTCCCTTTATCTTATAACGATTTAAAAAAAGTAGCTTCATGCTATATCCTGCATAGTAGGGTAGTCTAAGAAAATTTTGTGTCAAGAAACTCCGCCTCTTTCCACCCTATACCCTGTAGTATGTAGTATGGACTGCTATTGATTAAACGAGCGAAGCCACGGGTAATAACTAGTTGAAAAAGACAAAAACCTTAAAGTATATTAATGAAAGTAATAACAAGGCAAAGCGCGGCGTTGAGTTCCGCAACTTAGCACGCAATGCCTCAATTCGGCGCAGTGGGGAACGGAAATGATAATAGAGGACGGAGTATCTTAACACTAGGTTCTCAGGTTCCCTTTATCTACCCTGCTATGTGCGGGATACAGCGTGAAGCTAAAAAAAATTCAAGATATGATAATAGACATGAAAAAGTTAAACATTCATACAATGTCACGTGTGACGTGCTGCGACGTGACGCGCATTTTAAACTATTGAAATCGAAAGTTAGCTTATTGTTGTAGTCATATTTCCATATTCTCCTTGACCTACATCAAACGGTGAATGGCTTTACGTATTTTGTATGGGAGCTTCATAGACTCCACCACTTCATTGTCAGAGAACCTAGTGCCTAAACACTCTGTGGCCGCTTTCGGCCCTAATTTGTGACATTACATGTTAATTGGTGGATATCAACGCCGCGCTTTGGGTTATGAGAACGGAGAAATGAACAACTTAATTATAATCATTCCCCAAGTGAGAATAGAACCCACAATTATTGTCACTTACTCACTATCAGACATGTTGGCCTCATAATTGTAAAATTGTTAATGGACTTCCAAAAAGTGTCCATCAGGAAGGAAAAATGAAAATAATTTAAATATAATATTAATATTATAAATTGACGCCTGTCGTGGCGCAGAGGCACAAGCGTGCGACTGTAAACGCGACAGGTTGTGGGTTCCACTCCCACTCCAGGAAATGTAAAATTGTATTTCCTTGTTACCAAACAAGGCAAAATGCGGCGTTGAGTTCCGCCGCTCAGCATGAAAGTGGGGAACGGAGTGTCTTAACTCTAGGCTCCCTCTGCCTACCCGGCTATATGCGGGATACAGAGTGAAGCTATGTACCTTTTTATGTATATGTGTGTATGTATATATATATTACAGTCACAGGTTACAAATAGGTTTTTGAAGGGTCGGCAACGCGTAAGTGATGCCCCTGGTGTTGCAAGCGTCCATAGGCCACGGTAACCACTTACCATCAGGTGGGCCGTGTGCCTTGTTGCCACCGTCGTGGTATAAAAAAAAAAAAAAAGTCACACGCTTGTGCCTCTGTGCCACGACAGGCGCTGAAATTATTCGCCGTAGCTATAAGACTTTAACTTTATAATTTCCAGTGCGCCTGTGGACGTACCAAACGTGTGTCGAGTACGGCTGGTACCAGACTACCTCTGGCAGAAATCAACCCTTCTTAAACACTGTGCCTCTGGAGTATTTCCATCAAATGTGTAAAGACTTCTTTGGTATTGAGTGAGTATTATTAATTTTATAATAATTAAGATTTTAACAATAGAAAACTGCAAAATATGCTAAAAAGTCAAATCATTACGAATAACTCTGGGGACGTGGGATGGGACCATATCAGAAGCAGTAGTCCTTATAAAAAAGAATCACCAAAATTTGTTCACCTAATACGAAAACACGAAAAAATCAATATTTTTTATAACAATGCATTAGGAATATATTAAATTAATATAATAAAACAATTATGCACACACTATGTGCTTGCAATACTCATTCTTACATTTATCTACCAATCTTCCTAAAACCATAATTTTTCTTAGTTTCAACGAATCACGCCTCCGGTCCGGTATAGCTCGAACAAACAACTTCTTCGCTGGGGTCACTCATATACCTGACCACGTGATCTCAGTGGTCGGTGCTCACGATCCGTGGTCGCCTATGGGACCAAGTTCCTCTAATGATGGCTACCTCGCACCAGTTTATGTGGTAGATGATATATCCCATTGTAGGGCTATTAGGTGAGTTATCAATGCTTTCCTTTAAGATATAGTGCGGCGTTGAGTTCCGCCACTGATAATGACCTTAACAGTAGTTTCCTATTTTGTTATGAGGGATAAACTATGAAGCTTACTTTGAACCTAGATGTAGGTATATTTATAACTTAAGTAAGTTTTAATCCCTTTTGAAAAGAACAATTGGTTTTACATGTGCTTAATTTGATTCATCAATGCGTGAAGCAAAATCTTTGGATCCCTTTTTACGAAAATTACGCGGACAGAGGAGCAGGAAACTTGGTATACTTATATTTTATATAGCGAAGGAGTGCACAATGGTAGTATCTTTAAAAAAAAAATACTTAAAATATATATAAAATTAATGAAATAAATGTTACATACCCTATCATGATTTGACATCCATGTTTATATAAAGTGACATATAATTAATTTGATAGGACGCGTTATTAAAGCGTCAATGGTAACTAGTAATGGTAACTAAGCAAGTCGTAATGGGTCAGCATCTGACTATAAACGTAAGTGGTGAAGTGTTCGATTCCCACTCGATGAAATGATTATTTTTATCAATTACTTTCATCGTTTTGGAAAGGCAAAGCGCGGCGTTGAATTCCGCCTTAACACGAAATGTCTATAAATCAGGCAAAAGAACTGAAGATGTATCTGGAGTGTTTTGACACTTGGTTCTATTTAACTACTCTGCTATGCGGGATATGGCATAAAGCTGGAAAAAGAAATTATTATAGACGACACTATTCCCACTAAAAGCTTTTCTTTTTCTTTTTTTTTTAGCTTCACGCTGTACCCCGCATATAACAGGATAGGCAGAGGGAACCTAGTGTTAAGACACTCCGTTCTCTTTAACAAATCCGTCCCCCACTTTCCGCAAGGTTGCATTGCGTGTTGAGTGGCGGAACTCAACGCCGCGTTTTGCTTTATTACTAAAACTTTTTTTTCATTCTTCTAACTTCTTTTTCTCTCTACATCCAGACCAATGGGATCCAATGAGACAGAACAGCTAGAGAGGGTGAAGCTAGACACTCTCTTGCAGATGGGAACCTGGATGGACGGCATCATGTCAAGCGCGAACACCGCGGCGCTTTCCACTGCACTTGTTGTAGCGACATTATATGTTACTATGTGGAATTAATTTAATATATGCACTAAAAAGTAAAATTATTACGAATAACTCGAAAACTACTCGTTAGATCTTCACAAAATTTAATTAGGACCATATCAGAAGCAACTATCATATATAATAAGCATTATCACAATTGTTTCAGCTACTTACTAGTTATGAGGTAACACAAAAATAATGCAGTCCTTACTCCAATGATACAGAACTATCTCCTTTTCTTGAAGTTGTATAAAAATAACAAAACAAATAAATATTTATAAAAGGTATCAATGTATTTTTCTTGTGTATATGTTCTCTCTCTCTCTCGCTTGTTACAACTGATTTTTGTGATTAATGTCACTTTAGAAACTTTTTACAACTTTCCACTATCCAAAAATTATTTAGAAGAATGATACAGCAAGAGAAAATTTATTATTGTCTTTTAGTAATATTTAAACAATTAGCATAAGAAAACGCCTGTCGTGGCGCAGAGGCGCAAAGTGTGCGGCTGAAAAGCGACAGGTTGTGGGTTCGATTCCCACTCCAGAAAATGAAGTATTTTCGTTTTCTGGGTTTGGTAACAAGACAAAGCGCGGCGTTGAGTGGCGGAACTCAACACGCAATGCCTCAATCTGGCGGAAAGTGGGGAACGGTTTGTTGAAAGAGAACGGAGTGTCTTAACACTAGGTTTCAGGTTCCCTCTGCCTACCCTGCTATATGCGGGTTACAACGTGAAGTTAAAAAAAAAAGAAAAAAAGCATAAGAAAAGAACGCTTAAACTCAATAAAAATGGGTTACAAGAGACGCGGGTTCGAATCCTGAATACGTTATTTTTTTATATAAGTGCCTAAAACTATTCCTCTAAATAATTTATGAAATCATTACAATTTTATTGTCATATATTTCTACTTTTACCTACTTCAAAAAAAAAATGTCTTTAATTCTACTGTATCTTAATGTTTGTGATCACAAAACTTTTTACTGGATGAACCAATTATGATGATACTTTTTCTCTATGACAGCTAGTGCTTCTCATGTGGTCTCATTTAATTAACTTAAAACCTGATCTGTAGAATATTGAATTATGCGTAATAATTTTACTTTGACGACATTTTATTTGAAGCCAAATTTTTTCAAATTAAATTATTAAACAGGTTTTCTACTAAAAGGGAAAATAAAAAACCTTAATATCTGTTTATAACGGTATTTATTTACTTCTACGTGTTACAATTTTGCGAAGCGAATCATTAGCGAAGGTCACAAGTTCGGTGTTAGGGGGTACGAAGACGAAATACATACAAATATATATATAAAAAAAAACAATCACAAAAACTAATTTCAATTTGTATTATTAAATAACACGTAGCTTACAAATAGCATAATCGAATACAAACTAAACAAAAATCGATTTTTTGTACAAAAAAAAAACATATATATATATTGTAAATAATAAAACGCCTTAACGCCTGTCGTGGCGCAGAGGCACAAGCGTGCGACTGTAAACGCGACAAGTTGTAGGTTCGATTCCCACTCCAGGAAATGGAATTTTTCATTTCCTTGATTTTGTAACAAGGTAAAGCGCGGCGTTGAGATCCGCCACTTAGCGCGCAATACCTCAATTCGGCGGAAAGTGAGGAACGGAGTGTCTTAACACTCCCTATGTCTACCCTGCTATATGCGGGATACAGCGTGAAGCTATGTATTGTATGTATAATAAAGAAAATACAAAAAAAATCTTCATACCCCATACATTTTATACAAAATACACAATTATAAAATGTCTATCGATATCCATTCGACTATTTATTCGAGATGTACATAAATATATAAAAATTCCCTAAATTTCCAGTAATTGGGTAGAATAGAGTTATTTGGTTAAACACTAACATACAAAATATATTTTAAACGATTACAAAGTACGGGATTTTCGTAATTTTTGGTCAAAAAAATAAAATAAATAGTTTAACTATTTATTCGGATTTATTCAATTTATTGGATAAATATGCGAATAATTGAATAATCAATTGTTATATTTATTTATGAATATTTATGCATAAGCTAGATCAAGAATCAATGGGAAAGACCTAGTTGTAAAAATTTCAATACAACATGATTACATTATTGTATATTAAATACAATACTTATAACAATTATTTCAAAAAAAATTGATAATTTCAAAATTAAGAGTTCAAAAATTGATTTGAATGATTTTTTTTCTAACTTTACAAAATGGCTCTTTCTATATAACATGGTCATTACGTATGATTTATAAAAGTTGTTATATTAAAAAAAAAAAACAAAATAGAATTCAAAAATTGTAATAATACTAATTTAATTAAAAATACTATAATCATTTTAATTTTTACTTAAACTTTTGTCATTATTTTCTCCGCAATGATAAGAACAGGTTGAACATAAATTTATATTAATAAATACATGGAACCGGCATTTTTTTTTAAATCAAAAATAATTAATACAATAAAAAAAATAACGAAAACTCTACAATACGTTGTAATAATACATATTTATAAGATTAAAAATATTATAAGCACAATGATTTATGTAATCAATTCAATTAATTGAATAAACGTCAACACAAGTTCAATTAATTGGTTCCATATATCAATTAATTGTATAAAACATTATATGTGTAGTAATCTCACATCACAGTCCGTCTCTATGAAGACGGCGGCGTATGACACGAACGAGCATGTGAATGTAATAAGTTGACACCTCCTTCCTAATATATTGGCAATAAATGCGATTTGTATGAATATTTTAAATTAAATTAATAATTTAAAGAAAAAATTAACGAAAAAGAAAAACTAAATAAAATTCACTAAAAATTACGAATAACTCAAAAAATAACCGTTAGATCTAAACTAAATTTAAATGGGACCACTTCAGGAGCACTATCTATCATATCAAAAAAGTATCACCAAAATTGGTTCACACAGTAAAAAGTTATGCACACAAAATAATACAATCCAAATGAGAACCTCGTCTTTTTAAAATTAGTTAAAAAGAGACATTGTAATTCGTTATTAACGTTTCTATAGGAAATATAATTATGAAAATCAATATATTATGTACATAGCAGATTCGAATTCGAGACATTGAGTGTTAAGAGGCGGTACTTAACACCGCGCTTTTCTAACTAAAGAAGATTAATAAAAATAATTTACATATCATCATTATCGGAACGGGAATCGAACCCACAACCCGTCCGGTATGAAAATGTTTTTTTTTTTTTATTTTGGTATAGTTTAGGAGGTATCAAAGTATTATTTACGTTTATTTTTGCCAATAAGATATAACTAAGACCGTCTGAAGCAAAAAAAACGTTGAATATTTTATGTTAGAGGTCCGGTACGCGATTGAGAGAGAATTTTGCACTTTTTTAATTTTATGCGGAGAAAACGGAATATATAGAGAATAATGTTAGACGAAAGTTTATTTTTGATTATAATATTACTGATTTTTGCTATATAAAAATGAAAATTTATTGAATTAATTGAATAAACTTTTGTAAATAGTCAAAATTAATAAAATATAATATATATTCATATTTATATATTTATTTCTTGTAAATTAAATCAAAAATAATAAAATACCATATTAATATGAAGAAAGAGCCATTTTCCATACGTTTAACAATATTATATTCAATATATACATTAAAAAGTGAAAAAAAAAAACTTGAATGAACAAAAATATTCAGCAAAACTGAAACGACGCTTAAATGGCATTCACTAATACTACTTTACATACACAGTTTTATGTACAAACTAACCTATTATATTTATATATGTGTGTATGTATATTTTGAAAATCTCAAAAAAAACGGTCACCCATCCATATATTTCCGTAGTGAGTGTTGCTTTACTTTATGTGTAAACATTTAATATGGCATCGGCAAGGTACTTAAGATCATACAATCACTATTTATGTATGTATGTTTGTACAAAAGCGTTGAAATTTCAAATTTAAATAAAAAAAAAACAAAAACCCCTTTATTTTATTTAAATATTGTCAAAATAATACTCTACAACATAACGTATGACGTACAGACATTATTTACAAAAACTACATTTTATATATATGTATATATATATATATATATATGAATACATTTGGAATTATACTTAATAAGACACAAAAAAAATTAATACTACTCATGAAGGTAACAACATTAAGAGAAAAAACCTAAACCGATTTCGATGAAACTTTAAATTAAAAACAATTTTCGTTATAAAAATCCCGATTATGGCAAAATAGTGTAACAAAATATATACAAAAACCGACTGACAGTTAACTTATTAACTATATGTATATCAATTAAATTGATTTACACAGTAACGTGTGTCAGGGAAATGCTGAATCGATTTTAGTGAGGGTCTTCTGTGGTGATAGTTAAAATCGATGGTATTTGTCGTAACTAGGGTTTAACTTAAAACACTAAAGCGCGGGGAATCAACCCCCGTTGCTCGGTTGGTCCTGTAATGCAAAAAGACACGTATATATTAATATATTTGTTTTAATAGTAAAGATGGAAGGGACAAATAACAGTAATAACAGAAGAAAAAAAATATTCTGAAGTGTAAAAGTGCAAATTTAAGGTCGGAACTTGAATAAACAAACATGAAAGTAATATTTATAACTTCAAAGTAGCTGCGAGAATCGAACCCACGGCCATGTACAATGAAATGAATCTAAACGTTGCAAAGTTTAAAAAAAATTCTTAAGCGTCATAAAATTGGAAGTAACTTAATTATATTAAAACAAAAGTAACATAATAATATAAAACTTAGCCACGTTTGTTTTAGAATGATATTACTAGAATTTTATATGTATGTATATTTAAGAATTTTTTCACAAGAACGTGTGACTCACCTGTATCGACTGGTCAACGCCTTTCGGGAAAATCTCCTCCGTCATTTGGTAATCTGCAATGAACAAAATATTACAATGACATAAAAGAAACGCACAAAATATAAACACACGGTACTCGTATGTAACAGACTCTCACCGCACGTGGCCCGCTGCGCGCGGCGTTCAGCGCGGTCCGCGCGGTCGAGCGCCGCGGCCAGCTGCGCTCGCAACGCGCGGCGCTCGTGCTGGGAGCGCGGCAACGCCGTCAGCATGCCCGTGAGCGCCGCCGCCAGCGTGCACGCGTGGGGCGTGAGCCGGGCCGCCAGCGCCGCGCCGCTCGCGGAACTTAACTCCGCCAGCTCCGACGTTTGTCGCTCTGGTGGGGGACCGTCTGTGAAACAAGTGATTAAGTTATAGATATACATATAAATGCAGACAATTCACACTAGGACCTATATTAACGAGTACAAGCTGGGATAGACATTATTATTAGGTAAGAAAGATATAAAAAGCAAAGGTGAGCGGTAAGAATGAAAACATGAAAATCCCCAAAGGGTAGAGCATGTATGAAGAGGTTAATGACTGTGGACTGAGCGAAACAAGTATGCTGGGACATGTATGTATGTATGGTATGTATGGTATGTTGCTGTGTTTTTGATATTATAGTAGAAAATAAATAAATAATATATAAATAAATAAATATTTCTCGAAAATTATGCAATAAATACATTAGGAACAATTATATTTATACATTTTTTTTTCATTATCACAAACTAAACGTTACATTCTACCATCGAATATACAAATCTTATGATCAATACAATAAATTTTAATTCACTCTCACATAAATCTTTACCTACCCTCTTTAATATGTCAAATGAAACATAACCTCAAATATCACATAAAACAAATTGACTAAAGACAAATAATTAACGGCTGTCGTGGCGCAGAGGCACAAGCGTGCCACTGTAAACGCGACAAGTTGTGGGTTCGATTCCCACTCTAGGCAATGAAAATATTAAAACTTCCCAATTAGTAAGTAAAATTTTCATTTCCTCTCTAATAACGGCGTTAAGTTCTACCACTCGGAATACAACCCCTCAATTCGGCGGAAAGTGGGGAACGGAATTCATAATAGAACGGAGTGTCTTAACACTAAGTTCTCAGGTTCCCTCTGCCTACACTGCTATGAGCAGGATACAGCGTGAAACAAAAAAATTCTTACCCATAGTCATCTCAGTGGCTCCATTGTGCGTGACGTCGGGCAACATATCGAATGATGTGTCGGATTCGCCACCCACCACACCACTGACGTCACTTACACCTACACTAGTGTCAACTCGGGCTTCATTTTGAGATATATTTGGGGATTTATCTAGATTTTCTTGTTCTGGAAATTCAAATAACAAATTGTTATATTTTTTTAAATATAAATGCATAAATACTCTTTCGAACCAAAAATACTGAACGAATTTAGATGAAACTTTACAGTATAAAATAGACTACAATTTAAAAAAAAATGGTGACAACTTTTTAAATATTAATAGGCATTGGTATTGCATTAATTTGAATTAATGACATAATTTGAAAAAAAAGGAAATCAAATGTATTCAATTAAAAAATATAAAAAAAAAACAATACAGATAAAATTTAAACTATTGATGCATTCATTTAAATTAAGTTAAGACTCGACTAGTAATTTTAAAATTATTAGAAACAAAATTACTTTTCAGTGCATTTCTTTTCAAAACCTTAATTTGTTAACATTTTCTTTAAAAAAAAACACAAAAATAAATCTCACCAGTGCTTGCGTCAAATCGACATCTACAGGAGTCACAGCGACCCGCACGCGCCGCTATGGCGACCGCCTCGCTCACCGACATGGCGGCGCTTAACGCCTCCGTCAATTGATTAGCTGAGAAGAAAAAAATATGATTATATAACTTCATACTTAACGCCTGTTGGCGCCTGTCGTGGCGCAGAGGCACAAGCGTGCGACTGTAAGTGCGACAGGTTGTGAGTTCGATTCCCACTCCAGAAAGTGAAAATTTTAAATAATATGTAGTATTTTCATTTCCTGGGTCTGGTATCAAAGTGCGGCGTTGAGTTCCACCACTCAGCACGCAATGCCTCAATCCGGCGGAAAGTGTGGAACAAAATTGTTGTAAGAGAACAGAGTGTCTTAACACTAGATCACTCATATTGCCTCTTCCTACCCTGCTATGTGCGGGATACAGCGTGAAGCATACTTAAATCTACCATTCATAGGGTAGTAAGAAGAACATAGTGTTAAAACACTCACTTGACCTTCCAAAGGCGAAAAAAAAAATATATTTTTTTTTTTATTTTTTCTTGTTTTGCATAGAAGAAAAATATATGATGATTACAATGGTATTTAGTTTTTTGTTTCTGATAAAAATTACGAGTTGCATCTTGCCCACCAATTCAAACCAATAGTTGCGCGAATGTCCAAAAAAATCGACAGTATGTGATTATTTTAACAAAAAAAAAATTTTTTTTGTAAAGTTTAAATATGTAATAAAATAATCTGAAAAGTTCGCTAGACACTTATTTATTTGTACCCTAAACAAATGAATAATTCCAGAAGAAATGGTCTTTTCGATACTCCTGAAGCAGAATCCTGTACATTCATACATCATATCCTGTACATACATAAATACGTATCTAAAATAATTTCAGATAATAAAAAAAATAAAAATGTATTTTTAAAATATTAAAAAAAATCATGAAATACCTTGTGCCTGAGCAACGAGCAGAAGTTGATGGAAGTCAGGAGCAGTGTCAGTCTCGCGAGGGGTGTTCAGTTCACCGCAAACATCTGAAAATTAAAAAAAAAGTATTAAATGTATATATTTTCAATATAATACAGTTTAAATAAGATGCTAACAATAATTTCAACATAAAAGCCTGGAAGGTACCTAAGAGGTGCGGGTTTGAATCCTGCTTTCGATATATATCAGTGGTGAAGCGTCTATATAACACGATTCCCACCGGCTTTCTTTTTGTTAATTAAGTGAGTAAATTAGGGATACTAAAAAAACGAGATCGAAAGAACGTAGTAGTAAGATTACAAAAAAACGAAGCTCAATAAACTAAGAGAGCTAAAAAATATAAAAAAAGGTCGCCAGGAAAATGTCGGAGTGAGATTGCAAAAAAAAACAAGCTAAATATAATTTCGAGAGCTAAAAACAATATATGATAGTGTATTATTGCAAAAAACTTAACATCCTATATTATTATTCATATATATCAGCTTAATTCTATATAGCGGCCTCTTTAAACATCCCGGCTTGCCTAAATCTACTAGCTTCTTTTTTTTTTAACTTCACGCTGTATCCTACATATAGCAGGGTAGGCAGAAGCAACCTGAGAACCTAGTGTTAAGACATTCCGTTCTTACAACAATTTCGTTCCCCACTTCCTGCCAAATTGAGGCATTGCGTGTTGAGTGGCGGAAATCAACGCCGCGCTTTGCCTTGTTACCAAACTTAGGAAAATGAAAATACTAACATTTCCTGGAATGGGGAATCAGAGAACCCACAACCTGTCGTGTTAACAGTCTCGCACGCTTGTGCCTCTGGCACCACGACAGGCGTTTCCACGTTACTAGCGCGGTTATTCGAGACATGGTGTAGCACTATTAGTGGTTTCTAGTAAGATGGTACTTTTTAAGTAGCACTACAGTCAAGCTCACTCACCGAGCTTGCCCCATGACGTCAGCGGCGGCGGGAAGGCTCCGCGACGTGCGTACTTTCGCGTTGCGGCACGCCGGAGGGCATCTCCGCGACCACCGCGCTCTTGGCGCTTGCCCCAGCGCACGCGATATCGTACCTATCGCGTCCGGGCGGCGGAGACGCTCTGCCAACTGCTGTGATGTTTCACATCGCCGTAAGTTAATTGTAGCTACGTTGTTGTGTGCGTGTATTGCGTGTGCGTGCGTGTGTGCGTGTGCGTGCGCCGATATTATTGCGTGTGCGTGCGCGTGCGCGTGTGCGTGCGCGTGCGCGCTCTTGTGCGATGTGCGTGTGCGTGTGCGTGTGCGTGTGCGTGAAATGTGCGTGTGCGTGTGCGTGTGCGAGACGCGTGTGTGCGTGTGCGTAAAATATGGTTACTAGCATGTTTATTGGAGAGGATACATATATTCCCATATCCCATGGGGACATAATTAGACACAGTGTATACCATAGTGCATATTCTGAGTTATCTATATGCGTAGTGTATAAATATATAGTGAATTGAAATATAAATTCCCTAGATACCTACAGTATGTATATGATACGTAACCTAAGTAAGTACCTCATATTCGAACAATATATACATGATGTGTACCTGAAATTCCCCATATAAGAAAATGTGTATTTTTGCATACTCTAAATTCTCCATATCCTTATACCGATATGTATCTTACATATCTTGAGTATTCCAAATAGGGACAATATCTACATGTTACATATAACATGTAAATATTCTCCCCACATGCCTTATTTCGCTATATGTGTAAAACTTATCTATTATACAATTTATAAAAAAAACATAACATACCATGATGAGACAACACAGTATGTGCAGTGTGCACAGGGTCAGCGCGCACGGTCACAGCGCGCGCTTCTAACGCGGGCGGCGGCGCGCACGCGTGCGTGCTGATACGACCCACTGCGGGCTGACGGGCCATGCCTGATAACCTAGACCAAAAAAATACACATTATTACTAGTATCCAGGTTGACGCGTTAACAACACGTTGCCCAACAACGTATATGTCAATATATATACATGGATGTCAAACTCGCGGTAGTATGTGTAACGTTTATTTTATTAATTTAATATTTTTTATGCATTATTTTAGAAAGATATTTTCATTGTACACTCCTTCGCTATGTAAACTATAGTGTGCCAAGTTTCATGCTCCTCAATCTACATAATTTTCTTAAAAAGGAATACAAAATTTTTGCTTCACGTATTAATACATACATTATATAAATTAATATAACTAATTCGGTAAGTTTAAGCAAAGTTATGATTCATTGAAATCGATGGATTAGGCACAGTGGCTCAGTGACTTTGCTAAATAAAACATCTATAATTTATTTTTTGTTGATTTTCATAATTTTTATTATATTATGAAAACCCGACGTTTCAAATACTCCAAAAAATATATTTCAGAATGCTTAAATATACGCAATAAATCTGTTTAAAATAGTTTATTTTAAAAAATTTATAATAATATTTATTTTCTCTTATAAAAAAAGCTTAAAAAGTTACAACATCAAGAAATGACATAGCCGGCGATATACAAGTCGACTTATCAACCTACTAATTCCGTAATTATACTCACTTGTGCCTCTCATCCTCGCTGCCCTCTTTCTCCCCGGACGCGGCGCGCTCCTCTCTATCTTCCTTCTCCTTTTCCGCTTCCTTCTCTTTCTCATTCTCTTCCCTCTCAGTGGACAACCTCTCTCTATCTCGCTCTCTCTCGTTGGATATCCTCTCCCTTTCCCTCTCGCAGGTGTCGGCGGGCGCGCTAGATGTTGATTTCTCTGAAGCATCTGATGGGTTTCTTGATACGTTCACGGCTAAAAAATATACAAAAAATATATTTGTATAAAATATAATTAAATTATCTTCAATTTTCTATATAGTAAAGTAGACGCCTGTTGTGGCGCAGAGGCACAAACGTGCGACTATCAACGCGACAGTTTGTGGGTTAGATTCTCACTCGAGGAAATGAAAGATTTAGATAACATTTAGTATTTTAATTTTCTGGGTCTGATAACAAGGCAAAGCGCGGCGTTGAGTTCCGCTTCTCAGCACACAATGCCTTAATCTTGCGGGAAGCGGGGAACGAAATTGTTGAAAGAGAACGGAGTGTCTTGACATGTCGGATCTCAGGTTCCGTCTGTCTACCCTGCTATATGCGGGATACAGCGTGAAGCTGCATTATAATTACACCGCAAAATGCCTAATAAGAAGGAAACTATTATTTTATACTAGGGATAATAAAAAACTAATAAATAAATAGTAAATATATACTCACTGGCAGTTTCATCAGCGGAACGGGCATGCGCGTGCGCCGCTACGGGACGCGCCTCCGCTAGCGGCGCTTCTTGTATGTGCTTCACCCAACTACGCAACAAACAGACAAACATATTATAGATATAAAATAGGAACATATGTGCATAGAAATATGAAAAGTTATAAGAAAATTGGCTAAACAATGTTGTGATATTTGGTTAATTTCATAAGATATTTTGGATAAAAATGCAGTTGAAAGTCAACTATTTTTTCTTTTTTTTTTATGGATGGCAAACGAACAGAGGGACCACCTGATGGTAAGTTACCTTCGACCATGAACATCTACAACACCAGAGATGTTGTAGATGCGTTGCCAACCTAGAGGGTACAGACGGAAGACGAGAACAATGTAGTAGTCCGCTATCGGAACCACCACATTTTGGGGAAAGGATGGGTGGGAAAGGGGAAAACCTGGCTTACATGCCATCGAACCGGAACACATCATAAGATATTTGGCGGTTCGTCTTTGACATGATAGTGCCAGTCGGAGCACGAACCTCCTACCACCGTTAAGTGGAAGTAAGAAGCAGGTATCCTAGTACTTATACTAGGATACCCGCTTCTTACGGGACGCTACCCAGCGGCGGAGGGGAATCATATTTTAAATTTACTCATACAAATCGCGGCGTTTAGTGCTGCAACTTAATACGCAACATGTAAACTTCGGGCGAAAAGCAAACAGCGAAAAAAAGCTTAAAGTTAGAAAAAAAATTAAAAACGTAGTGACTCACTTAGCATATTCCGCGGCGGTGTTCGCGGAGAGTTCGTGCATTTGTATACTGTTTATGTTCATAAGGAAGAACGTGTTCCTGACTGCTGCGTTCGGTCGAAATAGAACTTTATCCCTGTGGAATAAGGTTTAAAATAAAATTAATTGAATTTTTATGATATCTGTAAAAGGCGTTAATAGGTTGATAAGTCGACTTGCATATACATTTTTTTTTAAATATTAATTCTCATTAGAATTGGGTAATTTACAGAATGAATGACTAAATACAAAAATTTCAATCAAATCAAACGCTTTTAGGTTAGGCCTTAGGTTGTTTGTATTAACAATATGTACAGATACTTATAAATGTCAGCATCGAAAACTATGTTCTTTTTTTTTTAACTTCACGCTTTATCCCGCATATAGCAGGGTAGGCAGAGGGCACCAGAGAACCTAGTGTTAATACACTCCGTTCTCTTTCAACATTTCCGTTCCCCACTTTCCGCCAAATTGAGGCATTGCGTGTTGAGTGGCGGAACTCAACACCGCGCTTTGCCTTGTTACCAAACCCAAGAAAATGAAAATATTAAACTTTAAATTTCCTGGAGTGGGAATCGAACCCACAACCTGTTGCGTTTACAGTCGCACGCTTGTGCGTCTGCGCCACGACAGGCGTAATAAAAGTATGTATTTTCGATTAACCTATTCACATCTGGTACGAGTACATATTAATAAGTAAAATATATAGACTTCATCTCTCTCTGTCTTATAATATCGAAAGAGGAAAAGGATGACGTCATAAGCTTTTCTTTTTTTATAAATGGGATAAATCTTTTATATTAATATTTATATATTAAACTAGAAGGACACACAGAAAGGACACAAAATAAATATTTATAAAAATTTATAATAACTAATAAATTTTGAACTACGTTTCCATGGGACGCGGGTTCGAATCCTACCACATTAAAATTTTTATACCTACATTTTCTAAATAAAGTTGACGTTCTTACCATTTAATAATAGGTGTAATATAACTATTATGTCCGGTCTGAGGCAGCGGCCGCAAGATGAACTTCTCTCCCTCACGCTGCAGTAACACGAGACTGTCTTCCAACATCAGCGCCTGGAAACATTATGCGGTGAGTGTCGGTTCATATCCCCCTATAGATATTAGATGCCATCGTGGCACAGTGGGGCAGTGTTTAACTGTAAACGCGGGGGGTTCGTGGGTTCAATTTCCATTCGAGAATATTTAAATTATTTTCATTTCCCCAGTGAGACTAAGTTCGCCATTGAGTTCTCCCACACGTAATATGTCGAATTCGGGTGAAATAGAGAACGAAGTGTCCTGACACTAGGTTCTCTCTGTTTTATTAAATGCATGATGCTATGGAGCAGTTAATAAGTTCGTGATAGTATGCAATGATAGTAGGTTCGAATTCCATTTGAAAAAAAGTTGTATATTTATATGATATTTTATTTTTTTATAAATAAAGTTAAATTTGACCGTTCATATCCCTAAATAGTCGTAAACTTGAGAAGAAAGCGAGACTATAAAACATGAAATCCCATTTGTCATGGAAATTTCAACCAAACTCAAATTCCAGTATTTTCTACGTCCAGTAGTTTCAACTATACATTATTTGACAGTCACGTACTAACACAAGCATTCCAAACTTACAAAACATTAAAAAAATCCTAAGATTCACAATAAAATATGTAATTTCATTAAAAATTGACTCTAAAATAATCGAACCCACTACATACCAGCACACGTATCTTCTTAGTATCCGTGCGTAACGCCAGTTCTCCTTCCAACCTCAAAGTGTGGGTAGTCAGGTCTAATTTACGCAAGTCTTCGAAATCTGTTGTACACTTCTCTGGTACCGTACGTACTTCGATTTTGTCTTGTATTGTGCATAATCTAAAAAAAAAAAAAAATGCAACTACTAAGTAACATTATTACGATTAACTCAAAAACATAAATTTAATTAAATATGGTCTATTGTGTTGCAGTGCGACAGCATATGACTGTAAAAGCGATTGGTTGTGGGTTCGAATTACAAATAGAAATGATTATATTTACATTATTTTTATATGTTATTAAAAAGGAGAAATGAAATTAAAATAATTTCAATATGTACTTATCTCGAGTGGAAATCGAACCTACACTCACGTTTACCTTCACGTTGATCCACTACGTCACGTGGCGTTCACAAAAAAATAAATCAACTACAAAACAAAAGTACAATTATTACGAATAACTCAAAAACTACTTGTCAGATCTTAACTAATTTTAAACGAGACCATATCAGAATCTAGCTACCATACAAAAAAGTCCTCAAAATACGTAAAGATGCATAAAAAATACAATCTAATTGAAAACCTAATATTTTCAATAACTGCTAATAACCTCTAACAAAAACCTTATAAAACCACCGAATCAGAATCGAACCTGTGATGATTCTCCTGCGTTCTTATCGCCATGTCAACACTGTGCAGGACGTCTTTGGCGACGCTGAGCGCTTTCTTTAACTGTAAGATATCATCCGCAGTATCTGCGTCTTCACCTTCCTCGCTTGTCGTTTTTAGAATACTTTCTAGAAGGAGCTGGTATTTTGTTAACCTAGAAGTGTGAAAATATATGTTTTAGTTGGAAATTCATATTAAAAATAAAATAAAGAATATTCAAATAGATTATTACAAATCACACACATAGAATAAGAAAATATTGTCGAAAACGTATTATATTTTATACCGGCCGCCAATAAAAGACAACAGACTCTCAATTTTTATATTTTTTTAGCTTCACGCTGTATCCTGTACACAGCAGGGTAGGCAAAGGGAACCTGAGAACCTAGTGTTTAGACATTCCGTTCTGTTAACATTCCCGTTCCCCTCTTTCCACCGAATTTTGCTGAGCGGCGGAACTCAATATAGCGCATTGCTTTGTACTAGAGCGATAATTATTTATTCATTTACACTATTCTCTCTCATTTATACTCGTTTTTTATGTTACGATGTGTCTAAGCAGAGTATCTATAAAAAGCGCTATAAAACACTAAAAAGTGTATCTGTACATTGAATATACTTCCGAATAAATAATTAAGGGAGATTTTTAAACGCCACAAAGTTGCGAGTATCACTAACCTCTGCCAAACACAAGCCAGTAAATCCCTCAACTGCAGCCTCCCACATCTCGGCAGTTGTTCCCTCCCAGCGAGGAACTGATGTAAATCTTTATTTTTCCTCCGTCTCTCTCTCAAAGAGTCTAATGCCATTCGCTGACCACTACAGAACCTTGAGAGGCATTGGGCGTAGCCAGATTCTCCAAGCTGTGGAAAATATTTATATAGTATATTAATATATTTTGATAGTAATTAGTATATCTGAATGACGGTTAAAGTCATTTTGGGAACGTTTATCATATCTTTAAATATAAATGGAAATACCAACATTTCCTGGAGTGGGAATCGAACCCACAACCTGTTGCGTTTACAGTCGCACGCTTGTGCCTCTGCGCCACGACAGGCGTTAAGAAAAAGACTCAAAAAACTTAATTACCGTATTTAACATAGCATCAGCAACTGGTCTTATTTCGACGACGTGGTTGACCGCTTCATTCCTCACTTGTCTTAACTCCGTGTATAGCTTGGTATGCCTCTCTCTAACCCCTGGGAGGTTAGGAAAGAGAGCTCTCAACTCATCTGGAGGGAGTAGGGAGGGCTGCCTTTCCAGGGGTTTCAGGAAATCAACCCCTAGTACTTTTAGCCAACGCACGTGAGATCCTTCGGAGACTATTAGTTCTGCAAGGAATTAGTAATTTTCATTAATTATTTTCTTAACTAACAGAGTAAAATATAGCCTAGCAGTGAATTGAGTTGAGTTGAGTTCTTTGAATTATATCAAATGTAATGGTATGCGTCATCATCACAAAGCAGGACTTTAGATCCTACAAACAATCGGTACAAAATGGTTGTACATTATACATCATTAATTTGTGGGGAATATTTATGAAAATATATTAGGTATTCATTTATACTTAGATGCCTTTTTGGTATGTTAACAAACTAGTCAAAGATAACCACTCAACATTGTGCTTTGCTTTACCAGAGCGGAAACATGAAGATAATTTAAATAAAATCATTTTACCAATTATGGATAGAACCCGTAACAATCATATTACGGTCAGATACCGTCCCACTGCCCTGCCATAGACATCTAGAACATTACATTATAATGAACACTTTACACAACACTAGCTTATGTTCGCGGCTTTGTCCGCATGACGTGTTGATGAAATTAAAATCTTTAGAAATTATACATTTTTTATTATTCTATCGTCTAAGCTACATAATAGTAAATCAATCGAATAAATCGGTTCAGTAGTATTTGCGTGAAAAAGTAACACACATCCGTCTATTTTCACAAATTTTCGCATTTATAATAATTAGTAGGAAGTAGAATTTCAAGTATTGCGTACCATGTATAACTTCCTGTCGCTTTCGTATACGCGCCGACAGTATAATAGTATCGCGTATGTGTTGCGGCAAGCTGTCTGACCATTGGGCGGCCAAAGGATCTTCCTCTTCAGACCAATCTGATTGAGATCCTGAAGGAGTATAAAGTTAGTTGATATTTCAATACTTAAATACTCATATAGTATCAAATTATTAAATTGAAATGTAAAATATTCTGCACACAAAAAGTTACTTTTGCAAGTTTCTTTGAAATGTCGAATAAACATAAACCTAAGGCTCGAAGTAGTAATGAGAAGGGCCGGGGAGAAACAGTTGCTACTTTCAAATATACCTACCTACCTAACTTCACGCTTTATCCCTAGCGGGGTAGTCAGAATTCCGGAGCGCCAAACGCTACGGTCCCTGCATACCTCTTTCGCCTCGTCCACAATATCTATTTTATTAGTTAAATAAAATATTGGCTTACCTACTGCTAATAGAACTACCTTCGAGCCACTGGAATTTTCCGGTAGGATAATGACAATACTGACATCTTTATATATAAGAATCGAAACTGCTTGTAATATGCTTGTAATAAAAATGATTCGCACCTTGTTGTTCAGCGGCAACGGTGTTACTCTCGTTACTTCTAGAGGACAAGCTCGAACTACTCGAGCTTCCTGAAGGGGCGGTCGGTGTACCTTCCAAGTCACTGTAAACAAAATAGTACAAATATTAATACAAATAAATTAAAAATAACAAGTTTTTAGTAACATGACAGAAGAATCCAAGCTTTTACAAAATGGTCAAATGTATAGTTTTAAACTTTAATAAGCAAAATAAACATAATACAAGTTGTTCTATATTTATACCATTTCAATTCTTATCTTCTGTACTTTCGTGGTTTTTGAAGGTTTTTTGGAAAATTTTATCTCTCCCATCTCTCTCCCATCCCCAAAACGATAAAATTTAATATGTAGATTCTTACTTCCTATACACCAAATCTTTGCATCGTCCGTCAGAAACTCATATTTTCATAAATTTCTTTTAAAAACACATTATTTACTACTTAAAATCCTTCACTAAAACCTATTATATCCTAATACACATGTTTCTTATTACAAAATATATATAAGTAGCCATAAAAATATTATATCTTTTAAGAGTCGTTTGCAGAATCCAATGTAAATAATGTATTCTAATTCAATCAAATATACGGACCTTCCCAAGAGCGATCATTTGAATAAGGCATAAACATTGGTCCTTCGAGCCGGATTCTATTTTAATTGAATGAATACATAAAGTAATTAAAATATATTACAAATACAGCTCTTAAAAACAAAACATGGTCATTTTAAAAGAAACTAATAATTAAACGAATGTTTAATTGAATATTGTTAAATAAGTCAATTGTCCACGCTGTTTCTATTCTAAATAGCAGTACTTCATAGTAAATCTTGTCTTACTAGAATGGGAAGAATACATAATATCACCTCTTTGCTTGCACATTAGAGTAGCCAGAAAAAACTTAATGACAATACACTATGTTGTCCACATTCCGTTCAAAAACGAGATACATTTATATGTAGTATAGTATTGTTTTTTATGGATAACGGATGGCAAACGAGCAGAAGGACCACCTGATGGTAAGTGGTTACCTTCGCCCATGAACGTCTACACCACCAGATGCTGACAGGGGACTCCTAGAACACTGCTAGAAGTAGAAGATAAACACATTGCAAACATATTTAATAAAGCACATCCTAATTACTGCAATATATTTAAGAAAAATAGTTTCATGCTTTATCCTGGGCACAGGGTAGTTAAAGAGAAATCAGCGACGAAACAATCCGTTTGCCTCATTCCTACCGAATTCAAGACATCACAAAGTGGCGGAACTCAACGCCGCGCTGCATACAACAACAGCATATTATTATCGATAATCTAAACATAAATGCGCAAAGGTCGGAGGAAACGTAATCCACAACATGCGGAGGAAGTTATAAAACGCTAAAACTAGTACCGTTATTAAAGTACACATACACGATACTATTGTAGGCGATTAACGACGTACAAGTGTTTAATGTAGGAATGGTTACAAACATCACATTTGGGGCAAGAATGAGAGGTTTTATGGGAAAAATATATTATCAAAATGTATTATAAAGATACATCTGTACTACAAGAAATAGAAAAAGCCACTTCACAATTTTTTTTAGTATGGTAGGTAATTTTAAATGATATAGATAATTATTATATTCAAAACGATTCATTTTCATTTGTCCTATGTTCGTTGAAACAAAGCGAGAACTGCCAATCCAATTTTTGCCGAAAAGTTGATAATGGGGTGTCTTGACGTTATTGCTAAGTTACAAAAAATCTTTGCCCAAAATGTTAATTTTGTTTGACCAAAACGTACATAAAAATGTACACAAACAATTAAATTACACAATATTATTATCAATCATAGCCTGTGTGCTATTCTGAAGTATAAACTATATTATTGTAAAATTTCAACTTAACCTGTACAGAAGGTTTTGCGTGAAAGACCAACAAACATCTTTCCATCCTCATAAACTTTGCATTTATAATATCAGTAGAATATCTCTCCCGGATTAGGGTCAAATCCATGACCTTAGCTAACAAAGACAAACCAGTCAAAATTGTTATAATCTCAAAGTTTGTTTATACACGTCTCATATACTAAATAAGTTGCTTGAATTTGTTTGACTTGAGTTGTCAGAGATTGTGTGTGTCAGTCAAAGTCAGCTCGTCTCAATCGTACAAATAATTATGCTTCTCAAAAATATACATTTCGTTATTAGAACTAAACATTTCTTTATCTGTACCGTTTATTTCTGTACCAGGCGTACCAGGCATAAGTTAATAAATCGAAAATCCATACTTCTATAGAACAGGTATTTTTAGTAAATTCTGTTTTTACGTTTTTGAGACACTTTTCTGATAGAATGTAGAGAATTGACTTGCTTAAAATTTTTATATTTAGTCTCTTTAAATAAAACAATCCCAAAGCCGACTCGACTTATTAACCTATTAACGCCTTAATCAAGAAATTCGTTTATAGATATAGACATTCCCATAAATCACTCACTAGAATGTCATATAAAGCTATAAAGTAATTAGGGAAAAAATTTAGCTAGTGGAATATTTTTTAATATCTGCACTATTCACTTCAATGTCACAGTAGTTATTTCAAGTAAATGCCCCATTAACCTAGCATCAGGGAGTTGTGCAATTTTGTCCTAGTCCATTAGTCGAAGAGCGGTCTTAATTAAAACGTTTATGAGCTATTCGTTCACCTGGGGACGTTCTCGGAATGACATGCTAGAATTGCTTATCCTATCTTACATATGTGTATTTGATTGAACTTGAATGCATTATTTACATTAGAAATTTTTTTAACTTCACGCTAAATCCCGCATATAGTAGAGGGAACCTGAAAACCGACGTGTTAAGACACTCCGTCCCTCACTTTCCGCCGCAATTGAGGTATTGCATGCTGAGTGGCGGAACTCAATGCCGCGCTTTGTCTTACTAAACAACCAAGAGTGGGAATCGAATCCACAACCCGAACGAATGAATTAATTATACATTCATAAAAAGAGGCATCCACGTTACTATAGCAACGCCAAATTTACACATTAACGAATATAATAATATTAATATTTACAATAACCGCATACAAAACGCACTTATATCTGTCAGTTAGAACAAAAATATGTAGTTAGTGGTAGATAAAGCGATTTATCATAATTGAACGTCGAGTTATGTCAACGATAACACACATCCGACTGTGTGTGACAAGTTCACGCTTTTTAAATAAAAATGAAAGAGGATATAGACAGGATATTTATTTTTTTGACAAAAAAAATCAGTATCTTTTGTCAAAAAAACGGATTTTGATAAATGATAAACGGTTAAACATTGTTATATAGGGCCATCGTGACTCAATGGGGCAGTGTCTGTAAGCACGACTGGTTGTGGATTTGATTCCCACTTGAAGGATCGAGACATTTTCGCTCAGGAAAATGTGCGATGATGAGTTCCACCATTCATTTTGCAATATTTAATAACTACTACATTAAAATTTTAACAAAAAAAAATAAAACCGACTTAAAAGTACAGCTATTACGGAAAACTCAGAAACTACTCGTCTGACCTAAACTAACTTAAAATAAGACCACATTAGAAGCACTAGTTATCGAAACGTAAAAAAAAATCACCAAATTTGATTTAACCAGTAAAAAAATATTTGGTAACAACACAAAAAAATTCGGTCAAACTGAAAACCTCCTTTTTTCAAATTCGGTTAGCAATAAACACAAAAAGAACATATATTTTTCCCCTTATTTTTTACCTTTCCGACATAGTTCGTCTGGCGAGCACACCGACAGCGGGCGGCTGTCGACCAGCCGGTAGCGACACATTGCGGGAGACGCGAGGTGGTGCTGGCGTTGTCATGATTTACACTTTGTATGTCACACTTCACACTTAGCACTTGTATAATTAACACTAGACACTTGTACACTTAAGTCATATTTGCGATTAAGTGGTTATTAAAGTGACACTTGCTTTAAAAAACCAGAGCTAAAAATTATTAAACATTTTGTGTTTGATTTCTTTATCAGTATCTTATTTGTATGATATTAAAAAATAAATGGTAAATGATAGATTTTAAATCTATTCTATCTATACGTTTTAATATACATATATTTTAAAGTAAAATATATGTATAAGTAAATACTTAAAGTTTATTCGTTACTGGCTCAATGATATCATTGAAAAAATAAAAAGATCTGCATACATTCAGAGGCCAGCTTTGTTTTTAATCTTAACTTTAAATTATTGAAGTGGCAGGTCTGTAATTATTTGTGGAATTTTATTATATATGCGTATACCTTGTGACAAAAATGATTTATTGAATAGGCGAAAACTAGGTGTAATTAGCTAATTTTCGATTCTTGTATTGATCGTAATTCGATCTTTGTCCTGCAGAAGCGAGCTATTCGTGCAATCTATAACTTAGGCCCTAAAGATTCCTTAAGACAAAAATTTAAGGAAATTAATATTTTAACAGTTGCCTCTCAGTACATCTTTAAAAATGTACTGTATGTCAAGAAAAATATTAGTAATTTTAAAAAAGTTGGCGATGCACATAATATAAATACAAGAAATAGGCTTAAACTTGCAGCGCCTGTAACTGGATTGTATCGAGTCCGCAATTCTTTTATGGGACAACGTGTATACTTTTACAATAGGATCCCAGAAAACGTCCGAGAACTTTCCATTTTGCAATTTAAAAAAATTGTAAAAAGACGTTTGTGTGTTAAAGGTTATTACCTAATTGGTGATTTTATAAATGATAACACACCTTAGGAATGAAGTGCTCGCTCCAGTCTGTTTCAAAGGTATCATTGTCATTAATAATGAATTGTAAACCATTGTCGAATATAAAAAAAAAAAAGAATAGTCCCGCTGAGTTTCTTGCGCCGGTTCTTCTCAGGTCTGAGGCATTAAATTTAGTGAACCGGTGGTAAATTATTTGACGTTCAAAAAATGAAGCTTGTAACTTCTTATTTTGAATAAAATTATTTGACTTTGACTTTGATCGTCACGAATAAAATGTTATTGAAAATATCATACATTGTAATATCAAAAAAAAACTACCCGCTACTTCGCCAGGGATGAAACCTGAAGCTATGCTAAGTTAGTAAGTATATATATGTATATGTATATATATATATATATATATATATATATATTCCGCTGTATCCCGCATATAGCAAGGTAGGCAGAGGGAACCAGGGAATCTAGTGTTAAGACACTCCATTATCTTTCAACATTTCCGTTCCTCACTAAAAATTAATCCGCCATATTCAATGTAGAAATCAGTTTTTTACCAACACGTAATATTTTACATACGTAAAATTTACGATGTAACGTGCGTCTCGCTGCGACCGTAACTCGACGCGATGTTTATTGACGTTAAATCATTTCGGTTCGTTTAATATTTCAGTTGATATGTTTGAAAAGTACTTATGGTACAGTGGAAAACATTAAGTAGAACTTATGTAACCAAGGTTCAATTTATTATATTATTAGTATTACATATGATACTAGTATAGCAAGAGAGAATAAGAAAGAAAAGGAACAAGCCTTTACAGATGTATCATTAAAAATAACATGTTTACGCTTTCTTCCGCGTAGCAGTGTAGCTAAAGAAAATCTAGGGCCTAAACACTCTGTTCTCCACTTCCCGCCTGATATAGCAACAATATGTGTTGAACAAATAACAAAGCGCGGGGTTGAGTTCCGCCACTGAACACGCAATGTTTCAAATTCAGTCGAAACTGTGAACGGAGTGTCTCGATACCAGGTTCAAGTTGGAAAAAAGCAGTCATAGCTTTTTTCCAATACATTATTTCATTACAACTAATGTTTTTGTTGTCTACAGTTAATCGACATGTGCAGTGAACGATTTATAAATATAATATGTATGTAACATTTATTTCCACTCTCATTCCTTACTAACCGGGTGACTATTAAGCAACCACCTCATTGAATATTTTATCGTTACTTGTATAGTTAGTTAAATGTTACTTTTTAGAACATTTTGAACGTCTGTCGTGGCGCAGAGGCACAAGCGTGCACTGTAAGCACGATAGGTTGTGGGTTTGATTCCCACTCCAGGAAATGTAAGTTTAGTATTTCCTGGGTTTGGTAATAAGGCAAAGCGCGGCGTTGAGTTCCGCCACTCAGCACGCAATGCCTCAATTGGGCGCAAAGTGGGGAAAGGAGTGTCTTAACACTAGATTCTCTGGTTCCCTCTGCCTACACTGCTATATGGGGTATACAGCGTGAAACTTTACTTGAAGTCGTTTCTCATTTTTGTTAAACTTTTAATTATTATAGTTTTTCTTATAATAACGTCATGCTAAATAATCGTTTCGGTATTATTACTCAAGTTCCTTATAAATATTGTAAAACAAACACTTGTATCGCATACCCACAGCAAAATAATAACGAAGTTACAAGCTTACTAAATATCTAATTCGACCTGCCAAATCCCAAAGTTAGCTGTCACTCACAATCAATAGTTAAACATAATAACAATTAACACATATGTTAATTTAATCACCTTACAGTGTCAGGTAGAGACATTAGCATGTATATAAGGAATTATCGTAATATCTATCTACCTGTTATACTATATATAGATTACTATTATACTATAGATATACGTAGATAAGTATACTCATATAATTATTTATCAACCATGGTAATGGGAAATAAGTCATTACAACTAAGTTCCTATTTGAACTTTGTTATTTTTTCAAAGGACTTTTTCAAAAAACAGAGAAAATTGAACATTTTTTTACTTCAAAAGAATAAGTTTTCAATTTGACTGTATTTTTTGTGTATAACACACATCATTTTTTTTACTATGTGAACCAATTTTAATGATTCTTTTTTTATATGATTGCTAGTATAATTTAAACTGTGAATATTGTAAAAATTTCTTACATCTGATGTTTTTGAGTTATTCGTAATAATTTTACTTTTTAAAATCGGTATTTAAATGCCTGTCGTGGCGCAGAGGCACAAGAGTGCGACTGTAAGCGCGGCAGGTTGAGGGTTCGGTTCACACTCCAGAAAAAGGAATTTTTCATTTCCTGGGTTTGGTAACAAGGCAAAGTGCGGCGTTGAGTTCCGCCATTTAGATCCCAATGTCTCAATTTGGCGGAAAATGGGAAACGGAGTGTCTTAACACTAGGTTTCCTCTGCCTACCCTGTTATATGCGGGATACAGCGTGAAGCTATGTATGTATGTATGTAAAGTCGATATTCTTTTTTTCATAAAATTTTAATTATCCTTCTCAACTCAATTCAACTAAAAACTTTACCGTTGCTCTTTTTAGTTCCTATAGGTGTTATTTAAAATATATTTCAAAAGCAATATTGTAAAGAAAACAATGATACAATATAAAGTTTGATGAATATAAACAGTATCGACGTGGGATCAAAACAACGCTAATAAAATATGTATATATAGAAAACTTCGCAAAATGTGTTACACAAAATAACACACTTAGTTGGTCGAATTTAAATAACAATATATAGCTAGAAATTATCATTTATTATTATTTCATATTCTACAGACGGAGTGATGTATTAATACTTTTTTTTGAATACGCTTCATCTTGCATAGCAGGGTAGTGACATAACACTCCGTTCTCTACTTTCCAGCTGTAATCGATACATTGCGTTATAAGTGACGAAACTCCTCGCCACTTTGTCTTACGAATACAAGAAAATAATACGAATAATATTTTTTTATGAATTAGGTAATTAATGAAAAACGCCTGTCGTGGCGCAGAGGCACAAGCGTGCGACTGTAAACGCGACAGATTGTGGGTTCGATTGCCACTCCAGGTAATGGAATTTTTCGTTCCCTGGGTTTGGTAACAAGGCAAAGCGCGGCGTTGAGTTTCGCCACTCAGCACGCAATGCTTCAATTCGGCGGAAAGTGGGGAACGGAGTGTCTTAACACTAGGTTCCCTCTGCCTACCCTGCTATATGCGGGATACAGCGTGAAGCTATGTATGTATGTATGTACTATTGTCTTTGGCCACAGATAGACACTGTCCACTAAAATCCGAATACCAAAATCACTGGATAAAATAGTTTCAATTCAAGTAAGTCAAAATTGATTTTCTTCGTTTTTAGTTATTATAATTTATTAACTTTTCCTATACTTTAGGCATTATTTTAACTATACAATAACCTCAAAATCTATTTCCACATGCATCAGACTATAGCCGAGTGCAGGAGATAAAACACAATTACTCATACAGTGGCGTCATATTATCCGCTTTAAAAACTATAAAGAAAGCAAACATAGTTTAGCGTTACCAATATTTTGAAAATATGTAAAAATATTTTTGTATATTCGAATTCGCACCTACTGTGATCTACCTAACTAATTCGATAGATATAAGCAACTTCACGCTTTGTCCTGCACAACAGGCTACTTAGTCAGAGAGAAACTAGTGCCCGAAATGTATAATTTGTGTGACATCGCGAATTGCTTCTTCCATAAGAGCGGAATATGAATTATAGAAATATAATCAATCCCTCTTGTAGAAAGAAGTAAAAACGTACGCCTTGATAACTGTCGCTATCATAGTAATTAATTTATAGCAAAAGAAAAATAAGAAAAAAACAGTCAGTCGGTGAGGATCTCACCATAGTTTTAAGATACAATTAAGTAGTTCTGTATAAGTATGCTGCAAATGTAATAAAAAATAAAAAAAACAAAGGGCAAGGGCAAGTGTGAGCCCGTGGATGTAATTTAATTAAAAAAAAAAAACCTCTTGTAAAGATCAAACCCACAACCAATCGCGTTACAGACAACCACTGCGCTACGATGACCTTATTTTAATGCATACTTTATCGTATATATTGTCCAGTTTATTTTTTATTGGGAAAAAAATGTATTTTTATTCACATATACATAAGTTTTTTTTAATTACTGTCCAATGTTAATAAGCGATAATAGCACGTTGTCCTTATAAATATTTAAATAAGTAGATAAAAATGAAAAAGTTCACTTAATACGTTTGCATTAATCATATTTTACGTTCAAACTAACATACACAATAACATTTTAGTATAAAATCTAAGATTTGAGGCTATCGTGGTTCAGTGGAACAACATCGACTTTAAACGCTGTAAACAATTGGTTGTGATGTCGATTCTCATCCATAGGAATGATCACATTATTTTAATTATATTAATTACTCTTCTCAGATAAGAAATAAAAAAGTGCGGCGTTGACTTCCGCCAATATACATGCAATGTCTCGAAATCCATTGAAAAATGTGGAAAGGAGTGTCTTAACACTAGGTTCTCCTTAACTGTTTTGCTTTCTATGCGAGATAAATCATAAATCTAAAAGATCCCCACCACTTAGTCCATTCCTAACTAACTATCATAATAACATCTATCACTTTCTAACTATCTAAATCATAATTAAAATCTATCATCAATTTCAATCAAAATAAAAAATAATTACAAATTACCACAAACCACAGAAAATCCAATTAAAAAACACTTAATAAAGTTAATAATAAATTATATATCTTCAAAAATATAAACACAAACGACTTTTCGTATGTACGTCTGTACGAGAGCGCGTCTAGTATGAGACTGAGTAGCGAATACCGAGTCGCCCCTGAACCACCCCAAGTCCTAGCCTTATCATAAAGACCATCGTGGTGCAGTGGAACAGAGTAACTGAAAATTACAGTTATGGGATCGATTCTCACTCGTAGAATGAATAATTTCCAAAAAGTCAAAATAGATTACTGTTTTAGTTAACGAAATTTTGCCTAATTTCGTTTTTTTTTGAGGCCACTCGTAGCGCAGTAGAATAGCTTGTGATTGTAACACTATTGGTTTTTCGGTTCGATCTCCACGTGACGTGATTCGTTCTCATTAGTTGCAATTATTTTATTTTTCCCGCTATGGTTAGTCAATGCGTGGCGTTTAGTTCCGCCGCTCAACATACAATGATTTAAATTCGACCAAAAATGGAGATAAAAGTATATAGATACTTGATAGAGTCTCTCTTATACCATATATAAAGATTTCGAGGTATTACAAGTTGAGTAGCGGAACTTAACGCCGCGTCGTATCTTATACATACATACGAGTATAATAAGTACATAATAAAAAAATACAACAAATTACATAGAATAAAACACAACCATTACATACTGTAACGATCAGTACTTTTGTATTTAAATGAATATCAATTTATTTAAAAGTATAAAATAATATAAATTAACATGAATGAATTAGTCTCATAATTTAAATAGATAAAGTTCGAGTAGTATACTGAGAGTGGGAGGCGTTCGTGTATTGTCAGGAGCGTAAACCGTCCGAGTAGCGTGCTGAGAGCAGGCCGAGTTCGTGTATTGCCGAGAGCGTAAACCGTCGAGTAGTGTGCCGAGAGCGGGAGGCGTTCGTGTATTGTCAGGAGCGTAAATCGTCAAAATAGTAGGATTTATTTAGAAATGAAATAAATTGGGAACGATAGAAGCATAGGGGCCTTCTGCTGATTATGTATATAGGATTATATATCGAATTTAAGAAAAAAATATATTATGCTGTACGACGTTCCGGGTTGTCATAACAGTTGCGCGGCATATATAGGGAGGCAGCATGTGGTGATGCAGCGGTGTCGAGTCAACCTTCCTATACACTGATATACGAACAAATATAATGCGCTGTAAGACTCGAACCGCATATGAAATATAAATATGATATATGGCATTCAAGAGGAAATTGGCATGCGAGCGGTCGGGTGTGCGGACCCGTACCGTATTTGAAGTGGATATGGAAAATAATATGTAGAGGGTTCGCTACATATAATGAGTTGAAGTGAGGTGAACCACCGCTATAGTAGTGTTGGTTAGTTAAACTGTGTCGGAAGGTTGTCTTGTATTGCGTTAGCGATACTTGTATAACAGAGAACTTCCGTATAACGTTGTGATATGCGACTGTCGGGGTTCGGTAAGCTCTATGGGCTACTGATAACCGATGTTGGTGGCGCGACCCAACGTTGCTTTGCATCACTGGAGCCGAATGTGTTTGGCTTAGGTGAACCGCTATAGTGGCGTTGGTCGGTTATATCATGTCTACTGTTGTCTTGTGGTAGTGTAAGCGAAACTTGTACGGCGGATGACGTTGATATAACTGGTGACACAATTAAACTTAAACCTTATATAAGCGTTCTACTATTGAACTGTGCTTTGATGTGTGGTGAACGGGTGTGTGGTGCTATTTTATGTCCCAAGTTCTGGTGTATGTAGTAGTGTCCGCCTGTTTGTCCGTCTAGCGTTATGTTCATAGTAGAGTGCACGGTCAGTTTTGACAAGCGACTGCTGGGTGCGTGTCGTGCGGTTTTATAACATAATCGGCCGCCTAGGGGTTGCGCGTTTGAACTGATAGGCGTACCAAACGGCTCAGATTGGTGTCACAAGCCAATCTACGTTACAAATAACAAACGTTATAAGATAGAAATAAGCGTAACATTAATTATAAGAAAGATCCGAACTGATATGCGTATCGACGGCTTAGGTTGGTCTCATAAGCCAATCTTCGTTACGAATAACAAACGTTATAAGATACAAATAAGCGAAACAACGACTATGAGAAATATCTCACGTAATATATATATAAGCGTAACAGTACTTTTAAGAAATATCTGAACTGAAATGCAAACTAGCGACTTATATTGATCTCACAAATCAATGGTTATAATGAAGTACAACTGTAACATATATTAGAAATGAGTGTAGTACCTAAGACAGATCAAATGTAATATATATGAGCGTAACTCTAGTTATAAGAAAGTTCAAATACAAATTAAATGAGCGAAATACTAGTCTTAAGAAAGATCATATACGATATTAATAGTATTCAAAAATAA
>JAKGSA010000714.1:5968-40899 GCA_033558755.1 Philaethria dido
AAGCAGGATTGATTTTTTTTTATTATAATTTCAATTATATAACAAATATTTTAATATTAGGCATAAAATATTTTATGGTTTCTGTTAAAAATGACAGAACGTTTAACATGAAATATGTTATAAAAATAATTTAAAAATATTACTATCCGAAATTAAACGACATATAAAAAAAATTAAAACAGTAGTTTTCATTTAAAATAAAATTAAAATGTAACAAAATAATATATACTTGTATCATATTTTCATAAGTTAGGACAAATAATATTAGCATCTAATAAAACTTTAACAACGTCGCCTATGGGAGTTTATGGTGTACTATATAACGTAATAAACCATGTCTCCGGCAGCTAAGTATTGTAACGATGGAACGTTAAAACTGCTAATAGTTGTAGTAGTAAAACTTCGCGGAGTTAAACGACATGCAATGTATCGTGCCAGAGCACTGTGTATAAAGTTTGAAAACTTTGACAAAGCAGCATTTCATGAAATATATTTTCCTAAAGACATTATCTTGGCAACATTCGTAGAACTTTTTGGATACTATTGCTTACTTTGATAGATGGAAGTTTTTGGGAAAAATATTATTTATGGGAGAATTATGTTTCGTCTAATAAAAAGAAATGTAGTAATTTTTTATATGTGCATAACATGAATTATAATCAAGAAATATATATTATTCCTAAGCATATAATTTGGGAATAAATCAATAGTAAGCATGTTTTCGACAAACAGGAAGAATCGGCGTTCTAAAATGAATTCATCACGCAAAACGTAAAAAGCTTTAAAATTTATTTCCATGAAAAAACGCGACACACTGAAATCGTTAAAATCGACCCTGAACAAATTGAGGAATTCCGAATGATCCGAGACAATTATATTAGAGACAGATAATAAATAATTTTAGTATTGGATAGTGGCCAAAGTAACGCCACGGCTTTCGTTATCATCACCGCTAAATCAGGACCTAGTCGCGTTCCAAATCTGCTAACTTGGAACTTATTTCGGTTATAGTCCCGTCTGGATGTGTCCCAAAAGTCACACCATGAAATTAAATCATGTTTATATACGACGGTGACTGCTACCTCTATGAAAAATTCTTCGCACATTAACCTTGCTGTCATCGTATAATTTGTTTTCTTTTAAAATTAAAACTATTTAAAAAATGATTTCTAGATCATTTTAAAATTTTGGAAGCTTTTACATTGAAACATTTTTTTAGCTTCACGCTTTATCCTAGTATCCTTGCATACTTTCACCTTGTCCACTGTCACCTCATACACGCCTTCTTCTTTCTTCTTGTGCTTTTTACGTAAATTGACTTCCTATAATTGACATATTTTTAAATTTCTTAATGATACTCATACATAGCTACATAGCTTCACGCTGTATCCCGCATATAGCAGGGTAGGCTAGTGTTAAGACACTTATGCCTTGTTACCGAACCCAGGAAATGAAAAATTTCATTTCCTGGAGTGGGAATTGAACCTACAACCTGTCGCGTTTACAATCGCACGATAGTGCCTCTGCACCACGACAGGCGTTATATACTAATAAAACTTAATAATAATAAAATATCCAAATCTAAAATAAATTAAAATAAACACATTCGCAACAGAACGGTGTGACCGTTTGTTCTCGGTGCTTGTAAACCGCGTCCTGGACGATAACGGCGCCAACTACAAAGACTCGCGTTAAATTTAACTGCGCGATCATGAATCGATCGCTTTGAATTGCGTTTGCGTTCGCGTTTCATTTTGTTTAGCTTGTTTGTCTTACTTGGGTTTTAGGCGATGACCAAACTGAGACAAACAATAAACATCGGTATTTCAATTAGAAGGCACCGCAATCGACAGATTGGCGTATTTGGTGTAGTTGGCAGCTGATTCTGAGAATTTTCAATTTTCATTGAAATGTTAAATGTGTAATGGACATTTGTCCATTACACATTTAACATTTCAATGGGTTTTTATGAATGAGTTTAAACATGCTACAAACTTTTCACGTCCAAGAAGTTTTTTGAATTTTTTGTATTGTTAATTAAATTAATTAACCATTACCTGAATTCCGAGGTACAATCAGTTCCAAGGTTATAGTTTTTTTCCCCCCTAGTGAGTTTGAAATGATATGTGACCGGAAGGTCCTCTCGACTTCTTGCTTTTTTCACTCTTTTGATTATAAACGTTATAACATATGAGCCTTATAGTTCACAAATCCATTAGTTACACACGTCATATAAAAATTGCAACAATATATATGCATTTATTCATATTTTTTTTAACTTCACGCTGTAACCCGCATATAGCAGGGTAGGCAGAGGGAACCAGAGAACCTAGTGTTAAGACACTCCATTCTCTTTCAACAATTCCGTCTATTCATTTTACAATAATTATTTAATTTTATATTATAAAGAGAATTAAAAAAGATCCAATATAGTATTTCATCACATGTCAATTTTTTATTGTCTTTAGAGTTAATTAATTAATGTGCACAGAACAATATATATATATATATATATAATAGTGAAAATTACAGTTTTTTAAGCTTGTATTTTAGTATCACAGATTACGTCAATTTTTATACACGTTATGTCCACTATTTGTTTTCGTGACAGAGTGTCATATGTTTATAATTAATGTTCAAAATGTGTAGCGGATATAATTTATACTAAAAATACATTATTCTTAATAACAAACTTATATTTAATATTTTATTATTTCTTTTAAACAAAAAAAAATATATAATTTAGATTTGTCTGGCAGAGCTGGATAATCAATATAACGTCTACTAAGCAAAATTGGTGTAAGTACATACGTACATAGCTTCACGCTGTGTCCCGCATATAGCAGGATAGGCTAGTGTTAAGACACTCCGTTCCCCACATTCCGCCGAATTGAGGCGTTGCATGCTGAGTGGCGGAACTCAACGCCGCGCTTTGCCTTGTTGCCAAACCCAGGAAATGAAAAATTGCATATCCAGGAAGGCGGGATTCGAACCCACTACCTGCCGCGTTTACAGTCGCACGCTTGTGCCTCTGCGCCACGACAGATTCATTCAACAGATTCAGACATGATTCCTCACATTTCAACAGTCATATCAACATATATCACTATTTATCTTGCTTCGATACAGAACGGCGAAAGTATAAACGACAGTAAGTACTGATGATAACATAACGATAGTATGAACATTTGTAATATATATATTTTTTTGCATTTCACACTTTTTCCCGCATAGTTGCGTAGACAGAGAAAATCCAGTGTTAAAACACTCCGTTCCTCATTGTACGTCCGAATTTCAATGAAAATTCAATGCTTTGTCTCACCAGAGCGGAGAAATGAAAATCTTTTAAATATATTTTTTGACTGCCTGTCGTGGCGCACAGGTATGTATGACTGTAAACGAGACAGGTTGTAGGTTTCCACGCTAGGAAATGAAAATATTAAATGATATTAAATATTTTCATTTCCTCGCTCTGGTAACAAAGCAAAGCGCGGCGTTGCGTTCTGCCATTCAGGAAGCAATGCCACAATTCGACGGAAAGTGGGGAAGGGAGTGTCTCAACACTAGCCTCTTAAACTCTACCTACCCTATTTACCGGAAAACAGCGTAAAACTAAAAAAAAATCATTTCTCCTCCTGAGATTCGAACACAATTAATCATTCACAGTCGTCAGTGATGACTGGCATGGTGTAGGCAACAAAGGGCCAATGGCCATTAGCACTTATTAAGAACACAATGTGAGCGGTGTACGGTATCCGATTACTTGAGCGCGCCACCGTCCGCCGCACAGGCGCACACTACCGCGATTTAATGCACTGAGGTCATACTCAAGTACATGTCAGCTTTCCCCCATAGGTTTAGTTTATTGTTTTTCTTTTTTTAGCTTCACGCTGTATCCCGCATATAGCAGGGTAGGCAGAGGGAACATGAGAACCTAGTGTTAAGACACTCTGTTCCCCATTTTCTTCATTTTACTACAGAGTAATTTAAAATCTGTATATTATGACTGTTCTGAATCATATGATAATTCGATAAGGCATACTGTTCAAAATAAGCATTTTTGGGCTTAAGTTATGTATGTAAATTCTGTTTTGTGATTTTGTTCGATTTGCTTGAAGTTTTTTATTTAGTCATTCAATATAATTTTACGTTATCTGTTCCCCACTTTCAATTCGGCGAAGTGTTGAAACGGAAATGTTAAAAGAAAACGAAGTGTCGTAACACTAGATTCTTAGGTACCCTGTTCCTATCTTGCTAGTACGAGATGCCGCGTGAAGCTAAAAAAAAATTTTTTTTTAAACGTCTACATAAAAACATCAAATATCTACAAGTTCATATTACATATAGATTAATATGCATAATGTTAAAAGTTAAGCCAACATAAAGCACTCACGTGCAAACCGAGAGCCTTAACCTTAAAGTATAGTGTTACAGTTGCCTTTCAAGAACATGCCTCACCACAAACTTTATACAAGTACCCATATGGATAATTAAGAGAATATATCATGCGTTCAGTGAGTAAACCATTTCATATTTCACGCCATCATGTCATAGTTTCACGCTTTATCTCGCATAGCCAGATAGTCAATGAACACCAAGTGTTAATACGCACCGTTTATCATTTTCCGCTAGAATTCGGGATATTGTGTGCTAAGTGATTGATGATGCTTTGTTTTATCAAAACCAAAAATTAAAATAATTTAAATACAATCGTTTCCCTGAGTGAAGATCAAACCCACAACACATTGCATTTACAGTAAAATGCTATACCACTGAGTCCTGATGGCCTTATGCAATATGTATCATGTGTACAAAATGCATGGGGTTATCGTGGTAAACTAGTATATTATTTTAAGCTTCACACTTAATCCCAATTTTTTACGGTACTGATAATAGTATGTATATCTGCTTAATTTATATTCCCATTTTATATCAATCACCAGATTCAAATCATCAAGATTTACTCAAAAAAAATGATAAAACGACACTAAAACACGTAAAACTTAACCAAACCACATTTTAATTTAACATTTCGTAGATTACAAACCACGTACTATAGTCAAAGTGTACCTAAGTACCAACAAAGCCGTGTCTACGAGGCGTGAAGGGCATCACGGAAGCGGTCTCGCTAACTAGACGATTATACCGTTTCAGACGACATATTGTACAAACCACTGCTTTTGTCTACGCCTGTTATATGATCGTGTTAAAAAATATGTAATAAAAGCAAGCTGCTTCACGCTTTATCCTGGACAGCAGGGTAGTCAGAGAGAACCTAGTGACAAGACACTCTGATCGCCGCTTTCCGTACGAATTCGAGACATTATGTGCTAAGTGGCGAAACTCAACGCCGCGCTTTGCCTTTACTACACCGGAGTTATGAAGATCATTTAAATACAGTCATTTCTTTGAATGAGATTTGGACCCACAAACAATCGCATGTACATTCATACACTGTCCCACAGAGGCCATAAAGGCCTCAAAAATGTATATAATGTAAGTTTATTATTAAATAATTATTAAGAAATTTTAGAGGCTGTTGTATTGGGACACATGCAACTAAACACTGTGGACAAAATGTGGCATTAAATTACGATATATTATCAGCCTTATTAAAAAGTATAAAATACCTTTATAAATGAAGATAATAGGTAAGACACACTTCTTACAAAAAAATACTACAAAATTGTTATATTATTATGAGAAGAAAAACTTTATACCTCTCTTAACAAATATTGTGTGAATGACCATGATGATTGGCATACACCAATATTTTTTGTAATAATGTATCAGAAATGTATTAAATGAATAAAATAAATGTTACACAAACTAATATATGTTTCACATACATGACACACATTGCTAAGGATAACACAAATTATATTATCAATACTGTTGTCAATGTGTAAGTAAACCAAACATTTATTAATTCTACTGATATTATAAATGAGAAAGTTTGTGAGAATATATGTATGGATGTTTGTTACTCTTTCACACAAAAAATATATTAATATAAATATATACTGCATCGCAGAACCTTGTGCTAAATTATGCCTAAACAGATAAGATATGTGATTTATTTTAATAAATTTTGAAAAAGTGCTTTCATTTAGAACCTACATTTAAATACATATATTGAATATAATTTAATATAATTCCTTGTAATTTAGTTTGAGACAGATTTCAGATTCACCTAAATAAAGAAAATAATGTGTTCCCTTAAACTATTATACTTAAAATGGTAACTGTATGTATATTTGCTTATTTCTGTATTGTGTGTATTAAACTTATATCCTATATATAAGCAAAATTAATTAAGTAAATGACTACTTTACCATCACTATCTAGCACCCACTATTATAATTATATCATTATATTCTGTATTATGTAATTAATTGAATGAAGAAATAAGATCTATTTAACTATTTTATTTATTCTAGAAAAACATATAATACATGATTTTTCCTAAGATTCTACTAATACCTAATTGATAAAATAATTCCTTCATAAATAAATACATACAGAAATAATTTAAAAATTTTAATAAATTAAGAAGTTTGTATTATGTTCAATAACAAGAGAAAATGAGTAAGCAATAGAAAAATAATACCTTATTGACCCAAATTAATTAAGTCCCAATACTTAGTTAACTATCAAAGTCATTATTTGTAATTTTAATACTGTTTGATTTAGAGCCTGTTTATGATAATAGTCACTGATAATATGGCCAGCTGATTAGAGATGGTTTGTCCCTTTACTTTAATGTATGTAATTGAATTATTGGCCCGCTCGTCACCTCTTTGTCACAAGTCATACACTGACCTGATCTACTTACATGCTTAGATAAACTTAACAGAATAACAAATTATTTGGGCGTCAACATGTTACTAGACGGGATGTCGCCAGTATTGACAAATATACATCTTGAGAGTAAACAATACCTAATGTTTCCTAAAATAAGGTAAAATGATGTCACCCCCGGCAGAGCGGCGGCCTACGCGCCTTATGTCACAGTCTCAGGGGGCGGCCTCCAATTGCCTCTGGACGACCTCCGACCTCACACTACTCTACGAATCTAGTATTTCGTAATAGGTCACCATCAAAACAATAATCCGCGGCACACTTTCCATTACAGTAGGGAGTGACACAACTTCATATACTCTGTTAACTCTCTCGCTCGCGCTTACACCCAAAACATTTACACGTACGAGACAAAAAAATCTGTCAAAACTTTTGAAACTATTTACACGCATCAAAAGTACTGGACCTATTAAAAGTAGTGTAGTAGAATAAAAAGTAACTTAAATGTTTAATACTAACCGTAACCAAGTAAACATAAATCCAAAAGAGACAGCAAACTGACGGTCACCGTGAAAACAACACAATACACACTTTATAAACTTAACTTTATTTACGTGTTATCACAATGTTAGCACAGAGAGACACGGCACTCACTAGCGCGGAGCACTCGGAGAGATGCAACACTATCACTAAATAATAAAATGTTTATTTACAATTATTATCACTTTAAATAACAACGCGTATTTCACGGGACGTCTGTCGGACTCCAACGATTTTCAGCCATTTTGCTTATTGTTGACTGAATGTCATAGACACAGCCTTTTTTCTTACTGATATAGCTTAAAAATAATTTAAATAGCCATAGATTATAAAGACAAGGACATAGATTAAAAATATTACAATTTTCAATTAAACTAGAGTAATTTTAAAAGAATATATACTTTTCACAAAATAATAATTTTACACATCTGTGAGTTTATAGCAAATTCATGAATGACAATCATAATTATTATATTATTACGTGAATTGAAAAACTTGTACGCCATTTTATGAAAATTACGCGGGCAGAGGAACATCACAGAAACAATGAAGAAGAATGTCATTATTTTTAATTAGAAGAACGCAGAAGGTCAATATTTTTAAAAAAATGTTAACACATTGCTAAGCACGCAAGCAAACACGTTGCTAAGCACGCAACGGGTCTTTACCAATGAACAATGATTATTATTTGTCAGAAGTAACCATCGTATATTATGAAATTATAGTATATTTCAATTTAACAAATTTTAATAAATAGTTTTAATAAGCAATGGCACATTTCACATTTATTTTATTAATAAGTATAGTAAGCACGTATATTTATTATACTAGTATATCATTACTTATAATAGTTAATAATTTTTATAACATATTCAGGTATTGTTGGATATATCAAGTGCTGCTGATAGCTTATTAGATGACGAATATCACGAAATGACTACTGAAAGTAAGTTTTTATTAGTTTTATTATTCATTCTGTTGTAAAAATTGAAAATATGAAAAACTATCTATTTTATATCTTAAGTTGATGATATTCAAATGTATAAAATTTATATTCATATTAAATAATTTTAGAATACTTTTTATATTATAAAATATTCTAAAATCAAATATAATTATTGTTTCAGATACGCCACCACAATTCCCACTAAATTTCGAGCAAGTTCTTAACGATGCTGGTAATATTTTTTATAAATTTATTGACACGCTTACGTCTAGAAAACGTCTCTTAGGTCTTGATTCCAAATGGTATTGGTAATGTTTATATTATGAAATCTTTGACTTGATTTGTGCTTCTGTGGTATATACGAAGAAATTATAGAATACTTTAATTAAAATATTACAATTATGTTTTATTTTAAGAAAACATTACCCAATTTTTCAACCTAATTGAAGTAAACATGATAATGGTAGATAAGTATATAAGTTTGTGACATAAGCTAAAGTGATAATTCAAAGTTTCTTAAAATATTATATTTTATTTAATAACTAGTTGTCGCTCGCAACTTCGTCTGCATGAGCTTTGTCATCCTTGACTTTCTTTTTTCATTTGTATATCTACGCAAGATGATTTTCGACTGGAAAACATAGAAACCCATTTGCTGTTATAGTAAAAGTTTCAGTAAACACACTCACCTGCACTTTATATCACACTTTTTGATGCCCAGTTTGATTGTGCGCATTCAGTCAGTTTCATCGTTAGTTATTTAGTGCTTAAAAGTTTTTTTATAGAAAGACTTTATAGGCCGTTGGTTTTATTTTTTTTGTATTAAAAAATATTCAACTATGCTTTTTTAAGTAATCTTAAATCATTTACTACTATCGTAATATCAACGGTCCAAATTGTGAACCTTTGTCTTCCGTACCTACTGTGAAATGTAAAATCCTGATTATTTTTCCCGTGACATTTCCGGGAAATCTTCTCCCTGATGAACTCAGAAGATAGCTCAACCTTTGATGATCAGTAGTTTCAGTTGTGTCAGTCACTCAGTATTACAGAAGAGCTCTACATATTTACCACTTGATTTGTAGAAGGCAAAGAATTTAAGTATGTTACGCTGCTAAATTAAAATTACAATAGAGTAGTAAACGAATTTAATTTAAAACGAATTATTCTAACAAAACGCATGAAACAATTTAAATAAATTAAAATTATATCTATATTTTAAACTGACAACACTATATTATATTTCATTTATTATTTCTGTTACTAAATTATTTGTACAAAAGTTAAATCAATAAAAAAAAAGAATAATAATAAAAAAACAAATCCCTTGTGAGTAATAAATATATCATAAGTGAAAATTAAAACATAAACGACACTTGAATTAGTACTACATTGTTTGACATAAAATGGCGCTTGATTGCTAATTTTCCTTCGAATTCTTGAACGAAAAGTTTGGAAAGCGCGCGGATTTTTAGATGAAACGTTTTTGAGTCAAGCATTTCAAAATAAATAAAATAATTAAATAAATATGCAAGAAGATACGAATCTGAATGTGATAGTGGCAAATATTTTAAATGAAAATCGCCTCAGCCATTGTAGGTTATGTTTAAAATATATTAAAGAGCAGTATGTTCGTTTTGATGATCCTGTCTCGTTATATCCATCTAGCGGTGTTTTTCAACCATTAGCGGATATTTTAGCAAAGTTACTCGGTGAAGATGTAAGTATTTAAAATAAATTATAATAATATTGTATTATAAAAGTGGACTACAACATTTTTTTTTTTAGGTTTCTGAGGACGTTACAGGCGTTGAAGCAGTGTGTACAGAGTGCACCAATACTGCACTCATTGCGCTTCGTTTCATAGAAAAATGTAAAAGCTCTACTGATGTATTAAATCAAGTGTTTGAAAATTTATCCAATACTTTAGAAGCTGATATTGACACAGAAGATAAAAACAAAACTCTATACATGGTCATTGATGATCTCCAGTCAAGAATTCTCTATGTTGATAAACCACAAAAGAGGCACAAACATAATATAATTAAAAAACCCTATGAGTGCCTCTCTTGTGACAGTTATTTTGAATCTTTCATGGATCTAAAAGTGCACAACTTAGGAGTTCATGGAAGTTTAACTTGTGATAAATGTATGGAGATATTCGATAATGAAGGAGATTTAATATCTCACGAAAGTTATACTCATAAATATAAATGTTCAGACTGTCCTCAATACAGAAGTACTGAGGCAGCTTTGAAAGATCATCATAATCGGGAACACAATATATATGTATGTAAAGAATGTGGGAAGCCTTGCCAAGGATTAGATAAATTGCAGATACATGAGGAAAAGCACAAATCTAAGAGTGAGTGTCCCAAATGTGGCAAGCGGTACACTACCAAGGAGTTCTATGAAAAACATGTCAATTTATGTCTTAACAACTTGATTGATCCACACCCTATAAGGAGCTCTATGGAGAAGTTATATTCCTGTGAGAAATGTGAGAAGGCCTACAGCACTCCAGGAGGCTTGAGAGTACACAACAGATTTGTTCATGGCAATGCAAAGCCACATGTATGTAAAGAGTGTGGGAAGAAATTTACTGCACCAAGCTATTTAAAAGTACACATGATAAAGCACACAGGAGAGAAAAATTTCAAATGCCACATATGTAGTAGCAGATTTGTTTCTAAAGAAGCTCTGTTATACCACACCAGACGTCATACCGGAGAAAAGCCTTATAGTTGTAAAATTTGTAGTGAGAGATTTGTTAATGCTTCAGCTCGGGCTGAGCATATTAAGTTCAAACATGTTGGACCCACTCTAATGTGCGAGATATGCTCTCGAAAGTTTGTCACTACTCATTTCCTAAAACAACATATTAGTAGACATCATGATCCCAGCAGTAAGTTATATTACGGCAGGAACATGATTCCTCCCAACCTTCCCGTACAACAAAACATGAGAAGGTTCATCATTAAAACAGAGAATTGATGTTTAATTGATATAATTATCATCATAGTTACAAATGGATTATAAAATGTATGCCTTATATTGTGTTATATAGACAATGAATTTTTGAAATCAATTTTCAATGACATTATTAATGAAAGTAGATATAAAAATGCATGTAAAAATTGTTATACATTATGTTGTTTAAATAAAATATTAAAGTTGTATACATTGTAGGTGTGTATATTTTATTATAATTGACATCACATCAAGTGAACAGGTGTGGTTGTCTCACTCTCTTTGGAAAGTAGTGGTCAGTCTCAGTTATGTACAGTTTACTACTTGGATTGAAGTGCCTTTTTATATGACTTCTCAATTGGAACTGTGTTAGGAATCTCATTTCACACAGGCTACATACTTTATTTGGCCCAATATGCTTCCTCCGTATATGTTCCATCCTCCTGGATGATGATAGAAAGCTTTCATCACACTGGTCACAAGGGTACGGCCTCTCACCAGTGTGCAGTCTTATGTGGTAAGTAAGAGCAGCTCGACTCACAAACTGCCCGCCACATTGCTCACAGTGGAAATTTTTCTCCTTAGTATGAGTTACTATGTGGTTCTTAAGTCTACTCATTGCATCAAATTTCTTATTGCACCATTTGCAAGTCAACACTTTTTTGGCAAAGCCGTGGTCTATTCTCAAATGTGTGACCAGGCCATTTTTACTAGAATAACATTTGTTACAGAAATCACAAATATATTTCTGTTTGATTTTATCTTTTTTGCCACAATGTTTTAAATGTAATTTGTATGTATGTTGAGAGGAAAACTTCTTATTGCAATTCTGGCATGTACCAGCGCCATGCTTGTCGAGGTGGACTCTTAATTCTAATTTAGAAGGGAAGTCTATTTTACAGAACTTGCATACAGCAGGCGTATGATGAATTTTCCAATGCATTTTCATTATTCTTTGTGTTCCAAATTTTTTTGAGCAATCGGGACATGGAACGGTTTTTGGGTAATGCACTCTTTCTGTATGCTCTTCTAGTTGAGTGGGAGTTAGGAATACTTTAAGGCACTTTGTACATGGGTTAGGAGATCTATTATGAAGTTTCTTATGTTTTGCCAAGTAGTCATAACAGCTAAATATTTTATTGCATTTGTTACATTGATACTCAGTGTCTTTACTCTTCTCTTGTATATGTTTACGATAACAATTAGTAATATCTTTCAAAATTTCAATTGTCTTGGGCTTTTCTGAGAAACATTTACTGCTTGGCAATAATTGATTATCATTTCTTTCGAGCAAAAGATATGCAGTTCGATGTTTAGATTTTATAGAATTTGAATGTGACAGTGATTTCTTTAAAAGATTTAAAGAATTATTCCATTTATCAATAGCATATTCTCGAAGTTTGAGAAATATGTAAGCATTGATGGTCAACACTTCACAGTTTTCACATATAATATTTGGCAACAAGGGTTCCTTTTCAACCTAAGAAATAAAAAATACATTATTAAATTCTAAAATTTAAAAATTAATAATTTACGAAGCAACAATGTAGAAATTCTTACATTTAAATCTTCTAACATGGAATAATATGAAATGGACTTAACACAGTAATATGGTACTTGTATTTCAATTGTTTCTTCCAAGTTAGTTTTCTTACTAGCGAAACGTAAACATAACCTACAAACATGTTTATATTGCGATTGGCCACACAAAAATTGTAAAACTGATAAAGTCACCTTATCCTCCTTCTTACTATCTATTTTTTCCATTTTTGTATATTCAATTGTGAATTATTGCTTAAATTTGCTAAAATTATAATGTATATTTATATTCTATACAGGTATTTACAAAGTCTGACAGTGAAACAACTTTGTTTTGACATTTCTTTTAATTTAGATAAAAGATTAAATAAAAAAAGAATTAGAACATAATTTAATAATTAAAACTCAGTAACATATAAATAATAACAAAATTGTAATAATCTAATATTTGTTTATCTAATACTGTCAGCAGCATAACTTTTGCTTGGTGTCTGTACTGAGTTATGAAAAGTCTAAACTGTCAAATAAAACCGGTCCCTAATTCCTACAGTCGCTCGCCGCGCCAAACCACAAATGTACTCATTTACTCATCAAAATAAAAACTTTAAATAGAACAATAGTCTTGACTGATTCAATTTAGTTTTTTATTCTTTTTGTAGTGCTATTGCATTAAAGTAAGTATATAATTGCTATTAAAATGGTTTAACAATAGAAAATAAATAAATTAACATAGTATATATAGTTATAAATGGTTGTTTATATTTAGTCCTTTTTGAGTAATCAATTATCCTTATTTAAGTGACATATGTACGAGGTAGACATATTCACAAGTGGAATGCACTGTAGCTTTTATGACGTCATTTTTTATAGCACTGTAGGTAGAAATCATATAATAGCATATTTTCAGATGGGCGTGGAAACTCCTATCGTCTTATGTGGATCTAACCTGAATGAGCGACGCCGGCATCTAAATAATCTAGTCCAGCAAGCATTTGAAAATGATATTTCTATCGAAGATATTATTAAATTGCCTGAATTCTCACCCATCGATCGAGTATTCAAAATAGAGCTAGCTTCTAAATATAAACATGTAGACTTTGTTCTGCAAAACCTAAAAGATGACTATATGCTTTACGTAAGCAAATGTTTGAAGTGTATGTGGCTCTTGGAGCTAGAATATCAGCACATCATCAATCCTATGTATCTCGAAAGTTCCCTCTACCCAGAAATGATACTGCCAGCTAGAAACAAAATGAAAAGTTGGTTACACATAAACTTAAAAGATAAACAAAGATGTGAAGAGTTCTACAGTTATTACAAATCTAATTTCGATTACGCTATTAAATTTTTCTGGCATTGTTCCAATGAATTTATTCTTAGTGAGTTCCCAAATATTATAGATAAATTAACGTCTATGCAATTAAAAATCATTTTTGAGACGTGTCCTGAAGCGTGCAAACTATATTTTGATATTTTGACCACGAACACTGCAGCGCTCAAACGATACGTCAACGATGAGCGAAATTACTTTAAAAATATAAAATATATCTTGAAGTGGAATCCTATTCTGTACCTAGATATAGTAGAAAAATATTTTAACAAAAACATATTGTCGCCTTTCAACTCTAATACAACACAATTTTTACTCAAGAAATGTAAACGTAGAATTTTCGCTAAAATTGAACTTTACGCGTCTTGTATTCTTCATATGAACACTTTCGCAACGACTTTAAATAGCGAGGAAGCAAAACAACTCGTCCTACAGTTGGCTAGAGCTTCTTACCTAGAACACTGGTTCTCTTACAAAGCAGTGGAACCGCTGATAAAGCGTGTGAGTATACAAGAGAGAGCTCAATTTAAAAAACAAATATTTATTGATAAATCAATAGATGATAAAATTGAGGAATGGCCTTACAAGATACCAGCGCCACTGAAACTTGAAGTTGTTGAAGAAAATGATTTACTTGTAGACGCTGATCCTCAATCGGCATTTAACTCTTTTAGAAATTTCGGTAAACGTAAAATTCGTAAGAAATGTGCCAAGTATTGCTTAAGTTCCGATATTATGTCAGTAGGGAAGTCTCCTTTAGATCTTTTGTTCAATCGCTATCGTTTCGTGGGATTCGAACGTACGTTTGTTGAATTAAAAACTAAGCTACTAACAGAGAATACGATTCAAGGGCGACTTAATATAATGTTGGTACTCGTTAGTAAAAGCGGGGGCGTTCCTGAACAAATTGAAAAATTATTAAGTTTTCTGGTTCAGAAACATGTCAATGAGCCTACCACACTCCGGATAGCGGTTATCAGGTCACTTGTCAACAGGCAGTGTATATGGCGCCTCCATGATAAAGCTTGGGATCTCCTTATGCAATTTGGTAGAGGCTTAGGGCTCGATGGTCTGATCGCAGAACAACTTTGCCATGAAGGTCTTCATACTGTTGTGATACGACACTTGTTAACAAATACTCCTATTCCTCCAAATATATTGACAGCATTTTTAAGTGACTACTCACTTTTTACACAATATAAATTGAGCAAGGCCGAAAAAGTTCAAATTGGCAAAATGCTACCACCGCTTTTCATACCTTCGAATCCTAAAACTTTCATAAAAACCCTAATAGAATATAAAATGAGTCTTGATGATTTCCCAGATATAAAGCCTGTACTGGTAAATCTTGCAAAAGAAGATACAAATTTAGTAGAGCGTCTTTATAAGTATAAAATACTTCGGCGAGAACTGTTTCGTGAAACGTTTGACGTCAAGAAAACTGAAGAAGCGTACATAAATGTTCTGCGTCACGATGTATCGCCACTAGAACAAGGTAAAACATTTGCCTCGTTGATACAGGATAGAGGTCGGGTATTATATTATGATAAATTCTTGCGCCTTTTATCCTTATATTTTGGTGAAGCAGGAGGTCTAGCAGACATGCATAAGCAGTGTTTAGAGGAACAGCTAAAACGCAACACGGACTCAATGTTCGTCAGACCGTTGAGCATTCTTTCTTCTGATAAGTTGCTTTTGTCACGTCTTCTAGATATCAAATCTGAAAATACCAGTGCACATACTGACAAACTGCACAAAAAAGTATCAGCAGCATTCAGGGCAAATGCCCAGAAAACACATCCGCCGCTAAACATAGACGAGCTGGACTGGCGGTGGCTTGGAGCTAAGGCAGTTGCCAATAAAATATTAATTTGTAGAGAAAAGGACCGCCAAGTATATTTGAAAAAATTGTTGGAATGGCCTCACGCTTCCAAAATTTCATTTCGTTTAGCTTATGGAACTGAGTACGCGGTAGATACTTTCTTAAAAATTTGTTCATTTAGACCTGTAGCATCTCTCAAAATAGCTTTATCGAAATTCATTACTGAAAAAGAAATATTGCCGAGCGTGTGGAAAGCGGTCAAGTTAATAATTGAGAATTTGGATTTATCTAAGAAATCAAAGTTGTTAAAAAAGTTGAACTATCCACCCTCCATACCGAGTGCTGTAGAGCCAGATTATCGGATAGTAATGTTCAAAGTTTGTCGCAAGTTCGATAAAGATTTGGCTCAGTATCATTTAAATGAATTGAAACAACATCTTATAGAAGTAGATAAGACGTTTATTTACGAAATTGTCACTGAATTTATTAGGGACAAACTAACTGCAGAAGAATGCTCGGAAAAATTAGAAGACTGTGAATATGAGTACGTATTTATAATTAGCAAATCTATACTTCTATGTGAATCTGAAGAAACACAGAAATATGCCATAGAAAACATTTGCGGCCCATTCTTCGATACTATACATTCGTTCGTTCAAACTAAAGGTGAAAATAACGTAACACGTATGTATTTAAAGCAGTTTATATTTTCTTTAAAATTTACGAAAGCCTTTTTAAGCGAGAACTACGTGAATCCGTTTCCTGTGTTCGAAGCGGTTCTCAAGAAGTTGCGTCAAATTTGGCCAACTCAGGAATATATCTGCAAATATGCTGAAATTCATTTGACAATGCTTTATTACAAGACCTTGAAACAGACCCTGAAAATAGACTCTGAGATATTCAAAGATGCGAAGAAAACAAAAGAATGTATAAAAATAGTTGGAACTCTTTTTGGCAAATACATTGGTTTCGAGATCAAAGAACTGGTATCTACATATTTCCAATCCATCATAGACTTGTACAAGATGGTTTTGAAAATATATTTGGACGATTATTTCGTGTTCAATCATCAATATAATAATCGTGGTTTATTCGTAACGTTTGTGATAAAAGGCATCTTAGACGCTAAAAACACCGATGCTACGATCCTAGCGCAGTATCTTTTTGTGAACTATCATTATGTAATCGAGAAAAAATTTCAAGAAGAAATCTTGAAAATTTTGGAAGAATCTAACGATATTCAAGTGAAGTACTTGTTATATTCGGATGTTTATCCTGCAATTAATGTGATTAATGTGGAATGTTAAGTTTAAAGCTTATTATTTATATTATTATACGTATTTATTTTTAAAGTAGATCATATTTTTCGATAATATGAAATAAATATTGCAAAAAAATAAAAAATTGATTTATTTATAAGAAGATTCTGTCAACTAATTAAATATAAAAACAGTAACAAGGAAATTTAACACAATTATATTTATTGTTAGTATTTATTTAACAATAGTCTTTAAGAAAGGTTTAAATATACATTTTGTTACCAATATATTGTTTTTATTTTATTATTTATTTATAATTTTTTAGCTTCACACTGTATCCTGCACATAGAAGGGTAAGCAGAGGGAACATAGTGTTAGAGACTCCGTTCAGACACCGTAGACACTCCGTTCTATTTTATTTCCGCACTTTCCGCCGAATTGAGGCATTGCGTGCTGAGTGGTAGAAATAACCAGAGCGAAGAAATAAAAATACTAAATATTATTTAATATTTTCAGTTCCCCCAGTGGGAATCGAACCCACAACCTGTCGAGTTTTTATGTCACGACAAGCCATATTTTATTTCTAATTTTTATATTAGACAATAATTTAGCCTGCATAATACATATTCAAAATAAGAAATCCTTCAGTTTCACTCTTTATCCCGCATAGTAGGGTAATCAGAGAGAACTAAAAAAACTTTGTCTCACTACATTCTTTTTTATCCTAATTGTGAGATTAGCACTATAAAAAATATTAAAAAATATCTTAAATATCGTATTTTTTATGGAACACCACCTATTATTAAAATTCTAAAGAGATTTTATTTTAAATAATTAAAACTTCAACGAAAAGGAAACCGATTTCAAAGAAAATAATAATTACACAAAAACGGCTTGTCAGATCTTAACTAAATAGAAATGCGGACATTGGAATCAGCATTAGAATGAACTATCACATAAAAGAAGAATCATCAATTGAGTCACTCAGTAAAAAATTATAATTCATTTAACGAATTGAGAACTTGAAGTCGTTAAGAATTTAGAATTATTTTTTTAGCTGTACCTCGTATATAGCAGAGGGAACTTGAGAACTAGTGTTAAGACACTCCGTTCCCCACTTTCCGTCGAATTGAGTCATTGCGTGCTGAGTGGCGGAACTCGATGCCGCTCAATTGCCTTGTAGCCAAACGTAGGAAATGAAAATGCTAAACTTTTACATTTCCTGGAGTGGGAATCGAACCGACAACCTGTCGGGTTTTCAGTTACACGCTCGTGCCTGTGCGCCGCGATAGGCGTTAAGTTAGAAATAACTTAGTCTCATATTTTGTTATGACTATCTATTTATTTTCGATTTTATTTTGTTTTTGTCATGAGATTTACATAAACTGACTCTCTTTCCAACAGATGCGAGGCAGGTACGAAAAATTCGACCAAGTATTCGTATCGTTATCGAAAGCATTTTGTATGGGAAAACTTTAGTTCCTCTTACACACGGTAGCGGCGCTTTTCAATTCCCATACAAATTCTATCGATATCGATACGAATACATTGTCGCAAGTTTTCGTGCTTGCCCTAATGTATATATTTGTCTCTTTTTGTGTCACATTTTCGTTATGTTGAGTTTCAAATCAGAACGGAAGTTTAGTGTCTCGTTTAGTGATACCTCATTATTTGTTATTATGAAAAAAAAATAAAAATCCAAATATTTGTGCAACATTTTATTATAAATATAACTTAGATCGAGTTAAATATCAACAGTAATACATGTACGACCCTACACTCTCTACATTTCATTTCTCCTTATTTAAGGCTTCTATGAATTCTTCTAATCTCTCCTGCACTTGTCTCACGCGTTCTGAAATTAAAAAAAAAGTATTTTTTTTAAAATCCGAGATTTGAATCTAGGACTTTTGCACAAATGTATATTTTAATATGTTTTCTATATTTTAACACTTTATCTGACTAAACGTAATTGTGGGTTCGAAAAAAATTCCCCACAATGAGTGTGGGGAATTTTTTTTTTAAACTATTTTTATTACTTCGATATAAGAAGACAAAGCGTAGCGTGAGTTTCGCCACTCAAGGAGTGTCTTGACACTGGGTTCTCTGTGACTCGAGATAAGACATAACGGGAAGTTGAAAAAAGGTAAGGCAGCTGATTCAAACCTGCTTGTTATAATTGATTTGTTATGTACAAATAAATTATAACACAAAAAGAAAAGGTGTGGGTTCGAATCGCACTATGTGTAATTTATTTATCTATTTCTAAATATTTTTTTTTATATAATGTATTATATCGTCGCTTACTAAGTTCCTCTGCGAGTTCCACTCTTCTACCACTCAAAAGTTTCTTTTTTAGTTCAGGATCAGCGGCCATCTATACAGAAATTTATAAATTCGATTAAATTTTAATAATAATATAGTAATTAAAATAATCTACAAATTAAGCATAAGTATATTTTTTAGTAAAATAATCCGTTAAAAATAAACTTTAAAAGTAACGACGTTAAAGTATATTTCGCACTAACATTCTCTTATATAATGTGCTGTCTGTTACTTTTGGACTCGCGCGGTCGATGGCAGTACATACTACATATAGTGCGTATATGTGTTCATTTGAACACTTTGAACTAGATTTTTGGAATTTTTTGACAAACTATCATGTCTATCATAATAAGTATCACTTGTCCTATTTAATTAAACCTTTAAAAAATTGTATATAACAAAGTTTTATGACAATCAAATCAAGTTTAGTAGTTTTGGCATGAAAGCTTAACAAACAAATTTACATTCACATTTATGTGGGTGGATGGATTTTAGGTGTGGGTGGAAGAGCCTTCGGAGTGTATGTTGGGGTTGTTGGATGGTCGTTGGTGTGTAGGAGGTAATGTAGATGATGACGGTGGTTTCGTTTCTGAGCGCGCATGGGTATGTTTGTTATGAGGGGTGTGTGGGGTACGTATGGTGGGTGGTGGTGGTGGTGGTGGTGTACCTCGTCGAGCACGTCCCGCAGCGAGCGGTCCAGGCGCGCAGCCTCCCGGTTGGCTATCTGTTGGCGCAGCGCGTTGGCGGAGGCGCGCAGAGCGGCCTGCACGCGCCAGAACATCACCACCTCGCAACACTCCTTCTGTACACAGACATACATACATCTATATATAAAGTTATCTAATATTTTTATTTTTATTCATTTGTTAGAAGGAATTTTACAAATATTCAATAATCGAATATATGTTATTCGTTAAGTTATTTTCATCTATAGTTATTGAAACATTTAAAACTAAAACATACAAAAACTACATAAAAATATAGTATTAAATACCTCGGCTCCACTCTGACTATATAAATAGAAGCTCTTCTTACAATCTCTCGCTCTAGCCTGTGCTCCTTGTAGGAAGTTTCTGAAACAAATTGCATTAAATAAACATTCATACATACATAGCTTCACGCTGTATCCCGCATATAGCAGGGTAGGCAGAGGGAACATAGTGTTAAGGCACTCCGTTCCCCACTTTCCGCTGAATTGAGGCATTGCGTGTTGAGTGGCGGAACTCAACGCCGCGCTTTGCCTTGTTACCAAACCCTGCAAAAGAAAATACTAACATTTCCTGGAGTGGGAATCAAACCCACAACCTGTCGTGTTTACAGTCGCACGCTTGTGACTTTGCGCCACGACAAGCGTTATTATTTAATTGCTTGTGGGTACGACTCCTACCCAGGATAATGCTTCTATTTAAACGGTTTTTCTTCTTCGCTCTGGTGAGATGAAGCGCCGCGTTGAGTTCTGCATTTAACATCCAATGTCTTAAATTTGAGAGGAAACCGGCAAGCGGAGTGTCTTAACACTAGGTTTATTCTGACTACCCCTGCTTTGCAGTATAAAGCGTGAAGTTGTAAATTAATAAATAAAAATTACTTACTTCAAGTAAACAGGTCTCCATGTTTCTCGTATATATTCGTTGTCGACTTCAACGCCGCGACGACGTAAATTATCTCGAACTGCTACCACCTAATAACAATTAATAATAGTAATTTTATTTATAATAGGGAATCTTAATTAATATTTAATTTAAAAAATCCCAAATTTTTAGAAACCGTACAAAAATTTGAACGCAGCGGGACTCGAACCCGCGCGTCTTGGAAGCCGTCCAAGCGTTCTGACCACTAACGCATGGCTTATTTTCTAAATAAGTTTTTCGTTACCTAAGTGCCTACCCGTAAGTATATGATTAATATTTTAAAACTTCAAACATATCTCAAATTTTGTTTACCTTTTTTTTTAATATCCAATATGAGCTCGAAGCTGCATTGAAATTCTTATATGCTTGTTACAACTTATTTTTATTGTTTTTCATTGCATTCTTTGTAGAGAGATTTTTACAAATTTCTGCTACCCAGAGATAATTTCAAAGAACAATCATTTGGCAAGAGAGAATCTTTTTATTTATTTATTAAAGCTTCAAAAAGACTTCAAAGAAGGTTGACTAGTTCAAAAATGTTTGACAGACCTCATCATACGCTAGCGTGGGCCTGGCGCTGCCCAGCGTGTCCAGTTCCCGCCGCACGGCGTCGCGCCGGAGCTGCTCCTCCGAGCTGCTGGTCCAGCGCAGCCAGCGCTCGCGGAACCCGGGACCTGCCGCATTGTGCGGGGGGAACTTGCTTAGTTTCTTGTTAGAATGGGTGTTCTTTATTTTGTAATTTGAATTTAAAATGATAGTGATGAAATTTTGTATTTTATATATATCCTTTATTGCACTTTGTAACAAAAATAAATACAATATTAAAAAAGTTGTTAGCAAAAATGGACTTATCTCTGATAGAGATCTCTTCCGGTCGACCTATGGGTATGTATAAAAAATTTGTGGGTGTGGAAGTGCGAAAATGTGACAAATACATATAAGTCAACATAGACACACGATTTTATTAATATAATATTTTAAATATAAATGTTTGAATTAATATTTGTTTCTTTTTTATTACATATCGACTACTGAATGGATCTCGATGAAGCCGTATAGTTATATAGTTTGTTCATTAACGTTTAATAACTTAAACTTTACGATTTATAAAATTAAAAGATAGTAAATTAATAATATTTACAATAAAAATTGCAAGAAACACATATAAATTTAAAGGCACACATCATATATTATTTTATTATAAAAAAAAAGAATTTTGTTATGTTTTACATTTAATATTTTAGTATAATATGAGTTATTAATTAATATATGGTTGAATTAATAGTTGTTTGTTGAACAGTGCTTTGTGCTAAACATGTGTTTCATTATATTATCCCTGAGCTATACACTTGACTACGCATATGTACATACATATATGCGTTCGTGTACCTGTGCGTGTGTGTGTGTGCACATACCGGTGAGCTCCCTCAGATGTGTATCGACGTCCCGCATGTGGTCGGCGGTGGCGTCGTCCATGAGCTTGACGGCCGCGTCCCACTCCGCGCGCGACCGCACGCAGCGGTCCTGCAGCGCGTTCAGCTGCAGCACGCGCAACACCTGCACACACACGGGAGAGAGAGAGGGAGAGTGAGAGGACAGAGAGTATACAACCCGCCCACGACAACAAATACAAAAAACAAAATACCATAAACACATGTCACGACAGCAAACACAAAATAATGATACAATGAGAGAGACTTATTTTTAAGAAATGACGATGGTAATACATCATATTATATTTGTTACCTACGTATTTTTTTCTTTAGAAAAATGAATCACCATGAAGTAATAAATATGCAATGACTCATAAAATTAAAAAAAAAACAACATTATTAAAATATATATGTATATGAAAAATGACATAATATCACAAATATTTTTATAATTTTAATAGAAGTAGAAGCCTTCGACTACGAACACGATCGGTTGTGAATTTGATCAAAATTTTGGGAAGTAATTTTATATATTTAAACAAAGCGCAGAATTAAGTACCGCCACTTAACATGCAATGTCTAATTCGAGTAGATACGCTAGAACAAAATGCAATAAAACCACGTTTTATCTAACCCTGCAGGAAAACTAAACTAAATATTATTTAATATTTTTATTTCTTAGAATGAAATCGAACCTAAAACCCGTCGCGTACAGTTCCAAACTTGATTCTTTGCGCCACGATAAGCCTCACAAAAATAATTTAATCATTCTCCCAAATAAGATTTGAAATCACAACCAATTGTAGTTAAACTCACAATCATTCGAGACTCACTCTGTTCCTCTACGCTATAATGGTCTCATACTAAAAAAAAATATATTTTTTTAATTTCTATAAAAAATGGACATTTTAGTATAATTCCCACTTACATCCTTGGCCCTTTCCTCCCACTGGTGCCTGTTGAGGGCCTCCTCGACGGCCGCCCTCTTCACGGGCTCGTATATCGGGTCGGAGTCGGTCGCTCGCGACAACAGTTCCTCAAATTCCGCCTTCAACGCTTGTCTTCCAGCTTCGATGGAGAGTTGAGCCAACTCACTCTCCGCCCACTCCCGTAGTTTAATGTCTACTGCTGTATTGAATTTATCTGGAAAAAGAGTTTTTGAGTTATATGTAACATATTTAGTGGTTATTGTAGTGCATTTGGATATTGTCTTGATTGTAAACGCAAGTAACGATTGGTTTAATTCATATTAAAATTATTGTCATTTTTTCAATATAGCGTGGCTTTGAATTTCGTCACTGAACACTCTTTATTTCGATTTTAGGCAGAAAGTGGTGAACGGAATGTCTTGACACTCTTCTTCTCTTCTTTCGTAATTTTGTGAAAAAGTTTTTATTTCGTAATTTTGTGAAAAAGTTTTTAATTCTAGATGTAAAATATTTGTATATACTTTTTCATCTATTTTCAGAGATTGTTAGAGATAAGCTAGTGTTAAGACATTCTGTTCTCCACTGACGGCCTGTTACTACCGCCCGCATTTGGGATATCGCGTCTTGAGTTTTCTATTACTAGGGCAAAAAAAAAAAATAATAATTCAAATATAATTCGTTCCCCCGAGTGGAAATCGAACCAACAACCAAATGCGATTACAGTCAGACGCTGTCCCACTACGCTAAACAATTTTAGTAATACACTAATCATAACGCAAATTCTATTTCTTGTAGAGTAATACCAATATATAGAATTTAACTAAATAGTTTAAATTATTTGATTATTCTAATGAAAATTAACAGAATAAAATTTAAAAAACAACTTTAAAGTAAACTTAACTAACAGATAGGAGTTAACACAACTTAATAATTATAACTAAGTTATAAACAACTTAAAATTTAGTAAATTTCAAAGTATCTAGGAAAGAAATAACATATACCTACATAGGTGTAAGAATTATTATTTATATAGTATCTATATTTATTTATTAGTAATTTTATATAAAGCTAAAATAATTCAGATCGTATTGGTACCAGATGTGAACAAATTAATAAATCGACTTGCATATAATATTATTTAAAGATATAGACATTAGAATTGCTTTATTTATGGGTTGAATAAATGAATAAATGAAAAGAAATCAAGTAAATGAAACATTTTCAAAAAACAAATGAAATTGTAACAAAAGAGAAAAGCGACTTTTAATAAAATGCTCTAAATTAATCTATATATGAATACGTGAAGCAAAAATTTTTAATCAAAATTACGCGGACGGAGGAGCATGAAACTTGGCACACTTATAGTTTATATAGCAAAGGAGTGCAGAATGTTAACATTTTTTTTAAATAATGCATAAAAAGTATATTAAATTAACAAAACTACCATGGTTTGACATCCATGTTTATATAAAGTGACATACTCGTATACGTCACTACGCGATGCATTATTAACGCATTTACGGGGACACTAGTGATTATGAATAACTCATAAACTATTCGTGAAATCTTAACTAAATTTATAGGGACGACAATAAAAGCACTACCTATTATATAAAAAAGAAGAATCATCGAAATTAATTCACCCAGTAAAAAGTTATGCGCTAACACATAAGGAAACAGTCGAATTCATAACTTCTTTTTTGAAGTCGGTTAAAAAGCACATAAAAATTGAATTTACATACTAATACTTAAATTTAAAAAAATTCTCGCATTGTCGATTTATCAACTTATTCACGCCTAGATATACGACATTTTTTTACATCTACAGATTACAAATATTTGCCCATAGATACAAATATCACATTTCTTACTATAATCTAAATCGTAAGGGTCTGTTGGGACCACCATTTTCTTATTCCCCACTTGTTTATATTTCACTGGGTATGGTGCTGGAACATCTATGGGGTAACTTGATTAAATTCTAATAATTATTACGATTTTTTGTATTTTTGAAGTTTTAAAGTGTTAATCACACACTTAGGAAACGAAAAATATATTAGAAAACGTATAAAAATTTGAACGCAGCGGGACTCGAACCCGCGCCTTTTAGACACCTTACTAAATAGGATTTTTTGTGTTTTAAATTACTGTAGCTAAAAATTATTATGGGAAAATTACTTTTTTTATTTGCTTACTTTTCTTGTTTTTAAAATTTTATGGTCTTACATTTTAATTATTAAATTAATTTTTATTTTAGATAATTATTTAGTTACACTGTAACTAAAGAATTAAGCATGAAGTTAAATTCGCCATTTCGCTACCAGGGCCTCAGGAGACAAATCGCCACCACAGCCCAGACATTTTATTATTTTAATATTATATCAATTGTCATTAATTTTTGTGGGATGTATTTATAACATTCTAAGTGAAATTAGCAATTTTACCAGACCACTAACATCCTGTATCTATTTTATTGTTTTATAACACAACCCATCTATGTACGGTACGATCTGGGACAAACTATTGTCATAAACTGGTAATGAGCGCACGTCACATATTTGTGACGTCGGGCTCTGGTAAGAACATCGGGTCGTCACGTATATGTGACGCTGGTAGCGAAAGGAGTAGCGTGACGGGTGTCATGACGTGACGTGACTCACCCTCATCTTGCAACTTAACGGCGGGGGGTGGGGGTGTGTGTTAGTTACCGGCGTCACAGCGAGTGACGGGTGTTATGACGTGACGTGATTGGCGTGACGGATGTCATGACGTAACGTGACTCACCCTCATCTTGCAACTTAACGGCGGGGGATGAGGGGTGTGTGTTAGTTACCGGCGTCACAGCGAGTGACGGGTGTTATGACGTGACGTGATTGGCGTGACGGATGTCATGACGTGACGTGACTCACCCGCATCCCTCAACACGGCGGCGGGCAGGTACACGGCGTGCAACACCGTGGGCGCCACCGCCTGCCACAGCGCGGTGGTGAGACGCTGCTCCCAGACGGCGGGCGCGACGGCGCTCAGCTCCGCGGACTGGTCCAGTAGTGAAGCTCGTGCTCGTTCAAACAGCTCGTCGCGGTCCAGCTCGCGCTGTCTAACGCCGCCGGGTACACACATATATACATATATACAGCTTAGAGGTAAAATGGGTTTGTAGCATTACTATACAGGAATACCAACAAACACACATTGTATGACGTATATAGTATCTAAAAGCGGCTATCTGACAAATAATTCTTGACATTTAAAATAGTCATATATTTAAGAAACGAAAAACATTTTTGAAAGACGTATAAAAAATTTAACGTAGCGGAACTTGAACTTACTCCTCTTGGAAACTAAAAAACTGAACACTAAGAATTTTTGTTTTAAATCTAAGTGGGACACTTAGTGCTTATATTATATATTATACATAAAGAACAAACAAGCGTCACATGGGCCTAAATAGAACTTATGGAAATAGAATTATTTCAACAATGATTAAGCAAGGTTTAATTAGTAACTTTACTCTTCTTAACTTACCTAGGAAAAGTATTCTTCCACTCAGTCTCCAAATTAAATCTCATAGCTTTAAAAGCGTCTGCCTGTTGCTCCACTGAGTCTCTCACCATACGCCAAAAACAGTCCGCAACTCCCAGCGCTAAGTTACGTGTTGTTACTTGCGCTGCGGATACTAACCCTGCCCTAAAATGTAAATAGGGAAAAAAAATATAATTCTATTTATAATTCTAGTATAGCTAAAACCAAAGACAGTTTTTTCTAAGATTTTCGTTTCCCACTTTCCGGTGAATTGACGCATTGCATGCTGAGTGGCGGAACTTAACGCCGAACTTGATTTCCACTTAAGAAAATGGTTAAATTGAAATTATGTTCATTTCTTCACTTTCGTAACCTAGAACATAGTGTTAAATCTCCTCCAGTTAATACGCAATGTCTCTATTTCAATGGGAACGCAGAAAACGGAGTGTCTTGACACTAGATTTTTTATGATTACCCTTCTATGAGGGTAATCCATGCAACTTTATAATATATACCTATCTAAATAGCATATATGTAATACATTTTTTTGGAGAATTATTATTGATTATAATAATAATTTGATTTGATTTCCATTCCACCATTTAAATAGAAATGATATATTTACAAATCACGCAAGTGTGTCAAGTCATACTTGAAACGCTTGTAAATTCCACTTGCAGGAATATAATTTAAATTAATCATGAAATATAAGTTAAGTCGGCTCTGGTGAGACAAAGCGCGACGTTGAGTCCCGTCCCAACATAATTTCGCTTCAATTCAATTCAATGTCTCGAATTGAATTAAAGCGAACAGAGTGTCTTAACACTAGATTCTCTCTCTCTAACCACTAAAAGCACTCACTTAAACAACTTCGAAGTGCTAAAGAATCTCTCCTCGTATTCCCTAATACTTTGTATGGAGTCATCCTTCCTGCTCCTCCCTGTGACCACCGCGTAATACCCCAATGCCTTCATAGGAAATAGCTTGCCTTCGAGGATGCGACGAATCTGAGGAAAAATGTGATAACAGGTTCAATTCCTTGTTAGTGTAATATTAAAACGATAAAAGTCAAAATAAGAATAGTTTGAAGATTTTTACTGTATAGAAGATGGTTTTGAAAATTTACACCAAAAGATGTATTATGAGAAGCATAGGTTCTAATATTGCTTTATACAACATTTGTAAAGATAAAAAAATATTTAAAAATGTGAATTTAATATTTAGTTTCGTTAAATTTATTTATATTCTCTTTTAAATTTATAGACTAAATTTTACAATATACAGAATATCATAAAGTAGAGATAGACATCTACACTATGGTTTTCTTGGAACAATAAAAAATATTAACATATAAATAAAAATCAATAATTATGCACGTATCTATAGCACGTTCGTATTTATAGTAAGTTAGTAACAGGTTCATTACCCGGTTGGGGTTAGCCAGGTTTTCCTCAGCAAGGTCGACCTTGGTGAGGACGAAGATTGTCCTTTTCCCTTGCGGGTCGCAGGATGCTACGAGATCCGTTACGTTGCTTCTTTCTGCGTCCACTGATCCGTCCTATTAATAAAAAAGTATGTTTTATTGTTATATTACCAATGTAGGGCTCAGGACTCAGAAATGAAAATAGCTGTAATATAGTTATTTTCATTTCTGAGCTCTGAAACAAAAATAAATGAGTTTTCTGCGATTATATTAAGTGGATTATTTTTTTATATTATTTTTGGTAAACAGAACTAATTTCATTGAAAAAACGACAATTTTTGAAATTGTTTTAAAGAATTCGTACATTCTATAGTTGGCTGAATTATGTATAGTATTTTATCGAATATTAGATATTTAAAAAGGGAAACTAATGGAATATTCTCAGAAAATGTATAAAAAATTTGAATGTAGCGGGATTCGAATCCTTTACTTTTTTTTACTTTGCAATTTTTAACACACTTTGATTTGTAAGTCATACATTCTTATACTCTAGCTACGTCGTAGTTCCTATACAATTCAAATTCAAATAAATTCGCTACATTTTTATATTACATTTCTAAAATTGTCTTTTTTTTAATTAATGTGATTAACATTAAATAAAATTAAATAAAATTAAAAAAGTACTAAAAATCCACCTTCTTAAACTAAAAAATGTATTTACTTTTTCTCATGAGTTTTAAATACAGTAATGAATACAAAAATAATTAAGTCAAATACCTAGTAGTGTCCCCTTCCATTGGACAGCACTGACCTGTATACACAGTATGATGGCATTGGGGTTGTCCATGTACTGTTTGGTGATCTCGGCGATGGCGCGCCTGGTGTCGGGCGCCATGTCGGCGGTCTGCGTCGCGATGACGCCGGGCAGGTCCACCAGCACCATGCGCGGCAGGCCCGGCCCGCGCACCGACATGGCGATCACCTGCGACGACACCGTGCGCCCGCCGCGCACCGTGCTGCGCATGCGCTGCTCTACCTCCCTGGCGGACCGGACGACTTACTCACTTATACTTCTATATACAGAGTGTGAATGTTTATCTTACATTTAGGTCCACCACATGTAGAGTACAATACTACAAAACCATACACTTAATATCAATCAAGGCATGTCTACGGTTTAGGTGCAGGACTAGTATTTTCGATTCCCGATTTTTAACCGTTCTGTATTACGCACCGATGACGTATTATCTAGTAGTACTAAAATACTATTATACGTTGCCGATCTTCCATTTTTCATTCATAAAAAATATTCTTGACAGATATCTCTTTCTCTTTCACGCACGTGTCTTTTGTTTATAATAAAATAATCACATTACTCTGAAGAGGATTTAGATGGGGTTTTAGACAGTCATATTATCTCAGTTCCTATTAAATTATTTAAAAAAAAACAACTAACGTTACCACAGCTCTTAAAAACTTACTTAAAAATTATAAGCAATAATGGTAATCACTGATTGAATTCATTCGTTTTAGATTCTCATCGTTAGAAACACGTTTTACTTACAGTTTTTAACATAAGTATTCTGCTCTATTAATATTCTTTACATAAATAGTCCATAAACGAAGTTTCAGATTCTGTGTTTTGCTTTTTAACACTACAATAGTATAAAGTAATATCCACTTCAAAATTCACTCGACAATAATTATAACTCATACACATCACGTATCAGTAAGTTAACTTTCAGAAATTTCAACAGTAATAATAATTTTGACTAATACAAACTGTGAAATTAAACAAAAATAATGTAAATAAGCAAAACCCAGTCGCATGTTGACCTTGACATGTAAAAGACAACTGACTTACACAGATAATTACAAATCTATATACTAGGATAATCTAGTATATCGATTTTTAAGAATCGATATACTAGGTTATTTCTATTAAATAGTATCTACTTTTTTAATTATTTTAAGTAATTATTTACTATTAAAAATAATTACAGGATTTTTTTATTTAATACTTTTATAATAAAAAATCAATTAAAATCAGGTAGATATTAATGATAACTTTTACCTTAAAGTGAAAGAGCGAGAAAACGAATGAACGAGGTTACAACAAACGAACTCATATTCATTTTATTTACTTTGTTATGCTTTAAAATTTTGGTAAATTATTTTTTATTAAAAAATATCATGTAAGAAATTATTCTCACATGTTATTTTATAAAATCGATTTCCACAATTATATGGAAATCGATTTTAATTGTCTGTGGAATTTATTACGCACTTATTTGACTGATTAGCAACATTTAAATTTAAAAGAAATTGGCGGGAAAGATGGAAGGCGACGATGACGGACCACAGAGTAGAATGCTACCATTTTAAGTTACAATATTTAAATAAATTATTTATGGACGATTCATATTTTTATTTTAAAAATATCGAATAAGTAGTGCATAAATAATTGTTATAATAATTACTAGATTATTTATAGCCGCAATTATAAAAAAGTTATGAACTAGAAGAATATCCATTTAAAGTCGATTTAGCTTGATGTTCCTTTTCATGTAATGGCTTTCTTACAGATACATCGAATTTTCAATTGCGCTTATAAATAAAAAATGGAATTACAAACCCATAAATACATTTAGAAATAAAATTGAGACAGCTGATAATTTTAAGCTATGTTATCCTTTTTTTGACCTTGACCATGACAGAATGAAATGGCATAATGTTAGAAGGGAATAGCATATTAACAATAACCTTGACCGTGAAAAAAGGAATAGCATAGTCATAACAAATATTTTTTACATTGTATAAAGATTAATTCTTGAATGAAAAATATAATTTAGACTTTTAGATCAAGTCATAAAACATTTTAAAATTTCTTAATAGACATTAATCAAAATTAGTAATCAAATTATAATAAATGTTTGTGTTTTGCTTATTTATACTTAGCGGAAAGAGAAATGCCAATATTTGGAACTTTGGGTTAGTTCTTAGTGTCGTCAGTCGTGCACCGCGCTGCGTACATCGCTTAGTAACAGAAGTAGTTATACTTACGCGTCGTTCGTCCTGTGACTTTTTCAAATTATTTCATTTCTTTTATTATTGTCCTTGTTTTATGTTAATATTTAATTTATTTTCGTCACACAAAACTAGACGAGTGTTTCTTCCTTATTTAGTTTGTTTGTTTTTTAATAATGGCGCATGTTAAGTATACTTCTGCGAAATACACTGATATGATTTTGATTTATGGAGAATATCATTAAAATGGAACTCTCGCAATACGGACATATCGGGAAAGGTATGGTTCTACTTGTAGATGCCATTTTTATGGTCGTACATTTGTAATGGCGGTAGAACGAGAACGCGAAGATCAAACCGTAGCCCCACGTCAACATCGTACTTCGCCACGAGAACTATCAGTGACTTTTGAAATTTAAATTTTAATTAGTTATTAGTTAGAATAATAAATGTGAGTTTGTGTAAAATTAAAGACAGTGGTGCTTAGTGTTAACATCTGTTCACCCGTTATCGCCCTTACCCAACACTCGATTTCTTCAATGAGATGGCGTGCGACGTTGCCGCTCTGACAGGTTAGTGTCCTCTTGCGTCATACGTAACAAATGGCGTTTGATTTTGTAACGAATATTTTATTATTTATTTTGTTCGAAAAAAACACTTTTTCATTTTTAGTAAAAACTCTTATTTTATAATCGTATCGTGTTTACAAGGAGTACTTAAAACGGTGTTTTCATTTAACGTAAGGCGAGTCCCCACACCCTGTATATATGGGTGAATACACGCTATTTGAATTCCAATGGTCCATTGAAAAAAAATATGTTAATCTTATTGTATTGTTGTTTCTGTGTGCTTAAACAATAAATTATGTTGTCTTTTATTGGGCCTACATAGATTATTCACAATAATTGTTAAATTTAAGGCATTAATAGTTTAAAATAGTTAAAAATGTATACTCCTCTGGCCTTCCCATTACTGAATTATTATAATAATTTTATAGCTAGATACTTTAAATGCGTATACCATTATATATTTTTAATGTAATCATATGTAGTTATAAACACCGCATCATATTTTATCAAAATACACTGTAAAAATATTTATTAATATAAAAGAAAATACATATTTTCGTGTCATTTTACAATGATGTCACTTCATCTGGCAAAATTCAAAGAAAAAAAAATTGCCTTAAAATAGCAATGGGATGTTATTGGCCTTGAATTACGAGCGTACAATAGTGAGAAGTTAGCAGCAAGCCAACGATGTTGAGCAAAACTCCTATAATATTGCTTCAGTTTGCAATTCACCGTTGGACAACGTATTTGTGCCAGTCGTTTGAGTATTTCCTTTGGTAAGTATATCGTTTTGTATTTTATCGTTACGAAATTTAATATCTCCACAATGCAATGTTTATTGTATATAGATGTCATGTAATAATGTTAACTGTGGTCAGAAAAACGAGTGATGTTGTTTTTGTAGGTTATGTCGATTTTATCACTTCTCTGGCGTCACTTCTCTGGTATATTTTGTAACAGAGGAAATGCAGAGGCGCCAGAGAACGTGACGTAGTTTTTTTTCGTTAATATTTAATGTTTTTAGACTTCATTTCAATTGTTCTAGAGACTCGAGTACAATCAGACATCATGGCGAATGTTAAAAAGAAACAAACAAGGGAAGAGAGGTTAGAAAAAAAGCGTCAAGCGGAAAGATTACGCTACCAAAGGATTAAAAATGATCCGGTTAGAAATTCTGAATTAAAAGAAAAAGAAAGGCAGCAATATAAGAAGAAAAAGAAAAGGGGCAAATTAAGAGCATAAATGATATGACTGAAAGGGAAAAAAGGGCTATTAGAAAAATATGGAGAGAGAAGACTAAAAAGCACAGAGATCGCGTAAAGCTATAACTACTAGATAATGAAGATCAACCTCCACTTCCACCAAACAACATCGCTCTGGCTGTTAAAAGGCGGTCAGAAATTCAGCGGAAACTGCGAAATAGACTTATAAAAAAAACAAAAAATTGAAATTAAACAATTACGTCAAAAGGTACGTGACTAAAGGTATAAACTAAAGCGCCTCCAAAAACAGAAAATGAAACTCAAAAGTGGCCAATCTCTTACAGAATAATGTGGCCAAAAGTGGCCAATCTCTTACAGAATAACTACTAAGGAGAATGTAGACGAGGTGAAGAAAAAATTAATATTTAGTGAGGTGATCCAAAATCAACTCAACGAAAATATAAAGTTGACAACAAATCATAACGAAAAGAAGATATTTATGAAAGTATTAAGTGGTAAAATGGTCAGGAAGTAAATATATAAAGTGTTGAATCAAATTAGTATGAAACCTATAAAACAGACATCTATTGCAAATAAAAGTTTATTAGATATGACACGGAAGACAAGAAACGATAAAATGAATTCGAAGCTACAGAAAATAGTCGCAGAGTTTTTTTGAAGAAGATTGCAATAGCAGATTATGCCCCGGTAAAAAAGATAGCATTACAAAAAGTAAAATAAAAAAACAGAAGAGATTGTTACAGGACACTATGAAAAATCTACACGCCAAGTTTATAAAAACAAAACATATATTATAACATTAAGTTACACACTGTTTTGCCTCTAATGACCTTTTTGGGTTGTTACTCCAAACATCCACCAAAGAGAAATTTGTTTATGTATAATTCATGCAAGCATGGAGCTGACCTTGGTTTCCGTAAAACAGGCGAACATTATAGATTATCCAAACTGTAAGAGTATGCTTACTTGCTTGACCATTTTACCAGTGCCAAATATACGTATGAAGGGTAACAGAGTATTCTACAAGTTTCCAAACCTAGTTGAGTAGTGAGTAGTATTTAAGTAAAAAGTATTTAGTTTCGTGAAAACTGTTGATTCTATTCTATGCAAGAAATGAAAAATTTATATTGTGATGACTGATAGTTCTGAAGTTGTGTTTAAATACCCTCGAGATTGATAGGTACAAGTACCATTAGATAGAACTAGCCTAGCCTGGAGACTGATAGGTGTACCATTAAATAGTACTATTGTTATGTTTTATGAACGAAGTTTATATTTTTATTTTATTTTTATTCCGATTAAAAGGCCTTAAATATGGCTTTTAATTTTTTTAACGTTTTTAATTTAAAAATGTCAAACAGTATTGTGATTTTCATCCCAGATGAGACTGATAAGCAGAAAGCAATAATTCTGTTATTTAATACGGGTAATTAAAGCTTAGCCTTTAACAAACCATTAATATTAAAAATAAGATTGCATTTTGAAACTGTTAAGACTGAATGTATCTTGTATTACAAAATGGCGACAAGAGCTTCAATTAATAAAAATATTCAAATACTACAATTTATTATGTTTTATTTAATATGAGTCTTCTTTCTTAGGTAATAATGAATGGCTTGTCACTTCCTGCTTTAATTTG
>JAKGSA010000714.1:50903-84055 GCA_033558755.1 Philaethria dido
ATTATTTCAGGAACAAATGTCACATGTATATTCTATTTTATAGTTTTTAAATAAGACAACTTGTTATATACATATATGACTTGATCAATTCTTCATCAGTAGTTTTTAAAATAAAATAAGAAAAATATTAAGAAACAAAAAATTGATTTTAGCAAAATTTTAACCTATGCCTTTTGGAATAAACTATTTAAATTTATTGGATTTGTATTCATATATTTCCATAAAATATGAAAGAAAGTGTTTTATTATGCAGTATACATTATTGTTTGGTATTTAAGTACAATTTCATTAATTAAAATATATTTTTTATTTCAAATTGACATACTAATGAAGAAATTATTATAAGTATTTATACACTTATAAATTTTTTTAAAATAAAATAACACAAAAACCTACATAATTCTAAACCACCAACCTTATTCAATGTCATGCCACCTCCAACGGCTCCTCCAAGTAATAAATATCTTATTTTAAGTATGCCTCTCACGGCTCTAGCTACTAACATTCCATACTTTCTTCTCGGTATATGACTAGGGTCTATTGGCTTGTGAAATAATAAGCTGCGCCCAGTGTAAATGGAGAAAGCAACCGCTCGTTTGTCCACAACTGAGTAGGATGGTTTTTTGAGGGATGACCTTAAATAATGAAAATTTTATGTGTGAAATATAGATAAAGGCAAAATAAATGAAAGTTCGAACCTCTATAGTGAGATTCGAAGGTCTGTTCCTTTTGTACATCATGTGATTTAAGTATATTTTACTATAAAAGTAAACAAAATTTACAAATATTTTTGTATGTGCTATGCTATATTTTTAACATGTAAACGTCAGATGAATTATGACATTGTTATTATTACCTCATATGATGGTTTAATATTCTCGACATTGTGTAAATCACTTCCGATGTTTATATTTAGGGCTATCTAATATCAATATATTTCTTAAAACATATTATAACCAATACTAATTTTTAACTAACAAGATCATAACCTAAGCCGGTCTAAAAGAATAATCACAACTGTATAAGTACTAAATATTGTAAAACACTAAATAATTGAAGTATATATATTACACAATCAGTTTATAAATCATTGTAGATCACTTCATATTTTGAAAATTTGACAAACTACTGTCTGACTGCAAGGGCAATTTTCATTTTACCATTTTCAATATGTTCTGTTTTACGCTACTATATTTCCTATTTTTTTTAAATAAAAATTAACGATATTTTCAATTTATTTTATATAATAATTATTTAAAGAAGTATTTTTTCCTTAATTATTTAATAAGTATTTACAATATATTAAAAATTAATACTATTAAAAAGAATATAAAAAACACATAATAATATATATTTTTAATATGGCAATTCTAATTGACAAAACGTCAAAAATGGTCTGATATTCGCATTTTGCTGCAGTGTTTGATAAATTTACGTAAAAAGAAATCGTTTGTATAGTACACTTGTGACTGTGAGTGACAACATAATTATACAGTGACCTTAGGATAGTTCTGTGTTAAGTGATAACACAATTGTTATTTAAACGAAGAAATGACCTTTATAATTTGATGACATCTCTTCAAATTTTCGCTTCGTGAGTATCCTAAGCTATCCGTGGTCCATGTCAAGGTTGGGCGGTGTTTATTCATCATTAATTAATGAAGCGGTGGGGTTTTCGACCAGGAAATGATGATATCACAGACAGTTCTTTGATCTCTATATCGCACTTAAGTAAAAATGTCTGCATATTGCCGTATAGGGCTTCGTTGATGTTATTTTTAGCTCGTAAACTACGTATATGTTAAAAGTGTATTTGCTTCGTCTGTTTACAAGGATACTTTATGAAGTATAGTGGCTTGGTTGGCAAACAACTCTGTTCTTAGTATTAATTGTTGGTGCCTTCCAAGGTTTTAGCTTGCAGTTTTAATTGATTATATTTTTTAATTCATTATATTTTTCTTGTCTAACTTTTTGTATAAATAATATAAATTTTAACTAATAGAAACAGATAATCATAAAATAAAGAATATTTATATTTTGATGCTTTAAGTAAAATTCTAAAAATTGCGACAATGTAACTACAAAGCTTACAATTCAAATAATTATTATATTATATTTATTTAAAACAACACTCATATACTTAATGAACTGTAAATTTTGTTTAGAATGTGAAAAGTCCTTCATTATTAATAACCATAGGAGGAAACAGAAAGAGGAAATAAGTAATTACATTTAGATATTTTTACCACAAAGGTTATAATAATTTATGTCTCTATGTAAACCATGATAATATGAGTTAAAAAAAAATAGGAACATTTAAATTTAGTTTCTCATCATCCTGGCCATATTTGCAAGAAAGTTTCTTGTTATGAAAATATTGTGTTATTACTTTAACTATTAGAGATACTAGATATATGATCAAATATTTTAATAAATTGAACATCAAGAATTATGCCAATATAGCAGTTGCAAATGTTTTTTTACATATTTAAATAGGTGGACACTAACTGTATTAGCTATTGAAAGTATATTTAAATATTATATACTTTATCATAAATAAATATACATAAATTTATAAAATAATATAACTATAAAATCAACAATTTATATTTTTAACTGTTTACATATTTACGCAGTCTGAGATATTTCAATCTATGACTCATAACTAACCTCATCTGACCTCCATGTTTTTATTTAAATTTGTTTTTGTATATATGCCACTTTGCTGCCACTTATCTTCAAACAATACATTGAAATGTTGAAAAAATATTATTTAAGATAGACTATTTTGAACACATTATTAGTTTTATGTGTTAAAATAATGTCTTAAAACAGAAACAGTATTTCCCATAGAATTATAGGCAGAGAAAACTTAGTGTCTAGACAGTATGTTATCCATTTACTGCCTAAACTCCAGGTATTAACACCTAGTTAATTTGTGCAACTTAGCCCTACATTTTATCTTACCACAGTTAAAAATGCCAATAATTTAAATATATTTCCCTTACAATTAGAATCAGACAGTCCTATCGCAGCTGCAGCATAAAGAATCAGCCTATATATAGCTTCACTCTTTATCTTTAGAAGGCTAGTCAGCCAGAACAGAAAGCCAAATCCTATGCTGCTTGCATACTTTTTTTCACCACATCCACACTCATCAACCTCATCATATTTCCATGGGGTTGTCATCTTTCTACAGTATCAAAAGTATACACATACTGTGTTCTCATGGGTTAATGGAGATCTTCCTGTATTTATTTAATGTAAAATAGAAAATTTTAATCTCTTTTGAAACTTAAAGCATATGTAGCTTTTTCTAAAGTAATTAGAGATTTTTTTCACATTTAATCTGAAGCTATCTAAAGTTATGTATATTTTTGTTTAGAGACATATTAGCAATGAGACTAAAATGGCTAGATTATATTCTACCAGAGATCAAGGCAAAATTACATAAAAACTTTATACATTGTAGCTTTGTATTCTGTTAATTAATATACTACTGTAAAATTTCATTTAGATCCTTTCAGTTGTTTTATATACAAGAGTAATAAACATCTATGTATTCTCATTAACTTTTGTAGCTTCCTTTACCCCTTATAACAGGGTTGTCAAGATAGCGGAACTCAATGGCGCGCTTTGTCTAATCTTAGAGTAGAGAAATGAACATAATTAACATTATACATTTATAATATTTGTAGAATACTTATTATGTTTTATAGTATATGAAACACTCACTTGAACCACTACAAAATATAGTAACAGTCAAGAGATCATACAAAATCAGCTTACTGTATTTAAATTACAATTTCAAATTATAATTTGTTGAAAATTGAGCTTTTTCTGAATGTTAATAAAGTTCAAATTTAATTAAAACAAACTAGTGTGAAGTCATCAGGATAGAGTTTGAAGTGGGTGTAGGAATGCAGTTGATGTAAAAACTTAGATGTAATTTGTAATATTTCATTAGGTTTGGTTTTAAGGTTTACATTTAAAATATTAATTAATATTAAGTATATGGTAATTTTTCTATAGTAAAATAATTAATATTTAAAAAAAAAAAACATATATTATAAATAATTCAAAGACAACCCGTCAGATTTTAACTAAATCTAAATTACACTTCCTAAGAATATCACCACCTATCAAAAACATATCATCACATCACCTATTGTACAAAAAATAATTACCAAAATTAGTTCACAGTACATTAGTTTATTAGGAAATTTAAATTAGGAATTTAGACGTAGATTAAAAGAAACTATTTTAACCGGATGAATCGCGTATTTTTTTTATATTTATTTGTGACTACTGCATCATATAGAATCACTTATAACTGCAAAAAAAGGCAGGACTTGTTATTTCAAATTATTATTTACTTTTGAAATATTTTTCTTATTCTAAATGAGATTAATGAAGAAAAACATTTTAAATAATAAAAACTTTAACAAAAACAGAAAACAGACTTGAAAGAAAATACACTAAAAAATAGAATTATTACGAGTAACTCAAAAACTACTTGTCAGATCTTAACTGAATTTAAATGGTACCACATATCTAGTCACATAAAAAGAATCATCCAAATTGTTTCATCTAGTAAAAAGTTATGCAGTAACACACAAATTAAAAAAATAAGAACCTCTCTTTTTTATGTTGGTTAAAAATATTAAAATATTGAAGTATTTGCTTATTATAAGTAAATACAACAAGCACTACTAAATCATGTATGTAGTATATCATATGATAAATAACTGTGGACGCTCAATCATTCTTAGTTTAGTTATGTAAACAGGATAAACCCGACCTTGCTTGAAAATCTACAATAATAATATTATCAATATATTACTTATATATGCATGGCATCATATGAAAATATAAATTTATTTGCTATTCTTTGTTATGTATGTAAAAATGATTATTTTATTAAATAAGTAAAAGATATTGAACGTCTGTCGTGATGCAGAGGCACAAGCGTGCGACTGTAAACGCGACCGGTTGTGGGTTCGATTCCCCTCTCCAGGAAATGGAATTTTTCATTTCCTGGGTTTGTTTGTTTGATAACAAGGTAAAGCGCGGCATTGAGTTCCGCCACTCAACACGCAATGCCTCAATTCGGAAAGTGGGGAACGGAGTGTCTTAACACTAGGTTCCCTCTGCCTACCCTGCTGTATACGGAATACAGCGTAAAGCTATGTATGTATGTATGTATGTATTAAGTAGCGAGTAGTATTTGAAAATCTTCCCCGTATAGTTAAAATCACTTAGTCGAAAGAAAGCAGTTACAAAGATAATGGTTAGATAAATAATTAGATTAAATAATGTTATTTTTATAGTATTGATAACCTATTTTTGCCATTATAGACTTGGATATGTATAAAAATAAAATATAAAAATTATACTACCACTCAGCACGCAATGCCTCAATTCGGCGGAAAGTGGGGAACGGAGTGTTTTAAGACTAGGTTTCCTTTGTCTACCCTGCTATATGCGGGATACAGCGTGAAGTATGTATGTAAAATTATACTAGCTTCCGCTGGCAGCTTGGTCTTCGTGTTTTTTCTCCCATTCTGTAGGAATTTCAGTAAATCCTGTCTTAATGTACCCCTGCACTTCCCAAGATACATATATGCCAACTTTAAATATACTATGGCCAGTAGTTTCGGCTGTACGTTGTCTGTATGTCACTCAATGAAGACTTTTGTATATATTGACAAATTATTACCCAATACTTCACCTTTTATTTTTGTAATATTTTTTAACTGTAATTCGGAAATCTGTTACGAATACCCGTACGATTTGGGACTCAGGCGGGTTATGTGGAACTCCAGAGCAACAGATAGAAGACGTCCGTATACCCATTAAAACTCGATTGTCACTAGCCGAGGCCACGGGACACTCCAATGAACAACGGCAAACCCAATACTTCACCTGTCTTAGTTTCAAAAATACAATACAAATATTTATCTACAAGTATTTATGACATTTTCAATCTAACTTAAACAAGTTAGATAATAAGTAAACACTTAATAAAAAAGTGATAATAAAATTATCGTTTTAGAAATATTTTATAAATAAATTGTTTAAAAGTTAAAGATCAACAAATTAAGAATTTTCATACATACATCAATAAGTAATATTAGTGAAATCTATAAAAGTCCCCTGATATATGATATGGGTAAAAACTGTTTACGTTATCAGCTAGCTTCCGTCACGGAAGCGACTACAGTGCGCCAGCGCTTTTGTATCACTAATAACAAAAAATATCAATTTAGTCTAAATTATTAATATATTTTTAATATGACAATACTAGATAGTTATAATATAGCCAAATTACTCAAGATCTGTGTATAAGTAGAAGCTTATGTGTTATTCTATTATATAAATTTACTGACTGTTACTGTAAAGTTTCATCTAAATTCGTTTAGTAGTTTTTGTGTGAGAGAGTACCAAATGGATGTATATAGCTTGAAAAACTTTCGCATTTATAATAAGTATTATGGAGAACCTAGTGTCAAGACACTCCATTCTTCGCTTTCCGCCTAAATTTAAGACGCTACATATTAAGTAGAATAAGAGAATAAGAAATAATTTATATATAATCACTTCTTCAATTGGGGTTTGAATTCACAACCATTGTGATTACGATCCGACAATGTTCCACAGCACCATGGTAGCCTATGAGCTATCATTTTGTTACTTTTTTTTCACAAACGACATTTCCAAGGCATGTAATTAGCATGATAATTTCCGATACAGTTATGAAGTAGGCTCGTTGTATAAAGTCATAGTAAGTGCCGTCGCCGTTGCATCGTCCAAAAACCTAACTGTTAATCCATTATCGAGGCCGTACATTATATGTTAATAAATGTATTTGCATTTATTACGCTATGTGGTGCGTGTTCATTGAACTTTGAGTATGTATCTATATATTAAATTAGTTATACCCCGAGAATTTGTTTGTCTGGAGTATAAAATTGAAACCCCGTTTTTTCCATAAGGATTTCGAAAAATTCTCTCTTAGTGTTCCTAGTGAGCCTATATACCAAATTTCAACCTTATGGCCTATATTGTCTGTATGCCACTCAGTAACAAGCGTTTTATATATATAGATATATCAGCAGTTCGGGAATAATATTATTTATATTTGGAAATTGCAAATGATTCACAAAGAAAAGAAAAATACATTGAAACTTTGCGTTGATAGCGGAAATCAACGCTTTAACCAGAGCGGGATATTGAAAATAATTTAAATGTAATCATTTCCTCAAGTGAAGATCGAACCCAAAACACCAGATATTGTTTCACTGCACTACAGTGGCCTAAACTTATATAAATATTAAATAGGTAAAATAAGACATATTGAATTTACTAAATATACGAACTAACCTATAATTACGGGGTGAATGTCGATATTTTTTTTAAATTCTTTTAGTAGCAATTTATTGTTCTAAAAATATCATCGCTATATGCTCAACTTAAGCCAAAAGAAAAAGTTGGTATACTGCAGATATTAAAGAACATGTAGATATGGCCTATATTTTTCACTTTATTCATGGAAGCGGTAATAATAAGCTCTACGCTTGCTTTACACCTATTCACAGATGTTGCGGAACTCAAAGGCTGGCTTTGTGCTATTTTCCAAATGTCAGATTGAATAATGTATTATTATCTAATACCATAATAAGCCATTAGTCTTCGCACGCACGATATCGAGATATTGCATGCTTAGTGGCGGAACTTAACGCCGCGCCTTGTCTAATCAGAGTGGGGAAATCAAAATAATTTAATACAATCATTCTTTATAGTAGGGAACCCATAACCAATCAAGTTTATAGTCAGATATTATCCCACTAAGCTATGATGGCCTCGTGTCCTAAAAACTGGGTGTTATCTGTGTATTCCGCCTTTTATGTTGTATTTTTTATTTGTTTGTCGTGTCCTCATTACACGAAACTAAAGGATATCCAAGCTTTTTTCATTACATGGTGATAGTTTAAATAAAACCTTTGTATATTGGACTCTTTAAAGTTTATTTCATGTATCGAGTAATAAAATTATTTAGAAATTAATAGTATAAAGGTATTAGTATTAAATAAATTTCATTTCCATATTTACGATTATGATAAATAACGTGAAAAAACGCCTGTCGTGGCGCAGAGGCACAAGCGTGCGACTTTAAACGCGACAGGTTGTGGGTTCGATTCCCACTCCAAGAAATGTAAAATTTAGTATTTTCATTTCTTGGGCTTGGTAACAAGGCAAAGCACGGCGTTGAGTTCCGCCACTCAGCACGCCATGCCTCAATTTGGCGAAAAGTGGGAATATATATATATATATATATGTTCAAAATGTTTAGTTTTCGTGAGTCATTTTCCTTGTCATGCTTAATGCCGTTAAAGGATTTCTTTATTTATCTGCTGGAGGCTATCGCGACGCATTAGGACAAACAGACTGTAAACGGGATAGATTGTGGGTTCAATCCCGTACTCGAAGAAGTTAATGATTTTCATCTGGTCTCTGGTTCTGGTAAGAATCCAAGACTATCCCATAAAAAGTGCTAAGTTAGCCCGAATTCGAAATATTGCATGTTAAGTAACTGAATTCATTGCTGCGTTTTATTTTAAATGAACGAAGAAATGAGAATAAAGTAATCATAATGCCTACTAATATATTAAAACAAAATTATAGCTAATCGATTTATCAACTTATTCACGGTATATATCTTATATTCTTCTAAAATACTCCTATCCTAAGAAAAATAAGATATTCCCAATAACTTTTTGGCATAAATCACATTTGTTATTCACACCATGTCGCGGCCGCCGGAAGACGTCCGCGTCGTTAAAAAAGCACTAACTTTTAGTTTGCGCTAACTTTACTAGTTAACGTAACTACGTAAACTTTGTCGTGTGTACTACGATGTTGGGAATCTGAGGATTTAGATTTTTATGAACACAAAGTCAAACAAGGTGTGAGAGATAAAAAAAAACGGTCGCCAGGAAAATATTTTGCATAAAAGTGCAAAAAAACAAGCTCTGACATATTTTTGGTCTAAAAAAAAGGTCATCGCAAAAATTTGACAGTGAAATTACTAAATACCTTGACGTCCTATACCACTTTCCCTAAATATACATCGGCTTCCCTAAATATGTATACCGGCTTCTCTAAATATACATCGGCTTCCATTAATTTACCAGCTAGTCTAACTAAAATTTTTACCCCTCACCTCTGATAGAAATCCTCCTAGAATCCGATATGTCATTTTACATAAAAGTGAATGTCAAACCAAAAATATTATTAAAATTAAAATAATTAATTATAAAAATATTATTAAGATTAAATAATCTATTTCGAAGTATTTTTATATTATAGATAACGTTCTATACACTTCCTATTCATGTAAAGTTTAACTGTGCGAAATTTCAGACTTCCGTCCTCACAATTGTCGTAATAAGGGACCCAAAAGTTCCATTCAGTTTACTTTTACGTATTAATATAAGTATTTATTAAAAAAAATAGACACGAAATTTTGATATTTTGTATCTCCGTTTTAACTCCAATGTAGGGTACATTACGTAGTATTACTAATTTGGATTATATTTTTGATTTGGATTTTTGATATGATTAGATTTGATTTGAATAGTTATATTAGAATTAAAGAATTTAATTAGTGAGGCCATCGCGGCGCAGCCTCATTTTGGGGATTGATTATATAATTATATTATATTAAATTCATTTCTCTGCTGTCGTATGATAAAGCGCGGCGTTGAGTTACACCACGTAATACATAATATATCGAAATCGGACGGAAAGTGGAGAACAGAGTGTCTTAACACTCATTTTTCTCTGCTTTAAATTAATATGAAATGAATTGAAAGAAAAACATGACGTTAAATAAACAACAGCTGGCCAACAATAGAAAATTAAAATGGATGGCTTTTGTATCTAAAGATGTAAAGATAAATATTTCTTTTCAGTGAGCATCTTTGCATCCAGAAGCCTTTTAGTTTGACTCGAGTCTTTCTAAAGAGTGATCTTGAATCAACCTTTTTTGCCCTTTTAAGGTACTGAAATGTCGCTGGCTTCCTTAGCAGTTTGTATTATTTGTGTTTTTTTAGGTTCATGCTATATTCCGCACATAGCAGGGTAGGCAGAGGGAACCGGAACTCTGTTCTCTATTAACATTTTCTTGCGAGTGGCGGAACTCAACGACGCGCCTTGTTACTGCTAATTTCTACCTAGCTAGCTCCAGAGTTAGGAAATGAAAATACTAAATATTAATTAATAAAAACATTTAATATTCTCATTTCCTACAGTGCGAATCGAACCCGCAATCTGTCGCGTTTACAGTCGCACGCTCTGCTTCTGTGAAAATGTTACTTCATATTATATTATTTTGATAGATATTTTTACTATACGAGTATATATTGGGTCCTGGGATTGATGATAGAATCTCAAATTTTTTTAGAGGTACTTAAGCAACATCACATATAAGGTATTTACGATTGGCTTAGTACCTAGGTCCTATGTATTTGGTTAGTCCAGTTTTAAGTGACGAAATACTACAAAAACTTTGTGGTTTTGCAATGAAACCTTCCTGACGATCCAAAACGTACTGAAATGAAGTCGAACGCACTTTTGATATGAAATTTGCTTTAATTTTTTTAAATTTAATTAGATAGAGAGAGATGAGCTCAATGGAAGTCAAAAAAATACATACTTCATTTTTGAACGTCAAATAATTTACCAGAGGCGAGTGTTAATCACCATTTTAAGCCGACCTCCACTTATTGCAACGCGGTGGGCTCAGCACCTACACTGTGAATATATGAAATGATAAAGACCTTCTCTTAAGCAAAATTAATAATTATTATTGCTATTGTGATAAGAACATATAGACTATAACAGTAGACTCTTAAAATTAGTACGTGATTTACGAAATAAAATTTAGTTTATTTTTGTTATTAAGTATTGTAAACAAATACCTCTAATTTTTTATGAATAAGTCGACTTGCATATTTTTGAAATTACAATTTATTTTATTTATAGGGTGAATAAGAGAATAATTCATAAGAGTAGTATAAATTATAAGCAAATCAATACTGTTTATGTAAAAAAGCATTTAAATAAGATAAGAATAGAATTTTAACTTAAATATACCTTTTTATTTTTTTTAACGTGAGGAAATCCGTTATGGATAACCGCCCGAGTCCCCGCGGGCGGGTTATGTGGGACTCTAGACCGGCTGTAAACAGGCCGACAGTATACCCACAAAACCTCACGATGCTTCTCTTTTACCGCCATTGGTCGAGGGTCACGGGAACTCCCCCAATCATCAGTAAAACGCCGGCGGAACCTATTTAGGTATATTTATATCTGCTCTGGAATTTTTATTTTATTCACATTGAGTATGGTTAAACATTTAAAACTTATTTGAATATTTATTTTCGAACTAGCTGTATTTCATGACTTCCTTTGCGTTGACTATAATAACAAAAACCTGTTTTTTGCCGTTTTTGTAGGAATTTCTATAAATTTCTTAATGCTTCGTTGCACTCCCCGAGGAGCCTACATGTCAAATGTCATCTTTCTATGGCCAGTAGTTTCGCCTGTACATTATCTGTCAGTCAGTATCGCAAGCGTTTTATATACATATATAGATAGATATTTGACTGAGTCTGATACGAATCGACTACCATCGTAGCTACATTGCAATGTCACGTAACACTGTAGGTTTTAAAACTATAATTGATACGCTGTGTTAATAGCTGGCCGTGACCGTGTATCAGTATTTAGCGCCGCGCTTACCTCAAGGGGCTGTTGACCTAAAAACTAAATAATTTTAACTTCAAATGAAATATTGTGTGTTTTTGAATAGCGTGTGCTGCTAGTTTTTATTCTTCTTTTTTATTAGTTTAACCTAGTGTCAAGACACTCCGTTAAATAAAAAAAAATGGTGAAACGACGTCAATCTATTGCCCAAAAATGCCCAAATGTGACTCTATCATTATAACTTTGCCATTACATAAAAATTATAATATCCTAGAATAATTTAGATGAGTATCTAAATTATTCTAGGATATTCTAGAGTTAGAATCCTACTTCTATTATAAATGTGATGGATCCAGCCAGTAACGTTTGTTACTCATTCGTGCAAAAACTATTGAATGGATCTAGATGACATTGAATGGAAAATCGTGATTTACCCATAACATGAAGATAAGTAAAAGTACTACAACACAATAGGGTCAAACTAAAAAATATATTTTAAGAAATGAAATCGTTATGGAAGTAAATAAGAAAATTAAAGCTTAACATTTGGCCAATTTTAATTACTCTAAGGGATTTCAATCCAATTTTTATGTTATACATATAAAATAGATGTTCAATTACTACGGAACCAAAAAAGCTTCAAATGTTTCATATTATACTACGCTGCTGCGTCGTTAGGGGAACGCGATACGCGGTGCCGCGTGCCTAGATGATGAGGAAAATGATGTAGTTACTAACATAATTAAACTTCTTAAATGTAAAGGAGATTTCATTAAAATACCTGCAGTTTCAAATATATAAATATAGCAAATAATATTTATTTATTGATGAGAAGTAGGCAACTAAAATATTTGGACTCTGTTTGGACCTACATGGTCCATATCTGTTGTTCGTAGTGATTAGAATATTCATTAGAAAAAAATGTAAAAGAATTTTACTATGTGGGTCCTATAAGATTATGTACAACTATTAATGTTTCAGCCAAATCATTTCCGAATGACTGTAGTGCCTGCAACATAATATTTACCAATAATAATACTAATGTAATTTGTTTATTTATTTATTTATTTATTTATTTATTTATTTTATTCTTTATTACACCAACAACAATTATAACAAAAACAAAAAGAAAAACAAAAGAAGTAAGTAAAATTTTGGTGTAAAGGCGGCCTTATCACCACAGGTGATCTCTTCCAGGCAACCCCTACCATGGAAAAGAAAATAATGTGCAGAGATATAGGTAGGTATATTTAATTGGTTTTAGATAAATACATTTTTACCATTTATTGCATAGCATCGCGTGTAGAGTAGAACAATCTATGACCTCACTTGGTTCAACCAGACTGGGGATACACCTATGTTAATTTAGATAAAAAAGGCAACTAAAAGTTTGGACTCTGAGGAATTATATACCTATAGTTGGAGTAACAGAATAAAAATAATTGTAATAACCCTGAAAACATTAATAATAAGTAGAGACCACACGTAGTCATCTGGCAAAACCATTTAAATAAAAAAATATTATTAGAAAAAAACCTGATTCCATATAAAAAAAGCTGAGAAGTAAATAACCAGCCCAACACAGCAAACATAAGGATTAACAGTTAGGACTCATTTAAATTTTACAGGACTCCTTGGAAAGATTTGATTCGTTGAAGAATAGATTCCGGCTGTTCATCTTCCTATTTTCTGAGTTGGTTGTGTCTTTTTTTCTTTTCAGTAGTTTTTATACGCAGTGTTTTTTTTTATTTAAGACCTTTTTTAGTTAATATTCATTGATGTTATTTAGGACTATATATAAGACCGTATATTTCGTAAACTTGTTATTTAATTTCCTTGTTTAATATGCACATGATTTCGAAAAGTCAGTGGTGTACATGATTTCGAAAAGTTAGTGTTGCGTGCCTTGGATTTGAACCGTTTGCTTTCGCAGTCTGCGGTCTGTTGTGTATTTCGTCATAAGTATGAAACATGCATTTGGAATGCCCATTGAACAATACCCCATTTGATGTAGTTTATTTTTATTTTTTTCATTTTGATAGAGCGAAGTCGGGTAATAAGGAAAACTCATGTTATAAATACTATATTTTTCCGCCTCTTTCTTCCAAAGCGAAATTCAAAAGTACATTCTGCGACAACCATTATATTCGGCGTGAACAAAAAGTATTTAAACGCTACATAAGTACAATAGAAGTGGGGAACGGAATTGTTGAAAGAGAACGGAGTGTCTTAACACTAGGTTCTCAGGCTCCCTTTGCCTACCCTGCTATATGTAGGATACAGCGTGAAGCTAAAAAAAATAAAATAAAAAAAATAAAGTTATAGAAATCAAAAGCTCAAGCAAAGTAGTCAGAGAGGACAAAGTGTTTAGTCACTCTATTCTCCACTTTCCGCCCAAATCACAAAACTACATAATCTTAGTCCAATTTCAAGGTGTGGTATTTCAACCCCCTACCCTCATACACATCGTAAAACCACCCTCAATCGTTCCATTATGGTTTCCATTGTATCAGTATTGTTAAAGTATTGATCCTGTTTATTTGGAGTTGATATATTTAGACGCTCGCTTCAGAGGATTAGACGAACTACATGTAAAGACTATGAAGTGCCGACGATGAGTGTTATTGACCTTAACGCTTAATGTTTACTTTTGTTTTATGGTATTTGGAAATGTTAGTTTATGTTACCGTGTCATTCGTGAATAGGTTGATAAGTCGACTTGTGTATATTTATTTTTTAATATTAAGACTGACTTAAGGATTTGCTTTATTTTTAGGGTGAAAACAATACTATAATTGAGTAAATAAAAATTAAACACTTTCAAGTAAAAAAGTTAATGAAATATAAAAATAGAGCTTACATATAAAATTTTAATTTAAAATGCCTGCCTTGAAAAATGTGCATTTTGTTTATGAAGTTATTCACACCTGGTACGAACTTGTAGTTTATGGTTGTTTTCCCGAGTGGTTAAAGTCATCAAGCACATCATACATATTACAATTTTAACTAATTAATGTTTCTGAGAGTGATCAGAGAGAACCTAGTGTCGAGACACTCCATTCGCCGTTTCCGCCCGAATTCGAAACATTGCGTGTTATATGGCGGAACTTTTGCAATTTAAGTAGTAGAAATCGTGATAAAAATCCATTAAATATGTTTTAGAATGTACGGAAATCATGAAACTTATCTAGCTGAAGTGTTTGGCTATAAATGTATGTATGTACATGTATATGTTGTTCCTCCCCTTCGGTCATTAAGCAGACTGTTACTTTATGTCGATAGACGAGGTGTTAGATTTTGTCATTTAAAGTGAGATAATATAGAACGGAGTGATATATTTTTATGTTTTCTTTGTTTTTTTTTGTTTACGGAAAATTACTGAAAGCTGTGATTGAGAAATGAATTGTTTGAATATGTATTAATATTAATATTTATAGGAGCTATCGAGGCATGGGAGAGTGTTTTTTGTTGTAAGCGCTGGTGGTTGTAGGTTCAATTCCCACTCCCCAAGTGAATGAATGATTATATTTAAATAACTTAAGATAAATTTGGAAAAGTCGGTGAGTTCTGCTACCCAACATGCAAAATATCAAATTCGGGCGAAAAGTGGAAAATGGAGTCGGATAACATAAGCTCTTTCTGATTATCTTGTTACGCAGGATAAGGCGTGAAACTGTGTGTAATATTAATATTATATATGATTTTTTTCCTTTATCTGGTATATAGCCCTTAATGTATCTTAAACCAGTAAAGAATGGTTGGACTTATATATAATTGTATGTGTTTATTTGCAGTGAACAGCAATGGCGTCGGTGTGGAAACGTCTGCAGCGCGTCAACAAGCGCGCCGCTAAGTTTCAATACACTGCGTCGTACCATCGCATCGACGTCGACCTAACGCCCAAATGGTAATGCTTTATTTACTATATATGTATACATATAACAACTTTTTTGATGTGAAATCTTCTTAAAGCCATCGCGGCGCAGTTGGACAGCTTCTCACTGTAAACAAGATCTGTGGGTTCGATTCCCACTCGAAGTAATGATTATTTAATTTATTTTTATTTCTCCCCTCTGGTAAGACAAAGCATGGCGTTGAGTTCCGCCATTAATCACGCAATGTTTCGAATTTGGGTGGAAAACTTCGAACGGAATGTCTTGAATTAGGTTCACTCTGTCTATCCTGCGAGATAAAGCGTGAAGCTGTAACTTTTTGGGCGCGTTAGGTACTTTTTTAAATAAGAAAAGTCAGTAACCGTCTGCTCTAAATATAAGTATAACTATATATTATACTGATGATTTAAAAAATACACTCGTAGTTGTTCCAGTTATCATTTCTGTCGGCACTTCCATAGTGATTTTTTTTAAATCTTCAAGCTTACTCATCATCTCTTATAGAAGGATATCAATTCGTTTTTGCAAATTGGTTTCTCCCGAAATGGACATTGCGTGTTCAAAAGAGAGACTTAACATTATCTTAATAGAGCGGAAAAATTAAAATAATTAAAATATCATGGAGGACAATCGAACCCTCAACCAATTTTGTTTGCAGTCAGACCATGTCGCACTGCGCCACAATAGCCACTTAGCCTCTAATATTACATCTTGGCAACAGTTTAGAGAAATCTACATTTAAATTTTATGCAGTCTACAATTTACATGTTTTTTAAGATTATTTCAGAAGTTCATATGTAATAAGTATATATATGTTGTATCTCATTTAAGATATCTGACTTCAATAGAAATGGACGAATGGAAAACATATCGTATCGTTTTTTTGTCAATATCGATGTATGTGGAGTAAAAATATATCGATATTTTTACCTTTCCCCCGTCCACAGTCAATAACCTCTTCATGCATGCCCTCCGGGGGGTCCTCATGCTTTTTACGTATTAAAAAAGTATTCGAATGTAAAAATAACAAGACTAAAATATAGCAAGAGGCTAGACGCTGCTTGACTTAGTATTATACTTAATGAGAAAGCTCATTGTTAGGATCTGTTAGGATCCTAATCGGTAACATTACTCATATGGAAGAAAACGGAGTGTTTCCACACGAGATTCTCTCTATTTCGTCCTATATGCCTTGTGCATTTGTGATGCATTTTGTTATATGCATTAGGTAAATTGGCAATTTAATGAAAGGTTTCATTTGTACTGTCGAGACAATGATATTGATTTCATGCCTCGATTGGACGGTAAAGTGTAAAGGATAGGATCGATCCCGACGCTATAAATAAATTTTACGTCCGGAACTATGATACTGGCGCGGCTATTTAGTGTGCTTTGTTTATCTACTTAAGATATAGCAGGTTTTTATTTTGGGTTAAACCTATATTTTTTATTAAATAAGAAGCCTGTCGTGGCGCGCGACTGTAAACGAGACAGGTTGTGGGTTCAATTCCCACTCCAGGAAATTAAAATATTAAATAATATTTAGTATTTTCATTTCTTCGCTCTGGTAACAAGGCAAAGCGCGGTGTTGAGTTCCGCCACTGAGCACGCTATGCCTTAATCCGGTGGAAAGTGGGGAACGGAAATGTTAAAAGAGATCGGAGTGTCTTAACACTAGGTTCCCTGGTTCCCTACTATGTGCTAGAAAAATAATATATGTATTTATATTGCGGTGTAGCCAGCGAGACATTGAATGAGAGACATTCCTTTCTTTACTTTCCTTCTATTTTACTAATATTGTATGCAGAAAACAATGACAAGTTTGTTTCATTTCGGGGAAATACCAAATTTCCTTTAGCTTCATCTTTTTCGCGACCTAGTGTCTAGTGTCAGTAGAAATTGGTAGTAAGCCACTCCGTTTCCCACTTTGTACTGAAATTACGTGGTATTGTTAAGTACTGGTACTCAACGCCGCGCTTTGCTTTAGCATAGCGGGGACACCATATAAATACATTGTTTGCTCGGGAAGCTATTACAAAAGACCACGAATGGGAATCAAACCCCGAGTGTTTTGACTCTAAGTTAACTACTCGGTTATGTAGGAAAAAAGTAAAGCTGTAAAAAAACGTGTTTAGTTCAACACGTGTTACTTGAGCGGCGATATCGTGAATTTATTTATAAACATAATATTGTTATGAACAGTAATAAATTATAATTGTCATTGACATAAATTAATTATTACGGTAGATTCCAAAGTCGCATTAATCGCGTTAAATATTGTAAGCAACCGTATTGTTTGCATTCATGTTATTTAAACTCTCATATGTATTTCATTTAATTTCTCCGTTCTCCGTCTTACTAGACTAGGTCCAGTGAAATATTTGTTTATGATTAATATAACTCATTGCTGAATTTGAACCTGTATCTAGTGTTCTAAGTTTTGCTGTTCTGCAAGAGTGTGTAAGACGTCCGGATTTCCTGTACATGCACTGCATACTTCGGCTATTATTATTATACTAAAGAACTAACAAAGATTTAGTGTCCCCGTTGACGCGTTAACAACGCGTTGCCTAGCAACGTAATATGTCAGTTGTATGAACACGGATGTCGAACCATGGTAGTGTAACATTAATTTTATTAATTTTATATATTTTTTATGCATTATTTTAAAAGATATCATTCTGCACTCGTTCGCTATGTAAAGTAACTAACTAATAAGTGTGTGTTTGGATGGTTTCCACAATGCGCAGGTTCGAGTCCCTATACGATCAAATTTTTATACGTTTTCTAAAAATACTGGGGAACGGATATGTTGAAAGAGAACATAGTGTCTTAACACTAGGTTCTCAGGTGTCCTCTGACTACCCTGCTATAGACGGGATACAGCGTGAGGCTAAAAGAAAAAATCGTTAGGACAATACACAATTACAAAACATTACGCAGTAAATATAATTATAGCAGCTGCAAATATTTTACCATCAGATGCCCAGTATAGAGATATTGCGTGTTGAAAGATGAAACTTAATTATAAGCATGTGTAACTAGATGAAGTAAACCAAAAAAATATTATATAAACAGTCCATCAAGTGCGCATCGATGGCGTCACTCGCTTATTATTATGAATTAACCTCTTATGTAATAATAATTAAATTATTTCGCAAAATTACTTAATATAATGAAATATTTTGAAATGAAACTATTTTAGTGGGGAAAGAAAATTTTAAAAGATAACGGAGTGTCTTAACACTAGGTTTTCTGGTTTTCTCTGTCTACTCTGCTATGTGCGGGATACAGCGTGAAGCTAAAAAAAACTATTTTAACCATATCCATCGCATATATCGCGGTTATATTTAAAATGTATAAAATACACGAAAACCAAAAATATAATTTTTGTGATATTTTAGCTTCACGATTTTTCCTTTACTAGTATCCCCGTTGACGCGTTAACAACGCGTTGACTTTAGCAATGTATATGTCACTTTATATAAACATGGACGTCGTAACCATGGTAGTATGTGTAACATTTATTTTGTTATTTTAATATACTTTTTATGCATTATTTAAAAAAAAAAATGTTAACATTCTGCACTCCTTCTATACAAACTATAAGTGTGCCAAGTTTCATGCTCCTCCGTCCGCGTAATTTTCGTAAAAAGGGATCCAAAGTTTTTGCCACTTATTTATATATAGATGCAGGGTAGGCAGAGAGAAGCTCGAGTCAAGACACTACATTCTCCACTTTGTGCTTGAATATTTTTTTTTGGCAAAGCGTAATATTGAATTACGCCACTCTACATGCAATTCAAACGAAGAATGGAAGACGGAAGATTTTATCAACTAGTAATATAATTTAAAATTGCATCTTTTATGTTTCAGGAAACCCAACAAGTTGAGTATAGTGTGGACGCGGCGGTCGCGACGCGTCGTCACAGAGCCCCTCGAGTGGGAGCCGTCCCTCAAGGACCCCTTGAAGTGAGTATTGGAATTATTTAGATTACATACTTTTTATGGGTCTGGAAATAATTAAAAAATTGTTATTTTTTATATATTTTATATATACTTATATGGAAAAGCTAGTTGTATGTTTGTAGTTGTCGTTTGCTTGGATTACAAAAGGAAAGTCCCTTTTCATTCCGTTTTCATAGGAATTTAGAGAAATCCTTTTGTGCTCCCCTACACTCTCCAACGAGGCTATATAGTAAATTTCAGATTTGTATTTCCAGTAGAGCAGCGTCTGGCTGTAAACGTGGTTAGTTATGGGTTCGAATCCCATTTGGGGAAATAATTAAATTTAAATTATCCCCACTCTGACAAGAGAAAGCACGACCCAATACACAATGCCTCTATTTTAAGTGTGAGTGAAGAACTGAGTGTGTTAATATTAGTTTCTTTCTCTTTGCCTATCCCGCTATGCGGTAAAAAGCGTGAATTAATTCATGAAATAAAAATTAGAATTTTCCACTCTCCTAAAAACTTTCTATGTTTTTTTTCTTATATTTAATTACAGAGGGTCAGTAATATTCACGGTGCCAGAGAACCAGACGGTTGCAGTGACGTTGTTCCGCAACTCCCGCACCAATGAACTCGAGGACAAGGACTGGACCTTCGTCCTGGAGGATGTGAGTTATTCTTGACATTTATACATATATAACATGTTATATATTTTATTTTTAAAATGTTATTCATACATTTAGTATAAGTAAAATATTTTTAGAAAATGTATATAGCGTATATATCTGTAGCTCCCTAGACTGAGTATTATACTAGGTCAAATATATACAGTGATTATAAAACACTGACAGCCCTATTAAAGCTTATTTTTCATCTACCTTACAATATTTTTAATTTTTGATAAACAATCACGAAAACAGTTAAGATAAATACAAAACTATTATAAAAGGTTAACAATATATATAAGGTTAATAATAATAGTTAACTATTGGTTCACTAAAAATAATGCCTCACACCAGAGAAGAAGAATACACAAGAAATTCAGCGGAACTAATTTTTCAAGTCAACTATATATATAAAAATAATTAAATTTTGAGCTGCTAGCGTAATTAAGTTTAATTGTTAACAAGTAGTAGGTAAGTTTACAAAAGGGGCAGGTTCGAATTCTGCCGCGATGAAATTTTATTTTAATTAATCTCATATGTACTGTATATTTTTATATATTTATTAATTTTGTTCCGTAATATATTAATAATTGCAATAATAAGTTTTTATACATTTTACATGCATACATAGCTTCACGCTGTATCCCGCATATAACAGGGTAGGCAGAGTTCCCACTCTCCCACTCCGTTCCCCACTTTCCGCCGAATTGAAGCATTGCGTGCTGAGTGGCGGAACTCGACGCTGCTCTTTGCCTTACCAAAAATAAAAATTCTATTTCCTGGAGTGGGAATCGAGCCCACAACCTATCGCGTTTACAGTCGCACGCTTGTGCCTCTGCGTCAAGATAGACGTTATACTAAAAATCTAAATATTTATAACACTACCAGGTATCCTACACGGGCAAACGTCGCAAACTAGCCTCATGCAGTGTCAACTTACGGAGACATGCGTCACTAGCGCCCGCACAGCGTTCACTGCAATTGCAGCTTGAACCTACTTCACGCAAGCTGCGAGGCGCCAAGCTACAGCTTACGTTACACTGTGTGCTGTTACGAGAGGGACAAGCTACGTGAGTTTGTATTAATGAGCTATGTAACGAAAATGCGTCACAATATACAGAAAAATATATAAATTGTTGATTAAGTCGGTGAGAAAAGGATAGATACAATACACAGTATTTTTTATTTTAGGTTTCTTTTTTATGCGATGTTTCGTAGCGGTTTTGATTACCTATATTCATCTCATTCTCGTAAACTACTTTCTTGAAATTTCACTTCTGCCTAATGTCAATTGTATACATACATTCTTTTTATTTATTTTTATGATTTCTGATGAGGTGGTTAGTACATTTTATTAGTTTTAATTGAATTATTACTTTTTAATTATAATATTATACTTCTGTTACTTAATTGTAATTCCTAAGAATTATATATAATTGGAATTGAGCCATATTGGCGTGTAATTTTTGTTTACTGGTTGGTAAATGTGTCTAATATATATATTTTTTGTAAACATACAAAGATCATCTTGTTTAAAAAAATATATAGTAAAAATAATATAATTACTTAATTTTTAACTTTATTTTTTTTATATTAGGGATGAAGACATGCAGTCCTTAGCGTCTCTATTATCTGTAAACAATAACTCGGATATAGCAGTTTTGGAAGATCTCGATGAAGATGACTATACGTTGTCCGATAGTTCCACGCGACAAGTGAGTAAATGCACATTTAATTTAAAAATTAAACTAGTGTCAAGACACTCTGTTTCTCCGCTTCCTACCCGAATTTAAGACGCACGTTGAATGACGAAACTCAACATGGCGTTTTGTCTTACCAGGACATGGAAATAAAATATAATTTAACAATATTATTTTTTCCCCGAGTAAGAATCGAACCCTCAACCAAAGATTTTGCAGTCAGACAAATTTGTTATAAATGATATAATCAATATAGCATCATGTTTACTTATTTTTTTTCATAGTTCAAGTTAAGAATTATTATACACGTCGTTGTATTCATTTTTTACAGATGTTAGATCTCCGACAGCAAATGGAAGAGATGACACAAAGTCTCACCAATAGCGACATAGCAGCGACACCCAACAGTGTGCAAAGTCTCAACTTTGATAACTCCAGAACCCCCACAGCCCCAATGACCCCAGAATCCACGACCCCCACAACCCCAGTCCCAGCACCAAACAAAGATATAGAAAACGATCTGAAAATTAACGACTTGACCATCACTTCACGAACGAGGCCTGAATATTTGAGTAATCTAACAAAACTAGCAATGAAAACTGAACCACCAAAGTTTTCGTCAACCCCAAAAATTGTACCGGAAAAGGTAGAGGACAAAGTGGATAACTTAAAAGGAGTCGTTTTCAAGCCAAAGACTATAGCTAAAAGAAACCTTAAGCCGTTAGATTTAAAGACTAATTTAAATAATATAAGTTTGGATACAAATGATAATGAAAAGGAGGATAATGATAAAACACCGGTTGCGGAAGTTGAGAAGCTGCTTCCGGTGAAGCCTATGGATAAAGATAAGACTCCGGTGAGTGTTTTTGTGTACTTTGGTAATTTTTGTTGGGTAGGTAGAGAATTTATGGGCAACTCTCCATTTTTCACTTTTTATATGTTTTTTAAAAGAAAGCCAATGCTATGTTTTATTTATTCAGGCTGGTGAAATCAAATAATTTTAAAAATAAATATACCTTTGAGACAGTAAACATGTTTTTATAACAAAATATCAAATACTTTTTTTCTTTACTTAAGTACAGCGAGCATTGAATGCGGAATAGAATTTAAATTCTAAAAAGTAACTCTAGAGAGCAGGGTGTGAAAAATGACACTTCAATTGAACTGTATAGCAAAAAACGTTTTTATACGTATTTTTTAAAAATTGGTAATTTAAAAAAAAAATACGTATAAAAATTTGAACGTAATAAAACTCGGAACTCATGTTTACTCGAAACGTATGGCGTAGTGGTTATAGTGCTTGGTCTGTTGACTTATTGTTGTGGATCAAGAAGCGCAAGTTCGAATCACGCTTCGTTCAAATTTTAGTAAGTTTTCTAAAAACATTTTCGCATCCTCAGTAAGTCAATAATAGTAATCCTTCAATTGCTCCTTCGAACCACTAAATATTTTTCCTCTCTACAGGTACAAGATTTACTAGAATGGTGTAGTATGGTAACTGCTGAGTATCCCGCGTGTCGGGTCACTGACCTCTCCACCAGCTTCCGATCCGGACTCGCCTTTTGTGCTATCATACACCATTATCGACCTGATCTTATGTAGGTATATAATAGTAATAATTATATTGTTTATTGATGAATAAATAGAAAATTGACTGAGATTTGAGATTTCAAATAAAATGTATTGAAATATAAAATTTTCAAGAATAACTCATAAATTACTTGTCAGATCTTAATTAAATTGAAATGACCCCTAGCTGTCATATTAAAAAAACAATAATTAAAATTGATTCAGTCAGGAAAAAGTTATGCGATAAAATATAAGGATACAGTCTAATTTCAATCCCTCCTTTTTTTTGAAGTCAGTAAAAAAACATTAATTTTAAGGGCTTACTAATTAAAAAATAAGTGGAAGCTGTGTTAAAGGAGCTTGTACGTATAAGTAGTTTGAAACGTAGTGTTTGAACACTAGGTTCTCTCTGACAGCCTTACTATAGGGAAAAAAGCATAAATTTGAAAAAAAAAATATGTATATAAAATTTGGATATGTATGTTTTACAGACTTTGTTTTATTGTATTAAATTGTCTACACGGATTTTTAATATGATTATATGAATAAGAAAACGGAGCTCCTATTGTGTTACAAGGGCGAGAGGGACTCAGAACCCAAGCATCGTTCAAGGGTGTCTAGTCTGTCCCCTCTTCTAATCAAATTTGAAAAGAAAGTACTAATGGCGTCCTATAAATGATATGAGATATAAAAACGTGTGTACACTACTCATGTGGTACCCGTCCCCCCCCGCAGCGACTTCTCGGGGCTGCAGGCGGAGGCGCGCTCGTGCAACGTGCGCACGGCGCTGGACGCCAGCGCGCGACTCGGCATCGCGCAGGTGCTCACCGCCGCCGACGTGTGTCGCGCGCCGCACCCCGACAAGCTGGCTGTGAGTACACACACACACACACCACTAGCGAGCTATGAGTATATACATACACACCCATGCGAGCGACCTGTTAGTATATATACACACACACCGACAAGCGAGCTGTAAGTATAAACACCGACATACATACGCACACGCACGCGCACGCGCGCACACATACACACACACACACGCACACGCACACCGTCGTCGCCGTCCAAGACACTATATATGACATCATATGTGGACATATGAATTTATGTGTGTATGTAAGAGATCGAGTGTGTAAGTAAACACCATTGGTTATAGGTTCGATCCCCACTCAAGGAAATAATTATATAATATTTTTTTTTCATTTATCTGCTCCCATAATAGAAAGCGTGAGGTTGAGTTCCGTCATTTAACGCACAATGTCTTGAATTTAAGCAAAAAGAGCAATACAGAGTCTCTTGACACTGGGTTCTCTCTGACTACCCTGTTATGTGGGTAAAAATGTAATGTTTTATAAAACATTTATTGTTTCTATTATGTTTACAGATTATGACTTACCTGTTCCAACTGCGTGCTTACTTCACGGGCAACGAGCTGCAAGTGGAGCAACTTGGTGAGTACCAGTTACCGCGGGTCCTGCGTATGTACGCATCTACCATATACATACATACCTACCATATATATAGGTTATACCTACCTATGTAGGTATAATTGCAAAAGTACAGTTTTACAGGGGAAACATTTAAGGATTCCCAAAAGGTTGTTATTGTTATTTTATCATTATTCGAGAGATTTGATGTTTAAAGGACTCATTAATTTCGAATAAAGATGAAATTACAATCTTAAAAACTTTTAAATGTCTCTCCTGTAAATTGTATTTTTGCACTTGTACATATACGTAGGATCCGTCGATGAATATTGTGTAAAAATGCTATTAGAAGCTCGTGTTACTGAATATTTCCGTATCAGGCGTGAATAAGTTAATAATTTGAAAATACATACTCTATATACTTTTTTAAATTAAATTTTTCTTGTAAATTCTATGTGTATTAGGATAAAAAGTATGCTTACATACTTTTAAGTATGTAAGCATACTTTTTATCCTAAAAAGTTTTTGCCCAATTGTTGTCTTGTGACAAAATTTTGGTATAATTTTTTTTCTATATTTGGCAGGTAACGATGAAACTGAGTCATCTTACCTAGTAGGAAGACATGACACGGACGAGTCGCTCCCCGCGGAGCTGTTCAGCAGAGAGGTCAGCGCCAGGAGGTCGAGGACACGACCTATGTTAGTATTTTATTACTCTTTTTATTTATATATGTTTATCATATAAGGCTAGGCTTATAAAGCTCATAATATTTGGTAACTTTATGAGTTCCTGACTTAAGGAAGTTAGTTAGTCCAGTCAAAAAAAGAAGGAGTTTCTCGTGTGGTCGTATTTAAAGTTAGTTAAGATCTGATAAGTAGTTTTTGAGTTATGCGTAATAATTTTACTTCTTCGTGCATTTCATTTCAGGTTGGTTTTTAAATATATGCGAAAATCAAAGTATATTACAGTTAACTTTTACTCTGTGACACAATAGTAAAAAAATAATAATATTTTTGTTCCCCACAGTTCCCAAGGCTCCATAGATTCGCGTCACTCCCAAGAGCGAACTCAGGAGCGGTCTCCGGAAAAGTCCCCTCCAATTAGGGAAGTTCGGGATATGATACTGTCATCTAAGAACATCCTGGGCAAAATGCTATCTCCTGCCAAAGGAGAAAAAGAGAAACCCACTGCTAAGTGGTTTGCTGATGTTAAACCTAATGAGGTATGATAGTATGTGAATATATGATATATTTGTTTAAAATAAAAAAAAAAAAAAAAAAATATTATTTTATTTCCAGTTTTATGCTTTATTTTGTATAACAAGGAGAAATAAGAATAGTGTGGCCATTTGAACGTTTTGAAGTAGCTAGATTTTTAATTATTTTTGACAAACAACCATATCCGCCAAAGTACAATTATTAAATATTTTTTTTATAAAAATAGTCCTTTTTAATACTTCTAAGAATACATGTACAAAGTTTCATGATAATCGATTGAGTAGTTTAGGCGTGAAAGCGTAGCAAAGAATCTTATATTCACATGAAAAAATTGTTGAAAAAAATATTTCTTTTATCATAGCCAATACCAGCTCGACCGGAAAAACTGATGACTCGCAAAGAGCTGACTGACCCATTCGGGTCTGATGAGGAAGAGGAACCGGTCAACAACGTGACTGACATCGGAAATGGTGTTGGTAAGAATTATATTTTAATTTTTCTTTTAGATATGTATTATTTAATGAGATCTTTGGTTTTTGCGATTTTTACACATATTAAATGAAAGAATAGATCTAACTGTGATTAAGGACTACTGTAAAGTGTTCGAAACGTTAGATTTCTAAAAATGTATTTCCGAATACTAAATTGTAAGCCATTAATGTAGGAATCGGTTCCACAAAAAGACTATTGAGATGTAAATTAAATATTTAATAAAATGTTGAAATAAAACAATGTTTACACTAAGCGTCGTGTCGCCATAATGGCTATTAAGATAATCAAGAAAAGAGTCAACACTTGGTTTTCTCTACCTATGTTCTTGTCTAATAGTTAAAATTACTTTTGCTATATATAGAAGATTAATACATCATTTTTTTTCTACAGTAAAACCTGAACAAAAACCAGTGATTGAACCAGCTACCACCGACCCACTAAACGTTACCGACACAATTCTAAATATTAATGAGAAGCAAAAAGCAGTTGAATTACCTAAACCTACTCCGGTAAGTAATTTTATTTATTTTTATATGAGTGGCTTTTGTCATGTTTTAGTGTTTTTTAGTTTTATTTAGTCATAAATAGTTAGTTAGTTTTTGAGTGATTAATAGATATTAGATTTAAAATTGAAATTTTAAATTATAAATTAATAATAGATAACTAAGTAATAATGCTATGAAGTTTTTTTTAATTTTTATTAAATATATAATCTGTGATCTTTGTGAAGGAGTGTTTGATAAATCATTAAAAAATCCCATGCTTGTTTCATACACATACATACAAACATACATACTCATATTAGTTAAATATTACTTTAATTCAATAAAATTATGAGTAAAATTAAACATTTTTAATTATAAAATATAATTAAATAAATATAAAATTCATTTTCTAATGTAATATCATCAAAAACCTAATACATAAATAATTTCTTTCCATACGCTTCATATGTGTGTGTGCTTCGCTGTTTGGATTTAAAAAAAAAAACAAAAAATGATGCGCTTTAAACCAACATGGCGTCATAAAACAAAATGGCGTGCTTTCCGCTTTCAAATGTAAAGCAATTATTGTCACGTCATGACGAATTAAAAGAGAGAGCGAGACAGCTGCTCGAAGCGACGAAACGTGAGGCGAAAGAAAAGGACAGAAATAATAAGTGTGATGAAGTTGTGAACGGATTGAATGATATTGGGAGTCCCAAGAAGGTAAGTTTTGTGGTCTTTTTTGTGACTTTTTTCTTTTTTTCTTTTTGCTAGATTTTTTTTTGTATTTAGGTATTTTGTTTGCTTGTAATTTGATAATATGTTATATACATGGTTTCAGCATTTGTTTACCTTTTTATGTAAAACGTTAAATCAAGTGGGTAATTGAATAATAAAAGTCAGTGTGTTTTGGGATTTGCTACCAAGCTCAATAAATTAATATACTTTAAAAATCTATTATTTAAACATATAATAATAATATATTATTAAATAATAATATAAAAGTCGCTTTTTAGTATTTTCACACAAGTTTTGATATATTTGTGATTTTCTCTATAGAGCTTTTCCTGAAAATTTAATTTATTTACTTATTTTATCATTTTTAGCGGAAAATTTCTTTAATTTCATTTGTCAGTTTTTCTTCATATTTGTTTTATAATGTATTTTGTTACATTCTATATTTTTTTATTTTAATTTTATTATATATTTTTTTCATACAGGCAATAACTGAGGAAGAGAGACAGGCGATGTTAAGAGAAAGAGCGAGGAAGTTGATAGCAGATGCTAGAGCGGGCATCGTAAGGTAATATACATATATTATACATACATACTTACATAGCTTCACGCTGTATCCCGCATATAGCAGGGTAGGCAGAAGGAACCTAATGTTAAGACACTCCGTTCTCCACTTTCCACCGAATTGAGGCATTGCGTGCTGAGTGGCGGAACTCAAAGCCGCGCTTATGGCATGTAAGCCAGGTTTTTAATATCCCCACCCATCCTTTCCTCAGAATGTGATGGTTCCGATAGCGGACTACTACATACCCCCTTGTGTATCCTCTAGGTCGGCAACGCATCTACAAAGTCTCTAGTGTTGTAGATGTCTATGGGTGAAGGTAACCACTTACCATCAGGTGGTCCTTCTGCTCGTTTACCATCCGTTATCCATAAAAAAAAAGTGGAGAATGGAGTATCTTAACATACACATTTTACTTAATACATATATGTATTTTATTTTCAGTCCCACATCACCTCTATCTCCATCTCGCACGAGAGGCACTTTAGAAATTATAAGTAAACAGTCGGTCATGGAAGAATTTGCTGCAGGTAAATATTGAAAAAAAAAGTTGATAAGAATATGATGAATGTTTAAATTGAATAAAATTGTTAGACTATAAAAATAAATTCAGTATAAAGTATTTATACATTTCTTAGCAAAGTTACATTATTTTTTATTTAAATAGTTTTATGTACTTTTTTAATATTTTTTTGAAGTAAATCACGTAATTAGGATGGCAGAAAGTTTGACACAAAGTTTTGTAGTAATAATAAAATACAGAAAAATTGTTTTTCTTTCTTTTTCGCTTAAGTATGTTTTTAATAACAGCAGGTGGTGTAGAGCAGCTAGAAGGTCTTATATCCAGACCGGAATCAATACCGTCTAGTCCTGGATCTAGGAAAAGTGCGCCCAGTCCTGATAGATCAGGTTAGTGCATGAAATAATAGCAAAAAAAATGTATGAAAAAGAAAACAACTATTTTGTCTGTTTTAATACAATGTAAGTTTGAGTCGAAATGCCTAAACACTAGGATCTCCTTTTTATTCAGGAAAAACCATAAAATTTAAACATGGAAATAAGCTTAAGTTGTATCTGTAAAAGTTTTTGACTTGGAATTATTTTACTTAGTCATCTGTTAACCGTAAAAAACCATAAAAGTAAAACAACCTTAATTTCTAATCATTATTAAAAATATGTATACAAGTGGACTTATAAATGTATTCACGCCTGGTATATGTGTATGTATTTATTTATACACAGAAGTGCACAGCGACAGCCGGTCTCGCAGCCGCAGCCCCGCGTCCCCCGCCCCGCCCGCCCCGCCCGCCGCCGACACCTACGGGGTCGACGGCCTGCTCGACGACGATCAGGTATACGTATACACACCTACGTGCATTATACATAATTACATATATATTTATACTTTTACGGTACACACACATACACAGTACTGCAACACATATATACAATCACAATACTGATACATGTGTAACATATACACATACACTAAGGGATAGTCAGTTACACATAGCACATACACACTTTTTTTTTTAACTTCACGCTGTATACCGCATATAGCGGGGTAGACAGAGGGAACCAGAGAGAATCTAGTGTTAAGACACTCCCATTCCCTTTCAACATTTCCGTTCCCCACTTTCCGCCAAATTGAGGCATTGCGTGTTGAGTGGCGGAACTCAACGCCGCGCTCTGCCTTGTTACCAAACCCAAGAAATGAAAATACTAAATTTTACATTTTCAGTTTTCAATCGCACGCTTGTGCCTCTGCGCCACGTCAGGCGTTAACACATACACACAAACACTCAAAATGTAAACATACATACAAACAACACAGAAACACCTGTATGACTAAATAGTGATGCTGTATAACGTGTTGACAATATATAAACATCTATTATTAACATTCTGATACATTACTTTTTATGATTGTTACATTTTAGAAGAAATTGTATATATTTCTTATAGGTATTCTATAAAGTTATGAAAATACTTACATTATACGAGTAGTATTCATTTAAATGATGTAATATGTACGTTTAAAATTGTTTAATTTAAAATCGCCTTAACAATATGTTCAATAATAACCAAATGTATATGTTATAATAATAAAATATCACAAATAGTATAACGCCTGTAGTGGCGCTGAGGCTCTAGCGTGCGATTATAAACGGGACAGGTTGTGGGTTCGATTCCCATTTCAGTAAGTGGAATTTTTCATTTCCTGGGTTTGGTAACAAGGCAAACGCAATCTGCACGCAATGCCTCAATTCGGCGGAAAGTGGGGAACGGGGAGTCTTAACACTAGGTTCCCTCTGCCTACCCTGCTATATGCGGGATACAGCGTGAAGCTATGTATGTATGTATGCAAATAGTATTAAAATTTCCTCATTATTTTGATTTTAAAAAATCTCTATACATGGTGATTAAAAATAATAAAAACATAATTAATTTTTCTTCTACACAGGAGCGTGAAACAGGTTCCTATATAGCAAGCGAGTTAGAAGCATTAGAAAAGGAACAAAGTGCTATCGATGAAAAAGCCGCTGCTTTGGAGAAACAACTGCGAAGAGTTATAGATGCGGCTGATAATACTGAGGTAAGAGAACGTGGCAATAGAAAGAGTTAAAGTAGAAAGCGGGAAAATGACTAAAGGGATTTGTTGGAGGGGAAGTAAGAAATGAGAGGAGATTACTTGATGGGTGGAGGGGATAGAAGGAAAGAAGTTACTTGTAAAGAATATTTTTAACTGATTTCCAAAAAAAGAGGTTCTCAGTTTGACAGTATTTTGTGTGTGTGTTACGGTCTACTTATTTACTAGGTTATAGTTAGTGATTCTTATTTGTTTCCAGGTGGTTTTTTTATTCGTAATAATAATATTATTATTAATGCATTTAATTTAAAGTTGATTTCCTTTGATTATTAAAATTTAAATTACATTTACTTATCATTTTAATAATAAATTTATTGCGCATAATTTAAAACAAATATGTTAAAGTGTGAGCTGCTCATTTAATAAAATATTTGTTAATAAATATATATTTTCAGATAAAATGGCGTTATATAGTAATCCCTTGTATACGAATTCCACGTGACAGTACGGTATTCTAAACTTTTATAATTTTTATACAGGCTGTTACAAATAAGATAATTCATAATTTTAGATTTTTATTCTTATTAGTATAGATGTTGTTAATTTAGCAATTATTGAATTTTTAAAAATAAATCAATTTTTATTATATGATATAGGAAATAATTTCAGTGATGTACTATGTAGTTGTAAATAGTATCAGGTATAGATTTTAGGAAATTATTTAAATTAGACAAGTAATCGACTAGTAAATAGCTATGTAAGGATGATAGTTCGACGAGATTACCACTCAACACGTAATTGCTATTTCTGGTGGAAAGTGGAGAACGAAGCGTCTTGGTATTTAAATCTCTCTGTATTTATTTTGTTTAATATCTCATAAAGTTTCTTAGGCAAATAGTTTTGACAGACAAATGGAGTGTAAAATGATCCTATAAGAGATTAATTTTTCCCTTGAATTCATGGACCCTAAATATGACATTTTTTTAGCAAATTTTTATAAAAAAAAAATGTTTTTTTTTTACAGGAGGAGAACCGCCTAATGTCGCAATGGTTTAACTTAGTGAACAAAAAGCACGCGCTTCTGAGACGACAAATGCAACTTAATATATTGTAAGTATATCCTGCGGCTTCGTTTGCGTTCACTACTACAAAACTAAAAATTCTATTTATTTCCATTTTTATAGAAAATTAGATAAATGGTCCCCAACACTCCCCAGGGAGCGTACATGACAACTTTCAGGTTTCTATAGAATAGTAGTTTCGCCTGTACGTTATCTGTCGGCGGAATTATATTTAATTTATTTCCCTTCTCTGGTAAGAAAGACAAAGAATAGCGTTGAGTTCCGGCAAGCAATGTCACAAATTTAAGAGGTATAATATTTTTTAAGGAATATTTTTCTTATTCTAATAACAGTTTAAAAATTATAAAATATTTAACAAGAAAATATTGTGTTATAATTTTTCTTAGAAATAATCAGGCAGCGAAAATTTTAATAGTCTTCCTACAAAGATAAACAGTAAAAATTAATTCTAGCAACCGTATATGAATTTCTAAGTAACTTATAGATGAAATCTCAAGAGTGAGGACGTTTCACAAGAGGCACGAGTTCGAATCCTGCTACGTAAAATTTTCATGTTTCTATATTTTTTTTTATTCTATATTGTTTTTATAGGGAACAAGAAGAAGATCTTAGTCGTAGATGTGAGTTATTAGCAAGAGAACTGCGACTCTCTCTCGGTGTAGAAGAGTGGAGAAAGACACCGGGACAGAAGAGAAGAGAACGACTTTTATTGCAGGTTAGTTTAAAATTTAAAGAGTCTTTTGTCTCATTCTATTTATATTAGTTAGACAAGGATAGCATTATTAACAACTGATCAGTTAATTAAGGAATGATTAATGTTTTTTTTTAGTTAAATTATTTTGATTTCGTTAGTTTATTTGATTTTGACTATAATTTGCAAATAAAGATTTTTTATTTCTTTCTACATTTAATCGCTTTTCTATAATATATATTTTTTGTTCTTATATATTATATATCTTATATACATATATATATATATATATATATATATATATATATATATATATATAT
>JAKGSA010000714.1:84459-151272 GCA_033558755.1 Philaethria dido
TCCTCTTTAGAAGACCGTGCCAGTAAAGTCTATTCGATTTTTTATTTTTTTTTACAGGAATTATTGTCAGCGGTGAATGAAAGGGACAGACTTGTTCAAGAAATGGACGAACAAGAAAAAGCGTAAGTACAAAAAATATTTTAGTATTGAAATTAAATATTAATCATGATATCTACTTTTGTTATCATGAGGATCTCTTAATAGTATAAAATTGAATAGTTAAGATCCTGCATCTGAGAACAACCTGTGTTTCTTACATAATATTATAAATTAAAAAAAAAAAAATATTGACAAACAACATAGGCTCATTGTATGTTACTAAAATTGACTTGCATCACATATGAATTATATTGAATTGCTTAAAAACTGTGTTAGTAAAACAAAATACAAACAAAATTATTTAATTTTGTTTGTATTGTTTGTTAAACAAAAAAACAAACAAACAAAAAAACATTACAAACAAAATTATGCAGTGGGACTTTTTTTAAGTCTTAGTTATATGATTATTTATTTGTAACATTGACACAGCTTTAGCTTAAGTCTTTTATTTAATAAGAAATAAATTTTCAGAACATTTAGTTCTATTTCCTATTAAAATTATACGATTTTTTGAAATTTTAATTACAATTTTGAATTGAATTTTTAATATAATTGATTATGTTTGTCAACAGCATAGCAGATGACGACGAGATCCAGCGTAACTTATCAAACGTTGAGATACAAAGGAAAAATAATTGTATTTTACAATAGAATAACATTATTCGTAAACAACGCTTACTTAAACTGTAGCTTATTTAAATTATTGCGCGGAATCGAACTGCATACAACCTCCTTTGATGTCCATTAGTTGTTAAATGAATATATTTTTAATATTTATTATGCTGACGTTACTTTGTATAACGCTGTCTCGCTCTAACTTATTGAAGTAATACGTCGGTTTCTCTTTCTCGTATTGGAGTGAGGGAGATAGCTGATAAATTTCTACTTTTAAGAAATAATAAAACTGAACATAGATAAATAATTACAAATGTAATTATATTGGTTGTTTATTTATACATTTGTATAAATTATCTAACAGCGTTTGTCTTGATTTCAAGAAAAAAAAATACAGGCTGGAGAAAAAACGTAAAAGTCAAGAAAAAACACTTATACAGGATGTTATAAATACGCAAAATATACATAAGTATATCATTAACAGTTTTATCTTCATATCATGTTGTCTCCCTCTCTCATATTACTTTATAATTAAAATATCCATAAAAGAGAGAGATAGCGCTATATAAAAGTTTAACGATTTAACATTCTAAGCATATTATTTTGGACTTAACTTAAAATTTGACTATAAAATTATAATTATATTTTGTAACATTTCAACGGCCTTACTGTTGTGAGACAGAGAATACTCAACTTTTTTCGTGTAACAATAAGTATTTAATATCTTTAATATAGGAAATATACAGTAAATGTTTACATAAAAATAAATAATTTTGACTTTCGGAAACTATAAATGTCATTGTGACAGTTTTATTTTTTTTTTCTATTTTTTTTTTGAAACGAAAATGCTTGTTTTTTTGTTATTCGCCAAAGAGTTCTTTTTTTTAATTGGGTTGTCTATAGTTTATCATGTTTTGTGTAGAGAGCAAAAGACGATATATTTTAATTTTTTTTTAAATTAAATGAGTGATTTTTTGAATCTATTAGGTATATCATATACCATGGCTAGCCAGTCAGTTGAAAAAAAAATTAAACTGACAATGCCTGTCAATATCTGTCTATGCATTACGGTTTGGATCCCCTTTCAGGACAATGATTATATTTAAATTATTTTCATTTCTTTAGTCTTATAGAACGAAGCGCGGCGTTATGTTCCATCACTCGACAAGTAATAACCATAGCCTTTTGAGTCCTGACATTAAGTTCTATCTACCTTGCTATAGTGAAAAATTATCTTTCTCTTGAAAGTGGTTTGTTTGTTTGAGAACTTAGTGTTAAGACACTCCGTTCTCTGCTTTCCTTCTGAATTAGAGCTATTGGATGTTGAGTGGTGGAATTCAACGCCATTTTGTCTTACTGGCCTTTTTAAAATATTTTTTCTATTAATAATTTTGTTTACTCTAGTATTAAATTTATCACAAATATGATAAACCATAGATTTTCACAAGAAACACATCTAAAGGTGATAATTGAGTACAATGCCATAAGCTTAATTTTTTTTAATGTACAAAAAAAAATATTTTTTTACTTAGAGCGAAACAAATGTAAATAATAGTCATGATTTAGTTTTAATTATATTTATTTATTCTGGCTATGTTAGGATATTACTCTTGCCTTAAGAGTTCTTTTTTTTTTATTAAAAAAAATAAATAATATCTCATAAAGTATTATTGGGCTTTGAAAATTGATTTATGCTTCAATATTTTTTAATAGTTTAATTTTTTTTGTTTTTTTTTTTAAATGTATTAGTTAATTTTTTTATTGAAATATTGTGACAGTAATTGGTTAATGAAATAAAATATTATATTTTATTTCTTTTATTGTTTTTTTGTTATTGTGAAAAAATAGCATGATTTTTATTATTTTTTGTATCTATATAATAAATAAAATTGATTCGTCATTTGACATAATAAAATATTTTTAAGTTTTTTTTAAACATATGTCATTCTTCCATTTTATAATGTTGTAGTTTTCATGTTTTTTTTTTTTTAAATATTTAAGTAATAAAATGTGGGCATTCATCAGGTGCTAATATGTGATTCATTTTATGTTATTATGTGCAATTTTTTCTTTTATAATTTTTTTTTTTAAATAAAAGTTGCCATTGCTTCCTTTTCAAAACAAAATTGAGAGTTAAATTTGGCGGTTATGTTTTTTAAAAAATTAATGGTGTTTTTTTTTAAATACGTCACATTTTTTTTAAAAGTGTTAAACGTATATATAAATTAGATAATTTGTAATTTGTGTTTGGAATCTTATATTTTTTTTTAAATGGCAAAATGTTTTTTTTTTTATTTAAACGGCAATTTATTCTACTATTGTAAAATTACAATGAACTAAAAGCTAAAAGAACATGTTTAATATTGGTCTAGTTTATAAAAAACTTACCTAAATTAATTCAATATTAATACAATAAAATATGAAAACAACTTTTTTTAATCTAAAATTCCACAAACATATGTTATTTGAACTCGCTACTATAATCATTCAAAACATGACTACTGAACCATAATGGTGTTACATATTAAAATTCACAAAAAATATCAATTATTTACTAAAATGTCATATAACTAAAATAATTTGCTTATATTTAATTAACTCATACAAAAATATGTACATTTTTTGTATGACTCATACAAATCGTTTAGCGAATTTAAGATCTCAGTAAAATTTCCAATTAAAATGTGCTATATATGTTAATATATAAGAAATTTTCATCAATTACATAGAATAGTATTCAAGTTTTTGTTTGTAGTAGTATCATGATATGTATACATTCACTTATTGTTAGTGTTTTCAATATTTGACTTGAACTTCTTCAAAAGTTTTATCTTTTTGTGTTTATTTTATGTTTTGATACCTTCTATGTAAATTAATTTAATTATATTTTAATAATGGGTGGGCAAATATAGAAGATTTGAAGATAATTCTTTAAACGAGAGAAGCCATCGTGGCACAGTGGCATGTTATAAGAGCAATTGTTTGTGGTGTTGGATGCTTTCTCAATTGAATGATTATATCTAAATTATTGTCATTTATCCGCTCTAGTAAAATAAGCGCGGCGCTAAGTTCCGTCACTCTACACGCTGTGTCTTGAATTTAGACAGAAGGTGGAGAACGTAGTGTCTTGACACTAGCGTCTTTCTGAATACACTGTTATGCGGGATAAGGTGTGATGCTGAAAAAAAGTATTTAGCAAATATTATTAGAAATTGTTATTTATTATTAGTTTCTAAAGCGAAAGTCGTTTGTTCATTTTGAGTGTAAGGGAGCACTAAGAAAGCAAACGAAATTCCTATGAAAATGGTAAAATTTTTTAAAATTTTATAGTCCACTCATACGAAGTCGCGGGATATATTTTTTTAGCTTAACGTTGCATCCCGCTCATGACAGAGTAATCAGAGGGAACCAGTGAACCTAGTATTAAGTTCCGTTCTTTCCTTTCCCCATTTTCTGCCGAAGTGAGGCATTGTGTATGGCATAACTCAATATTGCGCTTTATCTTGTTACCAGAGCGAGGAAATGAAAATACTAAATATTATTTAATATCTTCATTTCCTGGTGTGGGAATCGAACCCAAAACCTGTCGCGTTTACACGCACGCTTGTGCCTCTGCGACACGACAGGCTTCATCCTCGCGGGATTTAGTTAGTTAATATATATATTAAAGTCGAATATTGAATATGCTATCAGCTTAGTAGTTTCACACCTAGAACCGTATCGCGTGGTTGTCTATACTCACTGTAATATTGTATTGCTAATTATTATTGTAATATGAATTATAATAAAGTGACATTTTAAACATTATGTGTGTTTTATTTTTGTGTGTTTTTTTATTAGGATAGTTGTGGGTTCGAGTTTTATTTAGGGGAATTTTTCATTGTGGAAATATATTAAGAAAACGAATAAAATTTGATATTTAGTGGAAAGTACCTATGGCTTAGTAGATAGAGCGCTTAAATGGTTTTGAATGGTGCTTTCGAGTGTCGCTACGTTCAAATTTTTACATGTTTCGCGGCTTGGAAGGCAGTTCTGCTGAGAATAAGATTAAGCTACAGTGATATAACTAGATCATCAGTGTAAGACAGATTACAATTTGTGCAGCCATAATGTATATGGCTAAACTGACATAAGTATGTAAAAGTTAATAATATTTATTATGAATGTCAAAGCCAATTTCAAAATTTACACAATCTAATTAGTAAAAATTGGTAACGCCTGTCGTGGCGCAGAGGCACAAGAGTACGACTGTAAACGCTACAGGTTGTGGGCTCTATCCCCACTCCAGTAAATGAAATTTTTCAATTCCTGGGTTTGGTAACAAGACAAAGCGCGGCATTGAGTTCCGCCACTTCACGCAATGCCTCAATTCGGCGGAAAGTGGGGAACGGAGTGTCTTATCACTAGGTTCTCTCTGCTTACTCTGATTATATGCGAGATACAGCGTGAAGCTATGTATGTACATGTGTAGTATTTTCTTTTATATATCTTATAAAGAGTAAGCAAAGAGACAAGTGCATCACTGAATCACTATTACCTCAACGTCTTTGAGGCAATAGTAATTAAAAAAATTACGTCACATTTTTAGTTACGTTGCTTACACATTTTTTTCGCATAGTAAAGTAGCCTAAAATAATTTAGTGTCAAAACACTACGCTCATCACTTTTCTACGTTTAATTAGTAATTAATAAAACAACAATAGGTGTAAAATGTCTTTATTGATTATATCTGTTGTTATAAGCAACTGTTTAATATCGAGTATAAATTAAATTAAAAAATACAATAAAACGCGTATTTATATTGAATAAGTATTATATTACACTGGAAGAACATTAGACAAGTTTTAATTCACATTTTTGAGCAAAAATGGCCTTATCCCGCATAGAAGGGTAGACAGAGAGAACCAAGTGTTAAGACACTCCGTTCTTCTGTTTACATCTGATTTCGAGACATTGCGTATTAAGTGGAGGAACTCAATGCCGTGCTTTGGTGAGAACCAGAGGGGGACAATTGAAGTGATTTACCTCGCGTCGAATATAGAACTAATCGCATGTACAGTCAGACCCTGTCCTACTCCACCACGATAGCCTCAAGTAAGTTTTAATTAAAATCTAATATTTTATAAAATTCTTACACGCACAATTTCACAATGCTTTTTTATTCATCTACTTCTCGCTAATTTTCTTGAAATATTGTACATGTATCCAGATTAGATGACTACAATACTTTCGCAGCATTTACTACCAAGGCAACGGGAATTTATTTTTAATAAGCATATATTTTTACTCTTTTAAAGTATTTTGAAATTATTATTCGCATTATAAATACACAATTAGTTCTAATAATATTATTAAAGCAACACGATTCAAAATCTAGATGTTATAAACAATAAGGCCATTTTTGCTCAAACAAGAAAAATAAATATATTCCAATTGTAACATCTTCAATTGTATGAAATGTATGAACCATACAACATTACAACCATTTGAACTCTTAAGTTAGTTCGATTACAAGTTACAGTATAAAATACACGGGCCTTAATACGAATTATCTCTCTTACATGATAAGTATAATAAACGTGGTAATATACAAAACTTTTAGCAGTTTTAGTTAAGTGTAACTTTAGTTATATCATTTCTACGTAGATTTTTGGTCAAATTTTGACCATTTTCTTTGTTAAATGTACATCTAAAAATATTAATATAATGCAGTGGGACAATTGCAGGTTCGATTCCCGCTTGGATTTCGCTCTTCTGGTAAGGCGGTTCCACCACACACAGTGTCTTGGATTTTGGCGAGCTTATTATAGTTTGACGATTTTTATATAGCAGGGTAGGCACTGAAAGATCTTGTCCTCAAACTTAGAACACACTGCATTCCAATTTTCTATCAATTTTGAGACTGTGTATTTGACATTTATTCAATTAAATTATTTTATTCTGTATGTGAACATTTCACTTAAAAAATGGCATATACTTTGAATTTTTTAATAGGTTTTAATATTATACAAAGAGTTTTTGTTTATGATACAACATTAAGTTTTTATTATGTGAAATGAAAATTTTAATACTTCGATTGTATTAAGATTTTTAGATGTACATTTGACATTTATAATAATAATATCTTACTTAGTAAAAGCACTTGGGGCTTAATTTTGATTATGACAACACTAAATTTTACTGTAGGAAAATTTCGTTCAATTTTCACATAGTTTATTACAATGATATAATAAATTATTATTAATGCATATAGAAAACGAATAATTTTTGGCAGTAGGTATGTTTTGATTAGAAGAATTTAAATAATAAATAAAATTTGAAGAAAATTTAATTTTTTAAACTTTTACCGACGAAGTTGTATAGTGTTGCCATAAACTACGCTAAAATCTACATTTATAAAAGGACCAAAAGAACGTCTGGAAAACTTTTCATGGAAGTAAACCAATGTCGTTCAAATATATCTGACCAGCAGACTTTTATAGCTAAATTTAAAATATCCCCTTTTTACTGATTATTAATTCAAAAATACTGTACAATAACAGGATAAATTGTTTTTTTTTAAATTACTGAACCTAGTAGTCTAATGCTTAATATTTTTCATCCTAATATTTAAAACTTTTTATTTCAAGCTTATATAAAAGATACCTATATATTTTACAGTTTTCTTATTAAAATTCTTCCAATCTTTTGCGATTAAAATGTTAATCTTAACCTTTAAGTAACTTTTCGAATACCTTACCTTTTATTTGTTACGTTTATTTCTTAATAATATATATAAATATGTATATATATTTATAAATAAGTATTTAGTTATTGTTACGCGCGCGTGTGATTGTTTGTGGTGACGGGAGGCGCTTCTGCTTCTTCAGCTGCCGCTTCCGCTTTCAATTTCGCGTATTTGCCTGTAAAATTTTTAATAAAATTTGTATAATTTTTATACCTCCTATTATGTATAATAGTACATATACATTATGATATACTCATCATAATATAACATGAGGTTAAGGGCAAAAGGTGTACTGGACTCATATCAAATCCGTGGAACAACTATTTCATGTAGCATTGGACAGAACAGGCTTTGGGAAGTTAGCGGTCAACCTTTAGAATTAAAGAAGCACCCGAAGAAGAATAGCAAAATGGTTATTGATTATTATCCTATGGAAACTTTGTATCCGGTCTAATTTTATGACGATAAAATCATATATTTATATAATGTTACTTTCGTTGTACAAAAGACATCAAAAGATATTCTGTATAATTAATGTGAATAGCTATAAAAATATACACGACAAAAATATAGGTATGTTATGTCTGTTTACCGATTTAAACAAGGCAAACATATGACCGACGAAAAAAATATTATATAATTTTGTCATTTATTAATTTATTATATATTCATATCTCAGCAAATTGTTTTTCTTTAATAAGTAAAAGTTTCTGAAACAGCTTTACTCAATGTAAAGTTTTTTTTTATAAAGTATTTTTCTTACTTAGCGAAACAAACAAAGAGAACTGAAAACCTTAAGTGAAACAATCTAATAAAATTATACTTAGGTCGACGATATAGAAACATCGATAATGATTATCTAAAAACTACTTACGTGACGTCTTAACCATGATGACGCCCCACCATATAGACCAGCCCCATCCCACGAGGCAGAATAGTACCGTGAACAGCTGCCCGCAACCAACTAGCAGGTTGATTATGAAGGAACCTGAAATAATCAATAATGTTTGATTTAATATATAGTACTCGTATTCTCTCTTCTCCAAGGCCTTCGTCTTTTGCTAACGAACAAATGGGCAAAACAGGTGGTAGAATGGTAAACTAGAGAAGGAAAAAGAGATGGGAAGAGATAATGAAAAAACGTGAACTTACTGAAAATGTTTTTTAATATGATATAAGTGTAGTAAAATATATATTACCTATCCGATGTTTGGCTCCATCGTGCACACCAAAGCGAGGTATTCCGAAGCAAAGACAAAACATACCGCTGAAGATTGTCCCTGAAAGTGACATTTAAAAATTTCTTATACTATTAATACTTATGTTTATATTAGAGATAAAAGTAAGAGTTGAAGTTAGTACTATATAAAAATGTCGTAGCGAAGTTTAAATTTAGACTGCAACTGGTTGGTTATTACTGATAGGGGCAGATATTTAAATATTTAAATTTCAGTTTTACTTGTAAATTTCTATTTCTAAATTAATTCAATATTTTCAACGAAAATTTTTGATTTATTTGAATTTTTTGGGCTTACTCATTAATTTAGCCTAAAAATATACTCGTGCCTGTTAATATTTAAAAATAAATATATCCTTTATTTATCGTATTATAATACGATCACGAATTTATAAATTCAAAGTCAGACCCATATAATTTCTTTCAAACTAATTTACATGTTATATATATTGAAATACAAATATTTTACTGCCGGTTCACTAAAACTAATACCTCAGACCTAAATAAAGAAGTGACTCACCAAGACCAGGCACCACAATATTACAAAGCAGACAGAAGTACGCCAGCGCCGCCGGCAGCACCGGGATGGCGCCGCGCATCACACTCGTGTGCTCGATCAGAGACGGATCTAGCTTCTTACGTGTATCCTGGAAAAAATATATACAAAATATATATTTGGAAATGTTAAAAGTGAAGTTCTCTGGTTTTCTCTGGCTACCCTGCTATATGCGGGATACAAAGTGAAGTTATAAATCATATTTATATATATAGAGACCAACGATGCGTAGTGGAACAGTTTCTGTCGGTAGATACTAGTGGTAGTCAGTTCGATTTCCACTCGGGGGAATGATTATTTACTTTCATTTCACCGCGCTGGTAAGACGAAGATGAGTTCCGTCACTCAACCCACAATATTTTAAATTTTAAGCGTTTGTGAAGATGAATGTTTGTTACTTTCTCACGTAAAAACTACTATCGGAATAAAAGGTCTAAATTAAGCTTTACTTTAATATATCTAATAATTACATCAAAATGACACATTGTCTTAAATTTATAAAGATTTTTAATATATGAGTAGTAAGTATCCAGTTTTATAATATATCGTCTTTTGAACTTACGAAAGATCCACATTAATTTAAAAATAATATTGTTCTTGTACACAAAATATTTTAATCAATAATAAATATTATAATTCAATTCACTTGATGTTATATTTTTATTTATAATATACCAGATTAGCAGATCTATGACGTAGATCGAAGGCCACCGTTAAATTTTACTCCACACTAATGTATCTAAATAGGCGAAGAACGAAGAAATTTATCACTATGTAATATATAATAGAATACAAGAAATATACACCTTGTCAGTAACATCTATAGTTATATTACGTTTCTGTACGTTTGTCAGTACAATTTTTGGTTTTTGCATCTCCAAAATACGAAAATAAAGTTTTTATTAAAACTTTATATAAAAAGGACACAATAAGATGAGTCCCGTCACTCAACACAAAATGTTTCGATTTCTGGTAGAAAGTGGCGGACGGAGTGTCTTAACACTAGGTTCTCTCTTGCCGCGTGAAACGTGAAACTGAATAAGTCACAGTAATACGTGTTTATCAACGAAATGCAGTAACAATACTAAAATAAAATTAACTGGAAAAAGCTAATCATGTGCACTGTTCATATCGATTTTTTCTATTATTCCTAGTACACAAAGACTTTTATTATAAACAAGATTAGGGTATTTATAGCAAGTAATGGTTGTGTATAAAACTGTATAACTTCACGCTTTGTCTCACATAGCAGCGTAGTCAGAGTGAACCTAGTGTCAAGACACTCCGTTCCATTTTTCATCCGAATTTAAGAATTAGTGTGTTTTATAGCGGAATTCAACCCCGTACTTTGCCTTAATAAAGATTGGAAATACTTGAAAAAATACTATTTCCCCGAGTGGGAAATAAATCTACCACCAATCGCAATTATAATCAGATGCTGTTCCACTGCGCCACCATGGCTTCTAAACTAAATTATTTAAAGTTCAATAAACTATTATAATATAACGTCTTATTGTTAAATTTATACACATATATTTTTTGCTTTTATATATAGAGGACAATAGGCAAAGAGTTCTTTGAGAGAGATTGAGCACAACAGTGAAAATAATATCTGCCTGTTAGCTCGTCTGGTTGTGTTGTGTTGGTTCGAATCCAACTATTTATTTCATTATACAGTCTATTTTATTGAGAAAAAAAAAGCAATAACATGGAGCTCCGCCACTCAACACGCAATGTCTTCTTTTTATGAGAAGAAAGTTATTTTTTTATATATCTTTTTTGTATTTTAATGGATCTGTAACATACTCGTATCTACCAAAACGCAAAGCTAATTATACTATATAAGTAAAGCAAACAGTACGTGAAACTTCTATAACTCCTTTATTGTATTTTTAATTTTATTCAAAGAACTAAAAGCTACATATATTTCTTGTGTCACGTTTCAGATATAATCATAGAAAAGGTAAGCTTATAATTTATGAGCTTAACTGTCTTACTGTAATGTAACGCTTTTTCTTTTTTTTTAACTTCACGCTTTTTCCTGCATAGTAGTGTGGTTTGAGCGAACTATGTGTTAAGTTACTCAGCTTTCGAAAATCTGCACGAATCAAGTCGTTGCGTATTGACGGAAACTTTTTGCATTGACGAAACTCAACGCCGCGTTAGCGTGGAAATGAAAATAATTAAATAAACATAATCACTTTCCTTAATCACTTCCTTGACAGGCAAGAAAAAATAATTTGGTCGTTTTCGGTTTAGAGGAGAATGAAAATTCGTACGAAAGCCTAGAAAGGAACTTCATCGACTGGGCGGAGCAATTATCTCTCTGTAAAACTAAGCTACAGCGATATTCAAGAAGTTAAAAGAATAGGAAAGAAAGATAAGGGAATACGACCCATAGTAGTTACCTTCTTAACTTTCGGAACAAAAATAAAAATTATAAAACAAAAGAGAATGTTAAAAGACACAAATTATTACATTAAAGAAGACTATCCAAAGCACGTACTAGAGAAGAGAAAAGAGCTACAACAACAAATAAAATCAGAAAGAGAAAAAGGAAATTTAGCAGTAATCAAATATGATAAATTAATAATATCAAAAAACAACACTAAGCGCAAACTACCTGTCTAACCTGAAAATACCACTACCAACATTGTAGAGAAAAATACGCAAATTAGTAAAAAAAACAAACAACAAAAATTCGATATGATGGTTAAAAGGTCAAATAGCTTCCCAGAGGGAGTCATTAAACAGGGAAAATTAAATTTCGTGGTTAGAAATACACAAGCAAGTAATAATATTACACAAAACAAACAAGCATAGCAATCAAGCGCCTACTTTAACATAAAAGAAATAAACTAAGAAACAAAAACTTAAAACACTCAAAATCTTCCAATCCGGCTGGCACTGTGTCACCGTGGAAGATTATGACCTCTACCCTCCAAATGAAAAAATAAAAATTATTAAAAATTATTGAAACAAAAAACCTTTTGTCATTATTTTTGGAGGAGGCCTTCACCCGAAGAGGGGTTCTTGCTGACTAGCATTATGCAAATTTACAAAAAAAAGAAAAGAAAAGAAGTATATATATGTATATATAAATAATTCTACACATTATTAACACTAGGTATTAAGCATTATTATTGTTTTTATTAAGAGTAAAGTAAATAGTAACTGTATTTAGGAAATAATAGTTTTTTTAAGTAGATTTACATATTATATTTTGTAAGCAAGAAATAATAAAGGCTTTTTTATTTTATTTATAATCACTTTCCTTGAGTAGTAATCGAACCTACAACCTCTCGCTTTTACGTTATTCCACTACATTACAACGGCCTTTAATATTTTTAATAATATTTCCGTATAATTCTAAAAATCCAATGTTTTAAATTCTGATTTCTATTCTTGAGTCTTTTATTATAAAATATTTTAAAATTTAGACCCTTTATTTTAAAATTTAAACTTTATATGATTACATTAAAAAATGATACCTAATTAAAAAAACCTCAAAAATCTGAACAAAAACTGTATATCACTCCAAATTCGAGTCCCACAATGGGCGCCAAAATTTTACATACAACAAGACACTCATAATCATCGATTTTTCGATTTCTATGAAGAATAATTATAAATAGTAACACAGTAATATTACTCATACAATAATAACACGTATAATTTATTACTGATTAAGTAAATTATAAGTTGGATGACATTTAGTTTGAGTCACGTGTCGCGTGCGGAGCGTGAAGTACCGCAAGTGTAACGTTGGCAACTACCTTATATAGCGCTATTGTGGTAGTAAATGTATTGAAAATGATATCTTTATATATAAAAAAAATAATATTTTAATTATTAATTTAAAATAATCTAATTTATATACATAAAACGCTTGAGCTAGTGAGTAAAATGAGTGACTGAAAGACAAGGTATAGGTGAAACTACTGGCTATAAATAGATGAAATTTGGCATGTGGTGCAAGAGTGGCAGCAAGGCGTCTTGGGGGAATACTAAGAGAGGATTTTTAGAAATTTTTACAAAAATCGAAAAAATACGGGATCTTAGGTTTTATGGTCCACGAAAACAAGTCATGGGTTATACATGTAGTAAATAATAAATGTGAAAGTTTGAGGTATTAGGTCTGTTAATTTTCAGATCTACGTCCTATCTATCATTTAATTTATTGTTTAGCCACCCACGCCGAATTGAGGTATTGAGTGCTGAGTGGCGGAACTCAACGCCGCGCTTCGTCTTATTACCAAACCCAGGAAACGAAAATACCAAACTTTTACATTTCCTGGAGTGGGATTCGAACTCACAAACTGACGCGTTTAAAGTAGCACGTTTGTGCCTCTGCGCCACAACAGGCGTTAGGCGTTGCTTATTTAAAAGTATTTAAAAGTGTTTTTAGCAAAGTCTTATAATCGTATGAACCTGAAAGAAGAGGTCTAAAAGATATATAATATTTTGGTTTGGAATCTCTCGATAGCCGCAATTATTGTTTTTGAGACAGGTTGAAATGACATGTTTTCATTCCCTCTGTTCATTCTGGAAATTGCAATTAGTTTTAACTATACAGGTAAGTATAAAAGCTATATCACACGCGTCTTTTACAAAAAATAACATTGATTTTTGTGCACTCAGTGTGACTTGGACACGCAATGAGAGAGTATTTTTCATTTCAAGGTCCTCGAATCCTGGCGTTATATTTAAGTTAGCTATTTCTTTACAACTAGTATTAAATGTAATCAAAATCTTATTATGTGAACTTTACATATTATTATTATTAAGTGGCCTACCCTGTTATATGCGGGATACAGCGTGAAGCTATGTATGTATGTATGTACTCGTATGTTATATATTATTACAATATAATTTCAAAATTTTGTACTGGAGATATGTGACGTTTTCTTTTTATTTCTCGGTCCGATTTTTTTTATGTGTGTTACCGCATAATTTTGTAGCTGGCTGAATCAATTTTGATGATTCTTTTTTTCATATAATAGCTAGTGCTTCTAATGTGATCGCATGTAAATTTAGTGAAGATCTGAGTGGTTTTTGAATTATTCGTAACAATTTTACTATTTCGCGGGGTTCAGTTCCGCCACTTAGCACGCAATGCCTCAATTCGGCAGAAAGTGGGAAACGGAGTGTCTTAGCACTAAGTTCCCTCTGCCTACCCTGCTATTTGCGGGATACAGCGTGAAGCTATGTAATTTTACTATTTAGTGCATTTTATTTGAAGTATTTTTTTAGTTTAGCTGGTAGATTATGGTTCTACGTTACTTGTTTCAGTGTTGATATATAATTATACGTCATGGTACGCCTAAGTCAAATAGCTATATTCTAATAAAGTTTCATTTAAATTTGTCCAGTAGTTCCAAAGATATGCAAACGCAAACAAGCAAAGTGATAAACAAAATTATTAAAATCATTGATTCGTATTGTATTAGAACTTTTTTATTCCCCAAATACCTACATATATTTAGTGTAGACAAAATAAAACGTTTTTTTTAAATTACGCATAGTTAAACTTTAATGCAGAAAAAGTGCCAATATTTTTATAATAACAGTTATATTAGATATACACAAAATTAAGAAAATACATATAAAATATACCATCGACTTTAACAAAAACACATTTTCAATAAAGTCAAGTCAAAGTCTAAGTCAAATAATTTTATTCAAAGTAAGAAGTTACATGCTTCATTTTTTGAACATCAAATAGTTTACCACCGGTTCACTAAATTTAAAACCTGAGAAGAACCGGCGCAAGAAACTCAGCGGGACTTTTTTTTTCAGTCAGTAAAATGACATGATGTTGTATGTCACTTACGTATTAGTATTAGGTAACGTGTATTTTACGCCTTAAGAATTATTAATTATTTGTAATTTCTTAACTCACCTCCGGTGGTAAAGTAGGAGAGAGACTTTTGTTCTTCGAGAACAGGCTGGTCCGTCTGCTCGAAGACTGCTCTGACTGCTTCCGGAATGCACCTCGCACCCAACGGCCGAAACGATTGTTACAACACCTGAGGAATTAGACAAGATTTTATATCTCATAGGAATTTTAATATAAATTTGAAATACAAATATACTTTAAATTCATGCAAGGCGTAAATAGGTTGACTTGCACATACACATATTTTTTTTGAATATTAATAGGATTGTTTTATTTGTTTTGTGAATACTAAGCCATAAAATATAAGCCAGTTAAGTTTTTAAATTTAAAAATGAATTTTCGATTTATCAACTTATTCACGCTTGGTATGAATATATGAAATGTGTTCAAATAAATTCAAAATTGTAAATACATAGTACTTGAATTTGAACTATTGAATAGGTATAACTTTGGATCACTTTTTCAAATTTTGATTATTGTATTAGATACTGAATATTTTATAATAAAATCATGTAAGTATTAACTGTGCCGATACAAAAAACGCAGAAGGATGAAGAGAGACTCTAGAGACAACTAGCAAGTCACTCCACTCTACACTTTTAAAATAGTAAGCATTAAGTTCAGTTAAGAAGTAAAATAATTAAACGCTAAGCTTAAATAGCTGTTGTAGGTTATAAGTGTCAAAATATTAATTCAGGACCATTATAGCGCAGTGGATTAGTGTGCGCTGTAAACTTGATTGGTTAGTGGTTAGTAGGTTCGATCCCGAAGTATAAAAACTTACATAGTAGGCGCCTGATCACTAAGTATACTATCTCTCCTTTCAATCTCCTTCTTCTTGCCGCAGCATCCGGTCTCCTTGACCACATCCTCAGTCATGACGGGTGGTGAAGGCTCCACGTGATGAGGAGGTTCTATGTCCGCCACTTTACGTCGACGACAACACGCGCAGAGTATGTCTCGTAGTTTACGTTTACGTTTCGTTTCAGTTTCGAATTCTATTGTGGTTCCCTGTTAAGAGAAAAAAAGGAAATTAAGTGGTTATTGTTATATCTTGTAGGATTGACTTAGGACTTTTATTCATTTTCCATGTTTTAGAGATGTTAGAGAGAAGTTAAGGATGCAAAATCCCTCTTTCGCTTTTCATCCTTTTAGATGTTTATATTTAACGACATTTCTCTAAGCGAATCGTAAATTTTCTTGATTTTAAATATTAAATTAAATAAATTTTGTTCGGAACAGCTACGAATGTATTGAATAATAAATTAGGAACTGCGTCCTATGCTTTCTGTTTACTCGATGGTTCAAAAGTACTTCAAAAATCTACTTAAATGAAAAAACAATGAACTCAAAAAATCGGATTTAGACAATTCCTATTTCAACTGTACTACGATTGATGTACTACGGTGATAGTGCTAAATAATATACAAGTATAATATATATAATACATAATATACTATTTAGTAAATTACAGTATTGTAGCAACATATTATTTGTAAGAAACTTTCACTGGGACTTCCTCGTCATACACTCTGATTATGTTATGCCTACTCTTAGTATAGGAATTATATAAATTAAATGTGTAACTACTTTTAATATATCCTACTAATATTATAAATGCGAAAGTTTCTGAAGATGCATTGATATTTTTTATTTCTTTAAGCAAATACTACTGAACGAATTTAGATGATTTTGGCCATAATGTAACAATGAGTATTTAGTTTGTGTAGGTCGTCCGTGCGCTCATAATGGCGGGCGATAAAGTAGCTAACGCAGGAAGTGATTGGTTACATTACCAAACATACAGAAAAATAGAATTCTTTGGAAAAGGCTTTTAAATTCATGTAAAACAAAAAATATAGATAGCTGCATCTTTAAATGTAACTAAATTATCATTTGTATTCTTTCTTAGCTTCACGCTGTATCCCGCATATAGCAGGGTAGGCAAAGGGAACCTAGTGTTAAGACACTGCGTTCCCCACTTTCCGCCGAATTGAGGCATTGCGTGTTGAGTGGTGGAACTCAACGCCGCGCTTTACCTAGTTACCAAACCAAGGAAATGAAATTACTAAACTTACATTTATGATATTGGAGTAGGATTCGAACCCACAACCTGTCGCGTTTACAGTCGCACGCTTGTGCCTCTGCGCCACGACAAGCGTTTTTTGTATTCTAAAATTTAATTTTAGAGCAAATAAAATTATTTTATCAATTATAATTATTATCTAGTACATGATAACTAAATACGATGCACTCACCTTTCCCGCAGCTATTTCAATATCCTCATCCGGAACTTTCTTCTTGAAACAATTCATTTTGTGCCATAATTTTTTCTTCTCTACTGTCTCAGTGACTTCTTCCTCTTTTGCCATCTCTTCTTCTTCATCTTGAGGCTTGGAGCAACAAGAACAGCATTTCGCTTTGCATTTACCCATTAGTCGTGAGCAAATATTGGGTTTGGGAGGTTCCGTAGTTTCTACAGCTTCTGGAGGACTTTGGCTTTTGGATTTTTGATCACGGTTACTTCTTGGTGGCGGTTTGGGTGTAGTACTTGTGCTTTGAGGAAACCTGGAAATAATATTATGTTAGAATATATATGTTTTTATATATAACTATATTTTGAGAATATTTAATTAGTAAGAAAAAAAATGTGTAATCTGATTACTGAGAAAGTTGTCTTGATAGGTCATTTTTAGGTAAAAAAGTTTTGGCTTTAAAAATATTTCTATCCCGCCACTCAGCGCACAATCCATCTATTTGGCGAAAAGTGGAAATGGAAATATTAAGAAAACGGAGTGTCTTATGTGTGTTATCACACCAAGTTCTCTGTTTCTTTCTGCCTATCCTGCTATGTACGGGAACAGCGTGAAGCTATAAAAATAAGTCTCTTTAACAACTGTACTGCATACTGTTAGTAAACAGTAAGTTATGAAGTATTTTGAGCAGTAACTTATTAAATATTTTGAATAGGAATAACCTTAAGAAGCTTAAATATATTTCGCGTGTAATAATAACGTTAGTGTGAAACGCAATCGTGGCTCTATATATATTTTTATGGGGTATTAACTGGATAACAAATATAATCATTAAAAAAATTCTATATCGCACCCTTAAAATAAAAATAACTCAAATTCTGTTAATTTTAATTCTTACTAATATTATGAATAATAAAATACGAAAGTGACTATAGCTGAATGGATGTTTGTTACTCTTAGACGCAATAACTACTGTACGGATCCAGATGAAATTTCACAGTAAATATAACTTATATATTAGAATAATACATAGGCTATATTTTATAAAGGTTGTGTGTTATTTCACTATAATATAATAATAAGTTTAGTTTCCTACAAAAGAACCATAAAAAGTCTATTATAATTTAGTTTTTACGGTAATTTCCCATAAATTACAGTTTTTGAGCTACATTGGTCGCCTTGATTTAAGGTGCAGTTTGAGCTGACCTTGCAAAACGGAAAATTGTGTGGAAATTAAAATATAGAACTATTAATATATACTTAAATTGTATATAGTTTGAAATCATACAGATTTACCCATCATCGTCGTATCGCTTCGGAAGCAATTCGTTAGGCAATATGTACACTGTCCTGTTATGTATCATTGTCAATTCACTTTTATATAACACTTAATATTAATAAAAAACATTTTTTTTTACACATTCCAATAATTTATTTATTATATTTGATTCTAACTTTTCACTGGCTGTATATAGTTACGTCTTTGTAAACATCTCAACTGTCAAAATATTCGCGGACAGATAATAAATGCGATTCAAACGTCACTGTCAAAGTTTCCCGCCATTGGTATACGACGAATGGCTAAGGCGGCCGAGGTCAGAGTGAACTAATTCTTGAAGGGTCGCCTCGTTAGCCGTTATGCGATATGGACGTAAGAAATTGTTGAAAAGTTCACGTTCCACGAAATGTAGGGTTAGTTGTTATATTTATAATGTTTTGTATTATTTTTACTCTTTTTTTTGTTAAGATTATTAAAATGAGAAACACTTTAGAATATTTTAAAATGTCATTTATTGTGTGATTCTCACACTAAGACATGAAAAATATTTTGAAAAATAAAATTAATTTCATGCTTTTTATCATCCATAGCAGGATAGTGAGAGATAATCTAGTGTTAAAGCCCCGATGTCAAACGCCCGACTTTGAGACATTCGCGAATATTTGAAATCACAAATTAAAGTAAAACCTCCCTACAGAGATGCTAAAAGAAATATAAGTTACCAAGTTTATAAACATTCGACATAGCTCGATTGGCTTCAGTGTACAATCGGTACAAGAGAAATGGGTTCGAGTACCTTTAAATTCATATTTTTACAAATTCTTTGAAATTTTGAGTAATTTGTATTTTAAATAATTTCTAAAATTTTATTTTAAGTTTCTTTTAACAAAGAAAATATTCAATTATTTTTTCATACCATGGAACCGTTCGTTTCTTGCGGACTCATGCTTGACCAGTTACTTGTACAAAAGCATTTCTAATTAAATAATAACACTAATAAAATGCAAGAAAACACAAACAAAATAAGTCTCCGGCATGAAATATCTTAAAATAACCATAAAGCGGAGAATGGAGTGACGTATCACTTTTTTTTGTTGAATTATAAATACTATATATATATATATATATTGATGAAGAATGGCAAACGAGCAGAAGGACCACCTGATAATTGGTTCTTCATCCATGGACACATCTACACCTGAAGCTGTGAATGCGTTGTCGACCTTGTGTTCAGATTTTAGAGGGAGAAAATAATGTGGTGGCCGCGACATTAGGCCGCGACATTAGGACGTGTCAATAGGGAAAATGCTTGCTTACATGCCATCGAACCGGAAACCACCATTAGGTATTTGGCGGTTTGTCTTTGACATGATAGTGGTCGCGAGCCAGTCGAAGGACGAATCTCCTACCGTTATCATACGTTATCATACTAATGCAGCATATATCATAGTGCCAGCAGTGAAATAGATAAAACACGGAGAAACAAGTCACTTATTATTAAATTAATTTATAACAATATTAATATGGCACAATGGCAAAGTGTCTAAGCGCGATTGGTTGTGAGTTAGATCCTTACTCAGGAAATTATATTTTTTGGTACGACAAAGCACGTTGTTAAGTTCCGCCATCAAGCAATGTCTCGGTCTGCAGAAAGAAAGAACTGAGTGTCTTAACACTAGTTCCTTGACTACCCTGTTTTGTGGGAAAAAGTGGAAAACTACTTTCCTTTTTTGCAAAAAAACTTCAAGAACTTTGAAAATTAATACTTGAAAGATTCACCTATTTTTTTTTTTTTTTTTTTTTTTTTTTTTTTTTTTTTTTTTTTTTTATGGAAAGGACAAGGCAAACGAGCGTTCGGGTCACCTGATGGTAAGTGATCCCCGCCGCCCACGGCCCCGTGTAACACCAGAGGAGCTACAGGTGCGTTGCCGGCCTTTGAGGTGGGAGTAGGCGCGCTTTTTGAAGGTACCCATTTCGTATCGACCTGGAAAAACTGCCGCAGGTAGGCCATTCCACAGTTCAGTGGCACGTGGAAGGAAATTCCTTCGAAACCGCACAGTACTGGAGTGCCACGCATCCAGGTGGTGTGGATGGTATTTAAGCTTGTGGCGTACTGTGCGGTTTGAAAATCCTGCGGCAGGAATCAGGTCAAACAATTCCCCAGAACACTCCCCGTTTTTAAGTTGACCTCAAAACAAAATATAACAAATGAGGTTAAACTAAATTATTTAATTAAGTAAAGTTATTCTTTAAACGCCATAACGTTACCGCCAGTAAGTACCTATAGTATACATATAAGGGCTGGCGAAAATTTATAACAGGAAAATACGCAACGGAAATTACACATATTGAACGAGTATTTTGAGGTATTAGCTTTTTACTAGATAATATAAATATTCATAGTATGGACACTTGAAGTACAGTATGTTTAACCGACTTGGAGAGAAGGAGGAGCTTATTTTTATTGCTTTTTTTATATTTGTTACCGTATAACTTTTAATGTGTGGTCCAGATTGAATTTATCTTTTCTCTGCCTACCCTGCTATATGCGGGATACAGCGTGAAGCTAAAAAAAATCTATTTACGCTCTGGTGAGATAGGGCTTCAGTTCCGCCACTCAATATGTTTTAAGTTCAAATGATAAGAAGAGAAAGGAGTGTTTTAACACTAGGTTAAAACACTCCTTTCTCTTCTTATCATTTAAGAACTACACTGCTATGCGGAATGAAGCATTAAACTTAGTTAGTTTATGCCCTCTTTAATATACTCATATTACGATTACTTTAAGGATTGGGCTTTTTCATTTAAGGTGACACGATGAGTCGAAATACCTCAAACACACTTGTGATTTCTGTTTGTCATTGTGCTCAGTATTGATTGAAAAAAGTGACCTTCTGACTGACTGACTCATTCGAATGTTTATTTTACTTAGTAACAAATATTTGGCAAAAACACAGACCTTATTAATATATGTTTTTTTCAGGTTCACACTTTTTCCATCATAGCAGTGAAGCCAAAAAAAATTGTTTCTAAAATTCGTTACTTTAACTTGATTTTGGTATTTCGAGCTAAATAGAGGATCTCTATGTCTACATATGATTTAATTCTACGCAGTATGGAGACATATATTTATGATTTTATTTAAACAGTAGTAAAATATCATTAAAATTGATATATTTTGAAGTATTGGTACCAATTTTGCTATATTGGTTTAGCTCGCCAACTGCTTGCGAATATCAAAAAATAAAATTTTAAAAAATCCAGTCAAGTTTCTGTGTGCAGAAGTTTCGCTTCAAAATCAAAATGTTCTTTATCCAAATAGGTTATTTATAAGCACTTTTAAATCGTTAATTTACAAAAGGATGTCAGGAGCGTCAGTCTTAACAGAAGCTATATCTGTCTGTCTGTAAGTCAGTAAGGCAAGCATTTCATATACTTATATACTAGTCGACCAATTGACGCGTCAAATATGCGTATCTCGTCTCCTGCATTTTTTTTCTGTACACAAACTTGAAATGTGCTAAATTTCGTGCGCCGCCTACCGCAAGACTATCGAAAAAAGGGGTACAAAGTTTTTCTTTCTCATGTTAATATATAGATAAAAATTTCGATACAAAATTAAGAAAACGCTGTGTTAAACTCAAAACAAACAACCCTAACACCGGAGTATGTTAATAACAGTGGTCACGCCACCCGCTCGATACTGACCCTGATCAACCCCTAAATTTACACCCTTATGTCAATATACATAAGAACTATTTTATCACATTATTTTGAAAATTTTGGCCAAAAAACAAAAATAAGACGGTCATTTTTTTCTGACCTTACACAGATAGTGACTGATAACTATAGAGTGTATTATATGTTAGAATATCAAAGGATTTTTTGCATTTTTATGTCATATTAATTAAAATTCTGTGATCATTGTGGTGTTGTAAGACAGTAGTAAACGTGGGTGTGGGTTCAATTCTTAGGGGGTATCATTATAATTATAATATTTACGTTTTCTTTGCTCCGGTGAGACAAGACGCAGCACTAAATTTCACCATTCATACGCAATGCCTCGATCCTCGGAAAATGGAAATCGGAAAATGCAAAACGGAATGTCTTGATACTAGGTTCTCTATGGCCTACTTGCAGCCTACTATGCAAAAATGTGTAAAGACGAAAAGAATCAATTGCAATAGAAAAATATATCGCCGAAATTGAAACCCAGCTATCGCTTATGCAGAAACTTGCCCTAATCTTCATAGATATATAAAATGCTTGCGTGAGTGATTGATAGATAACAACAGTTACAGGCAAAGACGACTAAATGTCAACAGGCAAAACTACTGGGCATAAAGAGCTAAATTTTGGCATGTAGGCTTCTTCGGGTAGGGGAGTACTTACAGACGATTACTCATAATTCCTAGAGAAACCGACAAAAATCGCGACGTTTTATAGTCCACGCAAACGAATTACATGTTATAACTAGTTACTATATAAACTCGGCGGAAAGTGGAGAACGGAATTGTTGAAAGAGAATGGAGTGTCTTAACACTACACTTCTCTGGTTTTCTCTGCCTACCCCGTTATATGCGGGATACAGCGTGAAATTAAAAAAAAGAAAAGCTATATAAACTTGTATTCTTCATTAAAAATCTGTAACAGACTACAGTTTCAGTCAAAACCACGTAACCATAAAGCGTGAAATTATCACGTACATAATAAAGGAATAATTTAAATTTAAATATAAATAATTTTACTTTCATACAAAGTTACTTTTCCGATGCACAAGTGTGAACGAAAGTGATCCCTTGTTGATTGGGATCGGTTTTCACCGTTTATACTGTTAGATAGATAATACTGCGGTTTGCATAAACATTACTATTACTATGGAAAGAAAGTAGACATATAAGTATTAGAAATTGAAAAGAAATCTGTAATTATTTTAATTTTTTAGCTTGTTTGTATAGAAATTTTATTTTGACGCAACAATATGTTGTTTTTCTTAAGTTAGGGACGTCTAACTGTAAGCGCAATTGGTTATGGGTTCCCATTCAGTGAAATAGTTTTTTTTTTTTATTTATTTGTTTTTAATTTCACGCTGTATCCCGCACATAGCAGGGTAGGCAGAGTGAACCAAAGAACCTAGTGTTAAGACACTCCGTTCTCTTTTTAACATTTGCGCTCTCCGTTTTCCGTCGAATTGAGGCATTACGTGCTGAGTGGCGAAACTCAACGCCGAACTTTGCCTTAAAATGGTTATATTAACATTATTTCGCACTAGAAAGATAAGGCGCGGTGTTAAATTCCGCCACTTATCACGCAATGTTTTAAATTTAGGCGGAAAGCGGCGAATGGGGATACTAGGGTTTCATTGATTTCTCTAAGGAATAAAGCGTGCAACTGTTTTTAATACGTTTTCTTAAGTTATTTTAAGATACAGTGGCTAAGTTATCATGCAATTAATCTAGATTGTTTTTTTTTAACAACTTTTTATAATTTATATTTTGTTCTTTATAGAGCACAAAAAATGTATAGTGTTACATTACATACGAAGTTTATCTTACTGTCTGTCAGTAAGTTAAATTTCGTACACAAAAGCTACTGTAGAATTTGAATGCAAGTCTATATGTATGTTCCAGTGTTCATTTTTTTAAGTTTTATTCACATTAAAGAAGAAAAAATATTTAGATACATAAAATGCTAACAAAAAAAATGTTGTTGCTCGATAAGAATCGAATAGGCTTTCGTGTTTGGATAGTTTCCAGTAGGTGCAGGTTCGAATCCGTTACGTTACGTTCAACTATTTATACGCTAAATATCTTCCACCATTTATATTATTACACTACGTTAACAAAACTTCATGTATTAGAAAATTTTAGAAAGCTTCGCAACACAAAGATCACTAGAAAGAATGATTAATTGACTTCGCTTGACGTTACTTAATATCCAAAATATACGAAGAAAAGCCTTTAAATTAAGAAGAATCTTTATATTTTCACGCTTTTTTTCGTACAGCAAGGTTGCCAGAGAGAATCTAATGTCAAGATAAACCGTTCTTTACTCTCTGCTTCAAATCAAAAATTGCCTGGTGAGTGGCGAAACTCAACCTCAACGTTTTATTTCACTATAAAACTAATTTAATTATAATCATTCCCAAGTGGGGATCGAACCCACAACCTATGGTATTAAAAGTCAGAAACTGTCCCACTGTGCTAGGATGGTCTCTGGATTCTAGAATATATATGCTTAGAATATATTATTATTTACTTACCCGCCATTACTATGTGATTTATCTGATGCGCTGCCTTTTGGTTTACTTTGTAACATGTCTTTCTCCACGCCAGGCGTCGAAAGACTTGAACTTTGTACCTCAACTTCAGGTCCGCCCTGCACGAGGGTCTCGTTCACCTTTTCAATAATTTCAGCCTTCGCTGCCGTTTTCTTTTCGCTAACAACTGTTACTATCGGTTCTATAGTTTTGTCGATGTCTACAGGCTTTTGAATCTCTTTTGGTGTTTCTATGGGAGTCATTATGCTATCTACTATTTTAGTAGCTTCTGTACGAATCTTTGAATTCATTTCTTCTCCTTTTTTAATAACGTCTTCTTTACTTTCTTCTATTTTGTTACTAACTTCCGACTCTATTTCTTTTTCGGCTGCTTTAATTTTTTCTGTTATGTTTTTTGGTGTTTCCTTGGCTTTAGCTGCAGCTAAAATATTTTCTGTCGAAATTTCTGGTTCCTTTAAAATGCTATCTATTTTTTGCCTTACTTTTTCTACTTGTGGATTATTATATGGAGGTTGTAAAGGCTTTAATCTGACATTATCTTCAGTGAAAACAGTTCTTTCATGAGGTTTTGGTTTAACTGATTTCTTTTCTTCTTCTACAGATTTTGATTCTTTTTCATCTTCCTTACCTAGTAACGAATCTTTCGAACTTAATCGTTCAAACATCCCTTTCTCTCTTGCTTTTTCTAAAGCAGTTGGTAATTGATTGGTAACTGTAGCTACTACTTCCAATGGCTGTGATGTAATCGCCGCTGTTGTCATAGAGACGACATTTTTTTTGGTTAAAATAACAAGTTCTCCACTATCATTTTTAGCTTTATCATATTGGGTCTCATTATCTTGTCTTATGATTTCGTCTCCGACATTTGCATCTACTTTGTTTTCTTCTTCTTTTTCTTGTTTTTTATCAACGTTTGAGCTTTTTTTAGTGTCATGTTTTTTAGTCACTGCCTTTTCTACATTGGCTTTCTTAGTAGCTACTTCGTTGATTTTCGAAGTTGATTTAGATTTTTCAGAAATATCTTTTTTACTAAGTTGTCTATTTAAAGGAGGTTTCTCATTCAAATTCTTTGTGCTAGGAGCTCTACTTAGATTTTTAACACTATTTGTTCTACTTACAGGTTTTTTATTTTCTATTTTATTTGACACGGGAGGTTTTTGAGTAATCGGAGTTTTCGTAGCAGCTTTGGAAATACCATTGACCGCTTTGGTTACAGGTTTTGTGGCAGTTTTACGTTTTTCAGGACTTGGATCTCTACTAGTTGCTCTGCTAGGCTGTCTAGAATTTAATCTAGATGCAGCAGGTGTATTGCCCGTAGTTTTTGTAATCTTTCTGGCAGTAGTGGATGGTTTTGTAGATGTTTTCAAAGGCCCAGTCTTATGATCTTCAACAGGACTTTTATTTGGCGTACCAACTATAGGTGATAGCCTTTTAGGGTTGATAGCTTTATTTGATGGCGGTGGCCCAGTTTTTCCTGGTGATATAGGAGGTTTACCTTTAATAGGGTGAGAAGGAATGCTTAAGTGCTGAGTACTTTGACTAGTTCTTTTATCATGAACTTGACTTCCTATTCTTATAGTTTCATGAATACTACTCGTGCTATTTGATATAAATCTTTGGTTACGGCCCAAATTTCTATCTACAGATTGTCTAGAGCTACTTCTTGTTGGTGAAACAGAATTTTGACGTTTCGGTATTTTTGAATGTTTTGGGGATCCATTATTAGATTCAGGCTGCGACCGCGATACAGATCTTAACCGGGACCGATGTGCTACAGGTCTGGCTACACTAATATCATTATTTAAGTATTCAGAACTACCAGGCATATTTTGTTGTAGTAAATTACTTGAAGGGGAGTTCGATCGTGACCTGAAATTAACTTTACCTGGAGAGTTACTGCGAGAGTTTGTTCTAGAATTAACAGCACTTTTGAGTTCTCCCTTTTTATCTAATATTCCCATTTCTTTCAATAAAGCTATTTCTTCTTCTCGTTTCTTTTTTTCCGCTTCGGCTTCATTCTTTTCTCGATTTAGTTCACTTAGTTCTCTTATTTCTTCCATATTTTCTTTAAGAAAGTCTCTAGGTGGTCTATGAACAGGGCCGGGTGGCGGTAACGTGGCAGCTTGTGCCATATTGTCGATTCGAGTGAGTGAACTAGCTCTTTTATACGGTGGCGAGTTTGATCTTGAATTGGCAGCTGAGGTTTTTGGAGTGTTGTGACGTGACGTTTCTTCTCGAAATCCCCGACCTTAATACAAAGGAAATTAATTATTTATTTAGTTTTATTTGAAACAGATTTATTTGTTTTTAATGTATAAATGACTTTCGTGTACTTTACAAAAAATAATTATGGTAGGTTATGGTGTGAATTTCATTGTCTTATCTTTTGGTTTCTTTTATATGTCACATGTTTAAAGTTTTAATTAATTTTCTAAAAAAATCAATATCTGAAGTCATACTTTTTTAGAGAATACTTTTTCAAAATTCCTGCTAGAGTCTGCTTAGGATCCATCAACAATCAATTAATAAAATTATCTATGGTACTATTAATAATAACATTATATATACACCTGATACCTTTAAAAGGCGATACCCTCCCAGGTCGTATCTCTACAGGCAGAGATCGAGGACTGGTGGGGCGGGAGGTAGTGGGTTCAGCGATTATCGCAAACGATGTCTCACGTTTTTTCTTCGATGTCGATATCGTTCTGGAAGAATGAAAAAGTTTGTTATTATTGTATGCTTATATAAATTAAGACTTAATTTAGGGATAAAGCGTAAAGCTAAAAAAACATTTAATTTCTTTTCTTTACTCACATTTGTAAACTCTAGAAATAACGATTTTCTATCGTTAGGACTATATATTTATTTTGAGTATTACTGATACTTGAAGGACAATGACAAAGTTTCACGCTTAACCCTAATTCTATGAACTTAATGACGTTCTACATGGAACTTATGACTTATAAGTATGGCACAATTTTTTTCGTAATTATATAAACGCAATGGTTGTGTATCCGATTCTCACGTATATTAGAAATTTCGAATAATAACAGTATATTAAAATACACTTCCTTTTATCACTTTACAAATTACTAGTTGATATTTAGCCTCTTATGATAACTATACTTGCCAGGTTACAAGCAGAGAATTATAGAGAATAGTGACACTGGTAACGGAAGAGTGACTCGTATAGTTTAAAAATAAACCAAATCAACAACTATACTTGACAAATAGAACTTAACGTAGTATGTCAATTGACTACAGCAAAAATACTGTTTTACAGATTAACTCGTTAATCAAATCAGCAACTCTACTACGCACTATTTTTTAATAGATAACAGATGGCAAACGAGCAGAAGGACCACCTGATGGTAAGTGGTTACCTTCGCCCATGAACATCTACAACATCAGAGATGTTGTAAATGCGTTGCCAACCTAGAGGATACAGATGGAAGGGGAGGACAATGTAGTAGTCCGATATCGGAACCACCACATTTTGGGAAAAACAAGTGTGGGAAAGGGGAAAACCTGGCTTACATGCAATTGAACCGGAACACATTTTGACATGATAGTCGCGAGCCAGACGGAGGACGAACCTCCTACCACCTAACAAAACTACACTAGTGCAATTCCTATGAGTATAACTATTGATCTACGATAAAACAATGTCAATTTAAAACAAAGTATTTTAAAAGAATATTATGAATACAATAATGCTAACACGTAGGGGTATGCTTAAATTATTTTCAATTCTTTGGTCTGGTAAGGCAAAACGCGGCGTTGAGTTCCGCCAGCGGAAAATGTTTTGAAGTGAATCTTATATATCAGCACATATGCGCAAAGTCAAAAGTGAATACGCTAGTCGCCCGTTGGTTATTATCGTTCGACCTCAATTTACTCGCCAGCCTTGAGAGACGCTATAATTTTTTGCTTAAAAAGTTAAAGATGTATTTTTGTTTTTATAGGAAATTTTGTTAATCAGGTTGTGTTTTCTTGACTGAAATTATTTTACAAATTTTATTTTGTTTTGTTTTTTTTTTAATAAATACGATTGAGCTCGAAAAATATTATAATTAAGATATTAACAATAAAAGAATACCGTTATTAAAGAAAATGCACTAAGAAGTGACATTATTGCGAATAAATCAAAAACTACTGGTTAAATCTTAATTAAACTCAAACGGGACCACATCAGAACAATTAGCTATCATATAAAAAAGATTCATCAAAATTCGTTTTCCCATTAAAAAATTAAATAATACACATAAAAAATATACAATCGAATTCATTTAGTCTCCTCCTTTTTTGTACTCGGTTATAAGTTCATGATAGGCGTAAGATAAAAAAGATATGTCCTTTTTTTAGCTTCACGCTGTATCCAGCACATAGCAGGGTAGGTAGAGGGAACCGGAGAACTTAGTTTTAAGACACTCCGTCCACATTTTCCGCGGAATTGAAGCATTGCGTGCTGAGTGGCAGAACTCAACGCCGCCTTGTTACCAAATCCAGGAAATGAGATGTAACTTGCATTTTATTTCTATGTTTTTATAATATATATACTATTTTATTTCAGCTGCACGTTTTTTTATATATTTTTATATGCATAGTGTCAAGACACTCCTCTCTCTTCTTCCCGCCCTATTTCGAGACACTGGGTCACATACATACAATATACATATTTTAAATCATATATACGATATGAGACCAGTCGTCGTTTTAATTTCCTCCCTCTGGTAACTAGCGGCGTTGAGTACCGTCATTATACACGTAATGCCTCAATTCGTTGGAAAGTGGGGAACGGAAGTGTTAGAAGAGAACGGAGTGTCTTAACACTAGGTTCTCAGGTTCCTTCAGGTGCTTCGTGCGGAATACAGCGTGAGCTATAAAACAAAGTATCTATACGTATATAAATGATTACTGTAGTTTAGTAAGTACAGTAAGTAATGAAACCATGATATTATGGCAATCATAGAGTACGCTTTCGCCTTGTACGCATCGCTGCTTGTATTCTATTACGGTACAAGTATAAAGCGTTAGGTGGTTTTAATATAAATTAAGTTCTTGGACTTTTTGTATGTTATTTGTTATTTTTTTTAACTAAGAAAGATTAGACAAAGGGAATCTAGTGTTAAGATACTCCGTTTTATCATTGTTCGGACGGATTCAAGACATTGCCTGTTGACTGGCGGAACTTAATGCCGTGATTTGTATTACTAGAGCGGGGAAATTAAAGTAATTAAAATATAATCAATTTGCCTGGCCTGTAGTGGCGCAGAGGCACAACGCGTAACTGCAAACGTGAGAGGTCGTAGGTGCGATTCCCACACCGGGAAATGAAAATATTATATAATATATAGTATTTTCGCTGCGCCGTTGAGTTCCGCTACCCAGTATGTAATGCCTCAATAGAGGCGGAATGTGGGGAAGGGAAGTATTAAAAAGAGAACGCAGTGTCTTAACACGTTGGTTCTCAGGTTTCCTTTGCTTGCCCTGCTATGTGCGGGATACTACGTGAAGCTAAAAATAATCATTATATTATTATCTTATGGGGATTCGAAGCCAATCGTTCGTTTACAGTCAAACGCTGTGTAAAGGTGCAGTGCAACTTGATGGCCTCCAAATTTTGAAGAAGTATTATAATATAAATAATTTAACTTTAAAAAATACAAAACTGTGTTGTTAATATATATTTTTTTTAACGGAATACGGAATAAGGAATTTGTTTTGTTAATATTATAAACGAGCAATGAATCATAATAGGTCAAAAATTATAAAAAAATAGATATATTCAAGTTCAAATAATTCATTAATATTTTCTAAATAGTAGAATGATGATCAAGAGTTTATTAAGTATTTAAAATATTTTAATTATTTTCATTTCTGTTCAGTTTCGGTGATACTAGGTTCTTTTTGACTACCATATTATGCGGGATAAAGCATGCAGCTATATATATAAATCAGCCATTCTCTTACATCATAAACCATACAAGCTCATATACTTAGTAATTAGCTAACTAGTATATAATTATTATATATAAAATCACGTTAATACTGTAATGAGACACCTCCAGCCGACTGCAATTGGATACGTATATTTCTGTTCATATAAATATATCTTAGGTACCTGTTTATTTATCTTTTTTTATTTTTTTAGCTTCACGCGGTATCCCGCACAATGCAGAGGGAACCAGAGAACCTAGTGTTAAAACACTCCGTTCTCTTTTTAACATTTCCGTTCCCTACTTTCCGAATTGAGGCATTGCGTACTGAGTGGTGGAATTCAACGTCGCGCTTTGCCTTGTTACCAGAGCGAGGAAATTAAAATATATTTTTTTAAAGTCGTTTTTTTTGATAACTAAGGTCTAAGTAATAAAATATAATTATTTACAGGTAAGTAGCACATAAGATAGTTGTTTATTTATCTTTACAAATTCCTACGTTAAACGGAATAGAGAGAGAGTCAGTGATTGTTGGTAAATGGAACTAAACACCGCAATTTATATTAAAATACGACAAAAAATGAAATATCTATATATAAATACGTTAAACAAAAACTCTGGATTATTTTTTACGAAAATTACGCGAACGGAAGAGCATGAAACTTGGCACACTCATAGTTTATATAGAGGAGTGCAGAAGGCTAACATTTTTTTTTAAATAATGCATAAAAAGTATCTTAAATTAACAAAATAAATGTTACACACACTACCATGGTTTGACATCCATGCTTATATAAAGTGATATATACATTGCTAAAAACATTGCGTTGATAACGCGTTCACGGGGACACTAGTAATTCTAAGTATGTGATAATACAGCTGCAAGCTGCATTAAATTGACATATTTTGTGTATATATTTACTAAGAACATCTTTAACATCTATCAAAGTTCTAGGACCTACGTTAATCTTTCTTCAAAAAACACTAAAATTCATTTGGTCTTTCCACATAGCGGTGATTGTAAATGTTCTTTGGGCGCACTGCTTTATGTGACCTTAATTGACTGCATTAATAGGGTTTTTAGTAAATACTAACGTTTACTTTTCATACATTTAACATCGTACAATTATTTACTATTAAAAAAGTTGTAATGACTGTACAAAAATGTGGACGCGGCAGAATGGGAATGTGTAGTGTAATTATCAAGGATGCTTGTGAAAAAATAGCAATTTTACGCTTTATCCCGCATAGGGATATCCCGTATAAAGGAATGGAGTGGAAATCGAACCTACAACCAATCGTCTTTACCGACAGCACAAATCCCACTGGGCTGCGACGGTTTTAATCAATGACAAGTGTAAATGAATGGTTAATCTATTGTAATTTGAACATGGTGGGTGTCAATTGTGATGATTCATGGGATGCACGGTGGGATGAGATTCGCTAACCTTGTTCCTAATTTCTTTATATGCCTACAGCAGATTGTAATCGACAAGCGTTTTCTATTATTGAGTTTTAACCAAACAGATAATTGTAATTTTATTATTGGTTTTGAACCTTGGTCTTATGGCCATTATGGTGTAGTAGGATAGCATATGACTGTATACGCGAAGGTAGTGAGTTCGATACCTATTTAAAGAAATGATTATATCTATATATTAACACGTAAAGCACAAGCTTTGTATCCCTTTTTATGAAAATTACGCGGACGGAGGAATGAAACTTGGCACACTTATAGTTTATATAGAGAAAGAGTGCAGAATGATAATATTATTTAAAATAATGGGTGAAAGGTATATTAAATTAACAAAATAAATGTTAAACACGCTGCCATGATTTGAAATGCATGTTTATATAAAGTGATATATATATACATACGTTGCAAGGCAATGCGTTGTTAACACGCCAACGGAGACACTAGTTTTTTAAAAGAACGGTGGATAAGTAATGTTACCTTAAACACACATTATTATTTATTTATTGTAAAATGTAAGGGCAAAAAAATATAATTTAAATAAAAAAAATACTATAAAAAGTAATACTAAAAAAAAACTCAAAAAAAATTGTAGCTCTGAATTTTTTTCTGGTTTTGTCTGGTAGTCAAATGTTAATAAAATCAAAATCAAATAATTTTATTCAAAGTAAGAAGTTACAAGCTTAATTTTTGAACGTCAAATAATCTACCACCAGTTCACAAAATTTAATGCCTCAGACCTGAGAAGAACCGGTGCGAGAAACTCAGCGGGACTTGTTTTTTTTTTCCTCAGTCAATACTTTACAATTATTTATTAGTGAAAAAAAAAATAGGAAAAGGAATATCTGAATAAACCTGCCTACTTTAAAGTAATAACCATACACATTCAAACATTACATTACATTAAGTATGAATCTTATAATTGATTGCATAGTATTACGAAAGGAGCCTTCACAAATTTTGACACCTACACTTTGTTAGTAATAACAAAGAGCTTAATTAATCTTATACATTCAAATTAATTTATTTAATATGTTTTGTTTGCATATATTTGCCTATTGAACGGACATGAGACATCCTGTAACTTGCAAGAGGGACTATGATGGAAAGTTCAGCTCCACCACTTAACACGCAATATAATTATAATAATAATTCTTTATTCAAGTGACCAGTGACACATTATGGTTAGTAAACAAAAATTTCTTACAGACTAGGTTAGTTATATATATATATATATATATTTAACTTCACGCTATATCTCGCATATAGCAGGGTAGGCAGAGGGAACCAGAGAACCTTGTGTTAAGACACTTCATTCTCTTTCAACAATTCCGTTTCCCACTTTGCGCTGATTTGAGGCATTGCGTGTCGAGTGGCGGTACTCAACGCCGCGCTTTGCCTTGTTACCAAACTCAAGAAATGATAATACTAAATTTTACATTTCCTGGAGTGGGAATCGAACCCACTACCTGTCACGTTTACAGAAGCACGCTTGTGTCTCTGCGCCACGACAGGCGTTATATATTATTACATTTTTTATAAATAAATGTTACAGTACACACTAATCACTGCTGCACCGTCCCGTTTGCAAAGGAACTGCAAGATTCATGTACGAGTATATGCAATCTAGTCTATTAGATATCATGCTCAGTATTTTGTTAACTACTAACTAACTACCCCGTACCCTACGGACCAGAGACCCGCATCTCTTTCTATGTGTCGAATTCGGGCAGCGAATAGTGTCGTGAGGCTAGGCTCTCTTTAAGTACCCTGCCATGTGCGATAAAGCATTAAGCTAGTGTAATTTGTTAAGTTTTATATGTATCTCACATGTAGCAGGTTAGACACAGAGAACGTGGGTGAAGTGTTTGTTGTTCTCAATTTTCGAGCCATTGCGTTTTGAGTTACGGAATTAAACGCCGAGCTTTACCTTGCCAATACGGGGAAATGAAAATAGTTTAGATGTACATTCATTCAAAACTGTACTACAATGGCTTGTAATTAATTATGTACACATTAATTTTTAATTTTATGTTAAAAATAATTAATAATTACTTAGTTTATGTTAAAAAAGGTCTTAGACATGATGATTTATAAATAGACAAGACAAAGCCATTTCATTGTATTTTATTTGGCCAGTATGGCCATGAAACATAGCATTAACGTCTACATAATATACTTAAATACATACTTATATTAATTTTAATGGTACTTGTATTTAACAAATGTTATATACCTTGAGTTTAATCAAATATGATATACTTTGCTTTTGCTGGCTATCGTGGTGCACTTTGTCTTACCAAAGATAGAGCTAGTGCTAGAGCTAGACCGAGAGCTAGATAGCAAGAGTAAGAATGAAAGCCGGATATGGGGCTAGAACTGGAGGTATGTTTTAAAATTTGTCGAGTGCTAGGGCTGGCTAGAGCTACTGCTAGAGCTACGTGCTAAAGCTAGAGCTAGATGTTATAGCTAGAGCTAGAGCTAGAGCTGGAGCTAAAGCTAGGAGCCAGAATAGATGAGATCGTTTTCGTTGATGAGCATAAAATTAGTAATACTTGAGGTATGCTTCGCCGCAAAGTTAAATTTAGGTGTTAATGTTTTTTGTCTTTCATATGTATTAATTAAAAAAGATTAATTAGGTATTAGATATTTAGAAACTTTTCAATAATATTTCAATTGTAAAAAGAAATCGTTAATTATTTATTTATTTAAAATATTTTGGCAGACATGATCTTTTATCAAAAAAAATATGTATATTAATGAATATATGATAAATTTTCAAAGCTTTCAAATTAACTATAGTATTTAGTATGGACTGCCAATGAACACGCGAGCGAAGCCGCGGATAACAGCTATGTAGTTTTTTATAAGCTACAGCTACAGAGAAGAAGAGCAAGAGTTTTCTTTAGCTTCACGCTGTATCCCATACATAGCAGGGTAGGCAGGGGGAACCTAGTATTAAGACACTCCGTACATAGTATTAAGACACTCTGTTCTCTTTCAACAATTCGGTTCCCCACTTTCCGCCGGTTTTAGCATTGCGTGCTGAGTGGCGGAACTCAACACCGCGCTTTGCCTTATTACCGAATAATTCTAAATAATATTTAGTATTTTCATTTCCTGGAGTGTGTCTCGAACCCACAATCTGTCGCGTTTACAGTCGCACACTTGTACCTCTGCGCTACGACAAGGTTAGGTGCAAGAGTTAGAATTACTATTTTAAATTTTGGTTTTCACAAATCCGTTCAGTAACTAACAAATATTCCTATAATTAAATAACAAAATAATTAAGAGCAACGTCAAAAATCAACCAAATTACAGTACAGTACATACATAGCGCAAGAGACGGACATTCCACGCTTTCTAGCCCCCAAGTAATTATACGCGGCACTAAGCTAATAGCTTTCGTGTTTTACTCTAAATATATATTTGAGTTATGTAACAATTCTATTATTGTTTAGGCCGTTATGGCGTAGTGGCACAAGCGTATGACTGTAAACGCGACAGGTTGTGAGTTCGATGCCTACTCCAGGAAATGAGAATATTAAATAATAATTAGTATTTTCATTTCCTCGTTCTGGTAACAAGTCATAGTATGGCGTAGGTACCGCCATTCAGCACACAATTCGGCGGAGAATGGGGTTCAGAAATTTTAAGAGAACAGAGTGTCTTAAAACTAGGTTCTCTGGCGTCCTCTACCTATGTGCGGAATATAGCGTGAAGCCAAATAAAAAGTAATTATACGCGGCACTAAGGTAAATAGCTCTTGTGTTTTACTTATTATATATATATTTGTGTTATGTAGTCACTCTATTATATTATTATGATTGTATTATTGTAAGACAGGCACTGTTGTGGCGCAGTGGCACGTTTGTGTGTAAACGCGAGTAGTTGTTGGTTCGATTTCCACTCAGTTCATTTTCTCGGCGCTGGTAAAACAAAACGCAGCTTCATTTTTTGTCCCGTATGGTAGAGCGTAAAAAAGAATTAAGTGTTACACCCCTTTAGCTGCGGACAAGGAACAGTGTTGAATTTCGCCAGTCAACATGCAATATTTCAGATGAAACCGATACCGACTGGTGAAACCGATGATCCCCTAATTATACTCAAAAAACAACAACAAAATATCAAAATAAGCAGAAAATTACATCGACGACTAAAGTCTGTACCCACATCACAATATTTTTAATGATACAAAAAACAATAAGGAATACTAAATCATAGATTCTCATAGCTTTTGAAGTTAAAATGAAAAAAAAAATAAACAAAAAAATAATAATAATAAAAAAAACTAGTTCTAAAGTACAACCATACTTTTTAAACAGTAGCGGTATTTGTCTATCTTTTTGTTACCAACATAATACATAATACCGCATCCTACAAAATACCGGAATTACATTAAAAATAAGAAAATTGAAATTTTAAATGTTACATAAAGATTCTTTAAATAATTATATTATTGTTTTAAATTGAGTAATTAAAGTAACAAATTAAGAAATTTTTAAAATATGAATATTTTTACATTATATATTTTACGGTAACAAGTCGTAATGTATACTTGGTAATCAGAATCATTGCGTGTGGAAGTGTGGAGTGAAATTATTACGAATAACTCAAAAACAACTTGTCCAATTTTAATTAAATTTAAATGTAACCACATCAGAAGCATTAGCTGTCATATAAAAAATGGATCAGCAAAATTGGTTTACCCAGTAAAAATTAATAAATTGATAACCTCGTCCTTTTTGATTAAAAATATCATTGGGTTGGGGGTATTGTGGTGCAGCGGTACATTTGATTGTAAACTCGATTGCTTGTGGGTTTGATCCCCACTGGAAATCCACATTACGCCCAAAATCGAGACATTATAGAATGGCGGAACTAAACACCACCCTTTCTCTTACCAAAACGGGAAATATAAGTTATTTGAATAAAATTATTGCTTAGAGCAAGAATCGAACTCAAAACCATAACATAATCATATAGTATAACTAGCTCTTTCCCGCTACATCGTTCGCGTTGTCAATAGCAGTTCATGCTACATACTATAGTGTACAGTGCGTGAAAAGTATCCTATGTCCTCATCTATAAAATATGTATAAAATATAATTCATGATAATCTGTTGAGTAGTTTTAGCGTGAAAGTGAAACAAACAAACTTACATTCACATTTACAATATTAGTAGGGATATAGTAGTATGTTTTTTGTCTGTCCATCCGTACGTATGATCTCGTATATCCAGTTCACATGAGTAAGGAATGCAGCAGGTGTATTAAGGCAGTTTCATTGATATTCCTCACATACTCGTATCGTATGTGGTATAAGAATTGGCCTTGTTACTATTTTGAGTTAAACTTGCTTTTTGTTATGATTTTTTTATAATACCACCTGACATATCTCGCGACTTTTTTTGCGTAGATTAAAGCTTTACGCTTTCACGGCGTTGAGTTCCGCTATTTAACAAGCTATGCCTCGAATGGAGTATCTGAACACTAGATTCGTTCGTTTTTGTGTTGACTATCGTCGTAGGAATTACGAGAAATTCTCTCTTAATGTTCCCTAACACTCCCCAAGCAACCTAAATATCAAAATTCAGTTATCTATGAGCAGTAGTTTTGCGTGTACGTTGTCTGTCCTTCACTTAGTAATGCGAGTGTTTTTAGATATAGATAACTCATTTTGTAAGAACTATGGCAGTGGGTTCGATGTGTACTCGCGATAACGGTTTTTTTAGCTTCACGCTGTATCCCGCACATAGCAGGGTAAGGAGAGGGGACCCGAAAGCCTAGTGTTAAGACACTCCCCACTTTCCGCCGAAATTATTTGCATTTCTTCCCTCTCATAAGGCAAAGCCCGTCGTTGAGTTGCGCTAATCAACATACAATGTCTCTTAAGTCTGAATGTGGAGAACGGAATATCTCGGCATTAGACACTATCTGACTTCCCTGCGATGAAGGAAAAAGCTTAAAGATGTTAGGCGTGAGTCAATTGGCTTCTTTTTAGTAAGAATTTAGGTTATGATTTGCTTGTACTAAATTACATAAAAAAATAAATATGTTTTGTGACAAATTCGAGTCCACTACCATATATACATTTTTTAGTTTATCTGATTGACAAGTTGGTATTCTATTACGGTAGTGAACATATAATGCTTGAAGCATTCTTCACAAAGCAAGAACTGCAAAAGAAATAATATATTGTCCAATAAATCACAGTAATTAGAGAAAGATAGAAGTACGTAGAGATTCGTTTGTTTCGAGTACTGTAATGCATTTATGAAATATTCTATTCTAGCTTCAATTTATTTTTTTCTAGCTTCACAGTTTGTTCCGCATAGCAGGGTAGTCAGAGAGAGTCTAGTTTAAGACACTCAGCTTACCATCTTCTGATCGAATTCAAGACGTTACGTGTTAAATAGAGGTAATGTGCAAGTAACGATTTGGCAAGCAACATATTTATTGTATAATTATATTTGAAAAGGGCAACAGTTGAGTTTCCTGACTCTTAACAGCAGAACTGCCTTCCTCACCGGTGGTAACTTCCTGTAGGACTGACAATACTGACATTTTTTTTTCTATTGTTAATTGAAGATTGGAAAGTGTAACAGCTTCACGCTTTACGCTTTGTCCCTAGTAGTGTAGTGCTTGTATAAACAGTAATAGCCTATACAAATACATAATATTTATTATATTTTTATATCAATAATGAGGTTTAAAACTTCTTTAGCTTCCTAACCGATTTCAAAAAAGGAGGAGGTTTTGAATTCGACTGTACTTTTTATGCGTGTTACCTTATAACCTTTTTTGGGTAAACCAATATTGATGTTTTTTTTTAATATAATTAATACTTCTGATGTGGTCCCATTTAAATTTCGTAAAGATTTGACAAATAGTTTATGAGATATTCGTAATAATGTTACTTTTTACTTGAAGCCGGTTTTCTTTGTTGTTAAAAATTTTAATTAGGCATATAAAGAAATAACAAACGATTACTATTAAATACAAAATTTGAATACATTAGTTACAATTAAAAGTTAATAAAAATTTATCAAAATAAAGCCGAGGCCGTCCACTGCGTGAGATTACATTATAATTATACTCATATTGAGCAAGGTGAGATCTATTTAGTTTACTTTAATTTCCTTTTTAAATGAAAATGTAATCGATATTCATAGTTATATTGTAGTCAGAGTGACCCTAGTGTTAAGACACTCCGTTTCTCTTTCGTCCGAAATTGAGACACTGCGTGTTGAGTGGCGAAACTTAACGCCGCACATAATCTTTGCAGGGCTTAAAAATGAAAATAATTTAAATATTATCATTTCACATCAAACGCCTGTCGTCGCGCAGAGGCACAGGCGAGCGACTGTAAACGCGACAGGTTGTGGGTTCCATTCCCACTCCAGGAAATGTAAAAAGTATATTAGTAGTATTTTCTTTTCCTGGGTAATTGGTAACAAGGCAAACCGCGGCGTTGAGTTCCGCTACTCAGCACTTAATGCCTCAATTCGGTGGAAAGTAAGGAACGTAGTGTCTGAACACTAGGTCCTCAGGTGCCCTTTGCCTACATTACTATATGCGGGATACAGCGTGAAGCTAACAAAAAAAAAAACATTTATATTTCCTGGAGTGGGAATCGAACCCACAACCTGTCGCGTTTACAGTCGCACGTTTGTGCCTCAGCGCCACGACAGGCGTTACAGCTAATAAAACATCAATTAATTATGTTTGATTCTATCACTGACAGGAAGAAACATATTTTTAATAATTTAGTTTAATATATATTAAGTGCAAGATATAATCGTCACATTATTAAATTGCATGTGTTATTTAAAAGTATAAGATATACTGCTGTAAAGTTGCATCTAGATTGTTTTAGTTATATTTGTGTGAAAGAATCACAAATACCCATCTATGCTCATAAATTTTCGTTTTTATAATATTGCTAATATTATTATAGAAAAAAAACTGAGACGCTAGTTTATTTAATTGTGTAATTATTTAAGTTTTTTTTTATAGCTTCACGCTGTATCCCGCATATAGCAGGGTAGGCAGAGGGAACCCAGTGTTAAGACACTCCGTTCCTCACTTTCCGCCGAACTGAAGCATTGCGTGCTGAGTGGCGGAACTCAACGCCGCGCTTTGCCTTTTCATCAAACTCAGGAAACGAAAATATTAAACTTTACATTTTCTGGAGAGGAAATCGAACCCAACACCTGTATATTTTTATGTATATTATTATAGAAAAAAAAAATCAAATAACTAAAGAGACGCGTGTTTATTTAATTTCCTAATTACTTATTTAATCTTTTAATGAATTAAAGCAAAACACGAAATAAAATATTTATTAGTTTGGATTAGGGCGAGGGCCGTCGTGGCGCAGTGGAACAGCGTATGACAGTAGAAGCGAGTAATAGATTCTATTCCGACTCGACGAAATAATTAGACCTTAACTAATTCCATTTTCTACCCGGCTAGACAAAAAAATGAAATTTGGCACACTTATAGTTTATATAGAGAAGGATAATATTTTAAAAAAGTAATGCATAAAAAGTATATTTAATTTATAAAATAAACACACTAATAGTAGTGTGTTTATTTTATAAAACATGGATGTCAAACCATAGGGTTTGACATCCATGTTTATATAAAGTGACATATGCATTGCAAAAAACAACGCGTTGTTAACGTGTCAACGGGAACACTAGTTATCGTAAATGCCTAAAAGCAAAATTATAAAATATATAGAACTCACTTAAAAAATATAATCGTAAATCCAACAACCGTTCACTGTTTACAAATTAAAGAAAAAAAACAAATAAAAAAACCACTCCACTTAAATTTTTTCACATTTTTAAAAGAAATATTACTTCAACGAAGTTATTTCAAACTTGCCATACGATAGAGTCTACCGACTCGTCACTAGTGAATGCACGGAGCTAAGAAAATTTAGTAAGAAGGTCGATGGAACAATTGCAAGTGAGCCCACGTTGCCCGACTGTGGGCAGTTCTTAATAACTGTTAGTAAGGTATTTGTAGTATGTAAGTGTGAGTTCATATCCCGGTTGGGGGAATATTTACAAATAATTAATTTAGCTTAACACTTTATCCCTAGCGGTGTAGTCAGAGAGAACGGAACGCTAAACGTTATCCATAATGAACAATTAAAATTTTAATGAAAAAAGATAAGTATAATTATTTACGAATGACTCAAAAACTACTCGTCCGATTTTAACTAAATTTAATTGGGACCACATTAGAAGCACTAGCTATCATATAAATAAAGAATCATCAAAATCGGTATACGGTACGTAAGCGTGCGACTTTAAACGTGACAGGTTGTGGGTTCGATTCCCACTCCAGGAAATGTAAAATTTATTTTCATTTCTTCGGTTTGGTAAAAAGGCAAAGCGCGGCGTTGAGTTCCGCCACTCAATACGCAATGCCTCAATTCGGCGGAAAGTGGGGAACGGAATTGTTGAAAGAGAATGGAATGTCTTAACACTAGATTCTCAGGTTCCCTCTGCCTACCCTGTTATATGCGGGATACAGCGTGGAGTTAAAAAAAAAGAAAAAAGATCAAAATCCGTACACCCAGTAAAAAGTTATGCGGTAAGACACATAAAAAATACAAATTACAAATATTCATTATATTAATATGCGAAGGAAAAAATTAGACACATCTTTACGATATATGCGGACGGAAGGGGGAACTGAATTGAATTTTGGCAAAAAATAAAATTTGAAACGCCTGTCATGGCGCAGAAGCACAAGCGTGCGACTGTAAACGCGACAGGTTGTGGGTTCGATTTCCACTCCAGGAAATGGAATTTTTCATTTGCTGGAAAAATGCAAATGATAAATGGGCTTGGTAACAAGGCAAAACGCGGCGTTGAGTTCCGCAACTCAGCACGCAATGCCTTGTTAACGCGCTTGACAACGCGTTGTTAACGCGTCAACGGGGACACTGGTTTTATTTATTATATATATTTTTAATGCATTATTATTTATGTAATTAAATAATTTTTAATAAAAGAAGAAACCACTTCAAGTAAAATTCTTTAGAAAGTGAAATTATTACGAATAATTAAAAAAAATACTCGACAATCTTAATTAAATTAAAATTAGACAACATCAGAAACACTAGCTATCATATAAAAAAAAGTATCACCAAAATTGGTTCACCCAATAAAAATATTTGCGGTAATGCATATAAAAAATATAGTTTAATTAAAAACCTAAATTTAAATTTACATACATACGAGTACATAGCTTCACGCTGTTCTCCACATATAGCAGGGTAGGCAGAGGGAACCTAGTGTTAAGACACTCCGTTCCCCACTTTCCACTGAATTAAGGCATATTGCTATTAAAATTATTATGGCTTTAAATTAATTAATGATTATATTTAAATTATTTTCATTTCGCCACTTTAATAAAACAAAGCGCGGCGTTGAGTATCGCCATTTAATTCTCAATGTCTCAAAGTCTGGTAGAAATCGGTGGAGTGTCTTAACACTAGCACTGCCATGCGGGATAAGCTTGAAGCTATATTCACTGTGTCATGTAGTGACGTTTTTTCTTATTTTTTTTTTAACTTTACGCTGTAACCTGTATAGCAGGGTAAGCGGAGGGAACCAGAGAACCTAGTGTTAAGATACTCCATTCTCTTTCAACAATTCCGTTCCCCACTTTCCGACGAATGGATGCATTGCGTGTTGAGTGGTGGAACTCAACGCCGCGGTTTGCCTTGTTACCAAACCCAAGAAATGAAAATAATAAATTTTACATACGTAGTGACGTATCACTACGAATATATGCACATCATCAGGTTTCAACGCTAGTATATCGCATGCAGTTAAATGTCTACAGAATTAGACGTAAATTACCTATCAAAAGGTGTCCGATGCGAATCAACCGTGAGAATAATAACATTTGGAACGTTTTTATGTAATAAACTTATATTTTTACAACAATATTATCTATATATTTTGTATTTTGAAAGAAATATTTAATTTATTAATTTACAAAAGATATAAAAGTTATAAATTTAACAGGATTTTAAGCCGTACTTCTTGGCCTTGGCCTCTCATATTGGTTTTCAAGAGGTGTGGGTTCGAATCCTACAACATTTCTAAGCATTATAGGCATGTTTCTAAGTAGTTTTCTTATCTTATGTAGACACACTTTATAAAATATATAAATACTAGACATTTATCGTTGTATTATGGCCAAATAACAAAATATTTATAAATTGTTGCCTAAAACACATACTTATGAATATATTATATTACAGTAAAGTTTCATCTAAATCTGTTCAGATGCTGTTGCGTGAAAGAGTACCAAATATTGATTTTCATAAACTTTTACATTAATAATATTAGAATAAGTATTTACTAATAGTTTGTTATTTAGAGAGGTAAGGGGAGGCCACGGTTGACCTTCGACAACACACTATCAATGATACTGGAGGAAGGTCACGTAAAAAGCATGAGGACCCCCCGGAGGGCATGCATGAAGAGGTTAATGACTGTGGACGAGGCGAAAGAGGTATGCAGGGACTGTAGCGTTTGGCGCTCCGGAACTCTGACTACCCTGCTAGGGATAAAGCGTGAAGTTAAGTAAGTAAGTATGAGTTTATGAAAATCCACTTCAAATTGTTAGAAATTTATAGACATCACTTAATATAATTATATTTTTTAGCTTCATGCTCTTTTTCACAGAGAGAGACTGAGAGACTTTTTGTATTATTGTGATCTAAAATAACGCCTGCCGTGGCGCTGAGGCACAAGCGTGCAACTGTAAACGCGACAGGTTGTGGGCTCGATTCCCAATCTAGCCAATTAAAATTTTAAATAATATTTAGTATTTTCATTTCCTGAGTCTGGTATCAAGGCAAAGCGCGGCGTTGAGTTCGGCCACTTAGCACACTATGCTTCAATCCGGTGAAAGTGGGGAATGGTATTGTTCAAAGTGAATAGAGTGTCTTAACAATATTGGAGGGTCCGTAGCTACTAAGTAAACCGGTGATGGCAGGGAGCCGGCCTACTTCCCAGCCAACAGATATGTTGAAGCGTTATAAAGCAATCATATGTGGTAACACAAGGTTCTCTGGTTCGGGATACAGCGTGAAGCTAAAAAAAAAATTCTAAAATTTGTTCCATCACTTTAAGCAAGAAAACAATAAATTGGACACCAGAGTGACGCCACTCTCTCTCTCTCCTTCTCTCGTTCTTCGTATCTTTATAAACTTTTAATAAACAACACAACAACATTATTATATCATGAATATCATTCACAATTAAATAAAAGTTTTCAAAAGGTCATCTAACCTGTCTCCACCCACGTACCGTACCACTATACATGGATATGATATTAGCATGTATGAATCATGACACCTCCTTACGCAATGGTTAATGTGATGAAATGAGGTTCACTGCAATTGTGTCGGTTCGAATCGGTGCATATATTTAAATAATTGTAATATTATTATTATGAAAGTCTATGAGGAACTACTGAACGGATTTTAAAAAACTTTGTAATTATACAGCTCATATATCATAATAGCAGAAAAGTTACAATCTATTAAAGATTTTTTGTAATTTAACATTTTTACCATAATATATTTTATATATAAAATTAGATTCCATTGTAGGGTAGTGTTTGATTGTGACGGGATGGGTTAGGGGTTTGATTCCTTCTTGGGGAATGACCACATTGAAAAAAAAAATATTTTCGTTTTCTACCTTGGCAAGACAAAGCGTAGCGTTGAGTTCTGCCACTTAACATGTTTTTTTTTTAACTTCACGCTTTATCCCACATATAGCGGGGTAGGACGGGACAAGAGAACCTAGTGTTGACACTCCATTCTCTTTCAACATTTCCGTTCCCCACTTTCCGCCAAATTGAGGCTTTGTGTGTTGAGTGGCGGAACTCAACTCCGGGCTTTGCCTTGTTACCAAACCCAAGAAATCAAAAACCCAAATTTTACATTTCCTGGAGTGGGAATCGAACCCACAAATTTCAATAACATGCAATATCTCGAATTTGAAAACCTTGCTAAGTGTGAAACTGCTACTAATATTATAACAACGAAAATTTATGAGGACGAATGTTTGTTACTCTTTCAACCAAATTCTTCTGAATTAATTTATATGAAATTTTAGAGCAATATAGCTTATATATAAAAATAACACAGGTTACAATTCATAAAGATTTTGTATGATTTAGACATAATATAACAATAAGTATCTATTATTTTATATTATATATAGAATTAGACACCATTGTAGCACAGTAGTAGTGTGACTGACTGTTACGCGATTGGTTGTGGATTCGATTCCCACTCGGGGGATCATATTTAAATTATCTATTTCTCCGCTCTAATAAGCGTGACGTTAAATTCCGCCACTCCACACACTATGTCCCGAATTCGGACAGATAGTGCAGAACAGAGTGTCCTGATACTAGGTTATCTCTGACTTCTCTCCTGTCTCCTAAAATTTATATGACTTATCATACAGATTTTAGAAGTATTACAAAGTTTTTTTCAGAAATTCCTTCTAGAACGTTTTTTACGTGTTTGTATGTAAATATATACATGTATTCTTTCCAATAACAATATATTTCTATAGAAATAAATGCATTAGGAATACATTTAATATAATAATTTTTTATTCATAATAACCCTCGCGGTTACACGAGCGTGTTCGATTACAAAGTGTTAATATAATACGCGCTACCGCATATTACTATCAGTTAATTGTTTACAATACAAATATTGAAAAAATAGAGATCATCGTGGTGCAGTGGGACAATGTTTGACTGTAAAAGTTTGTTAAAACATTGTTTTTTTAATGATGACCTTAAAATCGTCGTGGAACATCCTGTGTATACGCGAACCATCGCTCGTAACCAGTTATGGACGATACGAGCAAACAATACATATGGCAAACGATCGGCAGCCTATCTGCTGCCGAGGATAATTAACGAATTACCCTCAGAGGTGCGCAATAATATAACAAAAAATAATATAAAAAATAAGCTAAATTGTATTTTACTAATAGTATGTAAGAAACTGTTTTTTTAAATGATCGTGTTCCCTTAACGTAAGAATTAAATTGTAACATCGGCTAAAACCAAAGCTTGTCGGGTTTTTAGATGTTCAATTATATTAATAACTGTATGTCAATTTGTAGAATGATAATAAAAAAAACGCAATAGTTTTGGGTTCGTTTTCCACCCAAGAGAAATGTTATGTTTAAATTATTTTCCTTTCCCAGCTTTTGTAAATCAAAGCGCAGTGTTGAATATTGTCAGTCAATGTGTAATGTTTCGATTTTAGGTGGGAGATGAAGAAGAATTTATTTTATTTGAAAAAGTTGAGTTTCATGCCGGCTCTTCTCAGCAGAACTGCCTTCCGAGCTGGTGGTAGCTTCCGTTAGGACTGACACTACTAACATATTTTGTAAATTGACGATTCAAAAGTGCTTGTAATAGCTTATTTGAATAAAGAATATTTTGATTTGATTTGATTTGAAGTGTCTTGATAGTAAGTTCTACGAGACGGACACACCTCGTATCTCACTTTTTTGTTATGCGGATAAAACGGGTAACCTTTGTTTTAAAAGTATAGATGTTTGTTTATTTTGATAAAATAAAGAGTGGTGTAGGTTTCGTCTCCCAGCATATAAAAAGTCTCTAACATTGTATTTAAATCAGATTCTTTCGGTTTTTCTTAAATGATGCAAGAAATGTGAAGAAAATCTATTAAAATTTGCCTAAACTAGTCTGATAAAAAGCGGCGTTCAGTTTCATCATCCATTACACATTATATTGAAAAGAAACAAGAAGTGGAAGACAATGCCACTAATTCCATACTTATTCTCGCTTTTTTTAGCTTCACGCTGTATCTTGCACATAGAAGGGTAGGCAGAGAGAACTAGAGAACCTAGGGTTAAGACACTCCGTTCACCTCCGTTCTCATTTTAACATCTCCGTTACCCACTTTCCGCCGAATGCAAGCATTGCGTGCTGAATGGCGGTACTCAACGCCGCGCTTTTCCTTGTTACCAGAGCGAGTAAATGAAAATATTAAATACATACATATACATACATATCTTCACGCTGTATACCGCATATAGCAGGGTAGGCAGAGGGAACCTAGTGTTAAGACACTCCGTTCCCCACTTTCCGCCGAATTGAAGCATTGTGTACTGAGTGGCGGTGCTCAACGCCGCGCTTTACCTTGTTACGAGAGCGGAGAAATGAAAATACTAAATATTATGTAATATTTTCATTTCCTGGAGTGGGAATCAAACCCATATCGTCCCCATGTGCCTCTGCACCACGACAGGTTTCTCTCTATTTTCTTTCATATAAAACATAGTGATACGTCACTATTTGTGTAACTAATTGCCTCAAGAATCATAAACGTTGTATTTGTAAATCCCATCTATGTGTATCGAAGTATATAATTGCGTTTTGTAACTTAATGCAGTGAACAAAGATGTCAACCGGCACTGTGACACTTGGCTGCTCCAACAAATTACTTGAAACTTATGTCTTTTATAAAATACCAGCGGCTCGAATTCAATATAATGTTTGAATAAATTCTTGATTGCAGCTTCACGCTTTATTAGCGAGAGATAATCTAGTGTCCAGACACTCCGTTCGGCGCTTTGCATCGGAAATAGTGACTTCGTGTTTTAAGTGACTGAACACAATGCCTGTCTTATCATAACGAAGAAATGAAAATAATTTAAATATCATTCTCATCAGTGGGAATCGAATTCAAAACTCCAATTTACACATACAATCAGACGTGTTGTTTTTGTATATATTTAAACATGAATTTGTTGATTTAGAAGTATCTTCTTGTATTTGGTTAGTTAAAGAGAGGAGGAGGAGCTGTAAGAATGGAGGTGTTAATAAGCATTTTAAGGGGGCCCTCTTAAGCCTATACTCGGAAGCCCCAGCCACGTCTCCAAGATCCTCTCTACAGTGATCCCCCTCCCTTCGCCACGATACACATCGACACCAACACGTTTCTTTTAATTCAGTTTCTTTTAATGAGTAATATGGAGGCCTAATTTTTTGGCCAAAAGTTTATGTTTTGTAATATATTGAAAGTACTAATTAATATCGGCTTAGTCTTCAATACTTTATATGTAACTTGAGTAAGGGTTATTTAGTAATTTCTTTTTAGGGGAAAGACTGAGAGTACCAAATGTTAAAACGCTCCCTTTTCCACAATAATGTGGAATTAGTTCGAGTTGGTTTGCGAAACCCTAAGCCACGATTTGTTTTACCAGAACAGAAAAGATGAAAATATTAAATATAATTATTCTTCCGCATTTGGATCAAATATACAACCATTTACACGCATTTACAGTCAGACGTGCCACTGCGCTACGATATTCTTATCTAGAAATTAATTTTATTAAAGCATAATTTACAATTAAACAAAAAAAGGAAATCGATTTAAAAAAGGTCTAAAAATTACAATTATTACGAATAACTCAAAAACTAATTGTCAGATAACCTTCTAAATTTTAATGGGACCACAATAGAAGCATTAGCTATCATATATAAAAAAAAGCATCATCAAAATTGATACACCAATTGTAAAGTCATGCTATAACACAGAAAAAACTATTTAAATGATAACCTTCTTCTGTTTTAAAGTGAGTCGTTTAAAAATATATAATTCGTAACAATATTTAGTACGTCTTTATAATATCGCCACTCAAATTTCAATTACACGATCAACAAAGGAATACAATTTGCTCAGACGAAGTTTCATTTACGTAACACAAGTATACAGAGCGTGAACATTTTTGGCAAAATTACAAAATGTTACCACTTGTTTAATAGTTTTGTATGATTTTGATTTTGTTAAATGGAACTCCTGTATATGTAAGTATTGCATATATTGAGGCACAGTTGGGATGTTCTTATATTTGTTTTTTAAGTAAAAATATATTTATATTTATTATAAAAACAGTATCTGATTGTAAAGTCGATTGGTTGTGGGTTCGATTACCGCCCGGGGTAATGATAATATTTAAATTATTTACATTTACCTGCTCTGGTACAACATTGTGCGGTGTTAAGTTTCGACACCATGTATTCAATATCTTAATTTTAGGTGGAATATGAAGAATGAAGTATCTTGATACTAGGTCCTTGAACAGTGAACATACTAATATACTATGCCCTACTACGAGATAAAGCATGAAATTTCTACGGGCTTATAAACTAGACAGTGGTGTTGGTTTCCGTCAGGTAACAGAGTATCTATTATTGGACATATAGTGGAAGCATAGTGATGTTTCTTATTATTATAATATAAGTAACATACCAAAGATAAAAGAAATGTACCAATGTTAAAATTAAATCGTCACAATTGATGCCAATCATTGCCTAACTAGACTGAGTTGACAAGCAGTTTCACGTTATTTAGAGAGTAACAAGGCAAAGCGTAGCGTTGAGTTCCGCCACTCAGCACGCAATGCCTCAATTCGGCGGAAAGTGGGCATCGGAGTGCCTTAACACTAGGTTCTCAGGTTTGTTCTGTTTACCCTGCTATATGTGGAATACAGCGTGAAGATAAAAAATAAATAAAAAAAAGAAGTGTTAAGTGGCGGAACTTAACACCGCTCCTTGTTTACTAGAGCGGAGAAATTAAAATAATTACCATGAATTCATTTATAACACATATTTAATAAGAATCCATCTAGCGTTAATTATATATTAACTTATTATATACTAGATACTTATCGTTATATCATGGCCAGATTACATGAAATCTTTATAAATTATAGTCTACATTACTGTAAAGTTTCATCTAAATTCGTTCAGTAGTTTTTGCGTGAAAGAGTAACAAATATTCCTCTAACTTCACATATTTTAGAATTTATTATATTGAACAAAAAATTCGAACTATATGTCTGCAGTGTTTTGACACTAATTAAAAATAAAATATTTATATTTCAAATAGGTATATAAAAATATAAACGTTATACAGGAAAAAAGATTAAAATAATTAAAATTTTAACACACAAAGAAAAATACCATCTAATAAAACGCACTAAAACTAACTCAAAAACAAATCAACTTAAAAAAAAATATAACTCAAAAAAAAAAATTAAATGCAACCACATCAGAAGCACTAACTATCATATAAAAAGAGAATCATCAAAATCGATTCACTCACTAAAGAGTTAACACACATACAAATACAATCAAAATGAAAACCTCATTTTTTTAAGTAGCTTTTTTGTAACAATTAACTTGTTTTTCTATATATAAAATAAAAACAAAAGTTAACAATAGTTTAACTACTGTTTAACAACGTAACGTCCTGTGGTTACGGTTTTTTTAACCTTAGCGAGGTCGGATACGTTTCAATGAATGTTTTGTTTTTTTTATTGTATTATTATTGTTATTTATGAGAATTTATTATTGAAATATTAAGAATTATGTAAAAATAGGATATGAACCTGTAGTTGTTGGAATTTATTTACCATGTTTAAACTAACTTTAAAAAAAGAGGAAGTTATACGTTTTTGGAGTTTTAGTGTTAATCACACACTTAGGAAATTAAAAACATATTTGGAAAACACATAAAAAGAATTCTACTACAGAGATGCTAACAACATAAATAAGTTGTAACAAGCGTATAAAAGTTTCGACTCAGCCGGATGTAGAACGCATGGCTTAGTGGTTAGAGCGCTTGGACGGTTTCCAAGAGGCGCGTGTTCGAGTCCCGCTGCGTTCAAATTTTTATACGTTTTCTAAACATGTTGTTCGTTTCCTAAGTGTGTGATTAATACTTTTAAACTGCAAAAATATTTAATAAATAGCATTCTCTCTTCCTAAAAGATTGTTCTATGAAATAAAAATCTTTGGGTAGCAGAAATTTGAAAAATCTCTCTACAGAGATGCTAACAACATAAATAAGTTGTAACAAGTGTATAAGAAATGTATATAGAACGTATGGCGCCGCCGTCAGAGCGCTTGGACGGTTTCCAAAAGGTGCGGGTTCGAGTCCAGCTTTCAAATTTTTATACGTTTTCTAAATATGTAAATTTATGAGTTATTCGTAATCATTGTATTTTTTAGTGCATTTTCTTAAAAGTAGGTTTCCTTTTCTGTTAAAATCTTAACTATTTAGCATCACATTTTTATATTATTAAATATCAATCATTCAGACTGACAAAATATCTTTATTGTATAATATTATTTAAAATATTTCTTCGGATAAAATTCAAACCTACGACCATTGCTTATAGAGACAGAGAAGCCAGACTCGTAATAGAGTAACTTTTTAAATTCTAAAAATATTACATAAAATTGTGAATTATGTAAGCTTCTAGACTTTCTAAAAATTTAATTTAAAATAAATATAATTTTATTTTTAATTTATTAATCTGTATTATTTCAATTATAACTGAATTAACTATCTTCTACTAGAAATGTTTCAAATCATGATTTTAAAAAAGTTGCACTTAGTTAACGAATATTTAAAGTAAGCTGCAAACATAAATTACTTAAGTATTTAAGTAATTTAAAACATTTCATACAAATAATTGGGTTAATTAAAAGTTATATACTATACTTTGTAAAGTATTTAAATAGGTGTTAGAGATGTCGCCGACTATATTTTTATGTGGTTATTATGACAGCTTTCGAATGGTCGCTGGTTCAAAGACAGTTGAGGAAATTAATTGATTGAGGATGTCTCAATTCGACTGTTCTTTTTAAATTAAGATCTGACGAATAGTTTTGAGTAATTCTTAAAAGAAATACATTTAGTGCATTTTTTTGAATTCGGTTTTTATGTATTTTAAATTTTATTCATATTATTATGGAGACACGTTTTTGAGCAAAAAAATATGTGTTTACAATTCAACACCAATTTATACTTTATATTATTGTTTAATTGCGAACATTATATGTATGCCTCAATTCGGCGAAAAGTGGTAACGGAAATGTTAAAGGAGAACGGAGTGTCTTAGGTGTATGGAAGTGTCTTAACGGAGTGTCTTAACACTAGGTTCTCAGGTTTCCTCTGCCTACTCTGCTATGTGCGGGATACAGCGTTAGGCTAAAAACAAGAAAAAATATATAAGAAATGAAATATATGTATATTTATATTAAAAAAAACTTATGTCACATTTTCTTTCACTAATTTTCTTAATAAATTGTAGCGATTGACTGTGAGTTCGATTCCCCTTCAGGAAAATGATTATATTTGAATTATCTTCATTTCCCGAATCCGTGTAGCAAGCAGAGAACAGAGTGTTTTGTCACTAAGTTCAGTCTAAATTCCCTGCTATGCGCGATAAAGCGCGAAGCATATGAATCCTTTAAATTGAACTTCAAAGGTCTGAATAAAGATGAGACACGCTCCACAGCATCACAAAAGATGTAAAAATCAATAGATTACCCTATTATATATTTTTTATTAAAAAATATTAAGATATTATTAACAAAACAGCTATCTGTTGATATAGGAAATATTTAAAGTAAGGACATTTTTTTCACTGTCATAGTCACGCTTCAGTACATAAGTATAAATAGCGTTATAGTAATATTGTTTAATTATTTTTAGAGTAAAAAATTAGTTCGCCTTTATGACTAGAAGGTTGTAGTGAAAAAAAAAAAAAAAAAAGAAAATATGAGGTCATATAATAATTGTTTTGGTAAAGTTAGTTAAAGATATCTTGGTATTGTATGGTATTGGGTTCAAGTCTTATTTGAGGTTATACTATTTCAGCTAACGCCTGTCGTGGCGCAGAGGCACAAGCGTGCGACTGTAAATGGGACTGGTTGTGGGTTCGATTCCCACTACAGGAAATGTAAAAGCTTATTATTTTCCTTTCCGGGGTTTGGTAACAAGGCAAAGGGCGCCGTTAAGTTCCGCCACTCAGCAAGCAATGCCTCATTTCGGCGGATAGTGGGGAATGGAGTGTCTTAGCACCTAGGTTCCCTCTCTCTACCCTGCTATATACCGGATACAGCGTAAAGCTATGTAATGTAATGTAATGAATTCGGTCAAAAAACAACGTAATGACGTGTCTTAAAATTAAATTATGACTACTTTGCTATACGGAATAAAACGTGTCGCTGCTTAAAAATTTCACTATCCCGAGTGGAAATCGAAGCCACAACTGACACGTTTGCAGTTCGACACTGCCACTGTGCCACGATGGCGTCATATTGTAATCATAATAAGAAATATATAACTAATATTTTTAAGGTAAACAAGAATTACTAATAATTGACTTATAAAGGTTACCCGCCGTTCTCACTAAATAAGGCTCTCCGCCCACTGATACAAGTCTCTTTTCATTTTATTCAAATTTAATATATTATGTCATTGACTTCGTGTTAAAACATACTAGCTTTAGCTTCACGCTTAATCCCACATTGTAGTATAGTCAAAGAGAGTGTAGTGGATATTCTATTCTCTCTGTCCGAATTGGAGCCGTTAAGTTGCGGAATTCAACGCCGCGCTTAGCCTTTCTTTGCTGAGTTGTGAGTCTAAGGCATTAAGTTTAGTGAACCGGTGGTAAATTATTTGTACGTTCAAAAAATTAAACATAACGTAACTTCTTATTTTATTTAACTTTGACTTTGAATTGAATATAAATCATTCTCCTGACAGCGAATCGAAAGCATACTCTCTCTGTATGCGAATGAGACTCATCAGCTTAGTTGAGATGTACCTAAATCTCAACATGCAATATCTTTATTTCAGGCACAAAATGGAAAGCGGAGTATAATTATCTTTTTTTATTTTTATTTATTTATTAAGATTACTAACAGTTTTTACATTTATATAAATCTAGTAAAATAGCTTACAATCTACTACAATTAATAATAAGAATAATAATAATTAATGTAATACCATTTAAAGGCAATAATCGCATGCAAAACAAATTTAAAAGAAATATGTGTACAATCAATACTTTATAAATTGTTACTAAATAAACCAAAGTAGAGTTTATAGTACATATATTTTACCGATCAATCCTCCTTCGTGTGTTCTCCATACAACATGACATTGGCGAAGTGATTTCAACTGACACGTTCGAAGTGCCGTAATAAAAGATCTGAACTGAGGGAGAGTCTTGACATAAGCTTCTCTTTTCTTTTCTCTTCTTGACTAGACTATTCTGCTATGCAGAAGAAGAATTTGATAAGAACCTTGCACCTATCAATGTGAAACAATATGAAAAGCCGACCTCGCGGTTAATGCGGGACAGACGCTAACATAACAAAACACATATATTTTTGATACTTTAAAATATTAATCACATAATTAAGATAAGACAAACATTTTTAAAAAACGTATAAAATTAAAACCCAACGGGACTCGAACCCGCGCCCCTTAGAAACCGTTCAAGCGCTCTAACCACTATGTGAACTTATAGCTTAGCAGTCAAAGCGCTTGGACGGTTTCCCAGAGGCGCGGGTTCGATCCCGCTTTGTTCTAATTTTTATACATTTTCCAAAAAATATTTTTCCTAAAACACATCTAATGCAATTTCGGTGTTTTAACTGATAACCTTGCGACACATACGAGTAGGTTATCATTTCCATATAAAAGAGACCTTAGTACAATCACCTTGGGAAACTTCCGTTGATAACCGAATTCAAATTTATTATAGATACATAAATGAAATTTGCTTCATTTCACTGTTTGTTATAATTTAAATATAAACATTTCCCCGTGTATGAAACGACCCTACAACCATTCGTAATTACGAATAACTCAAGAACTATTTATCAAATCTTAACTTAAATTTAAATAAGACCGCATTAGAAATACTAGCTACATCATCGGTTCATTCCGTAAAAAGTTATGCGGTAACACATAAAAAAAATACACTCAAACTGGGAACCTTTCTTTCTTGAAGTAGATTAATAATTTAAGCATAATCATTTAACTGAATCGGAATCGAAGCTACAACCATTCGTATTTACAGACGGACGCTGTGACTGCACTATAATAGTAATATACCTCTAGTTACACGTGAACAGGGGTGGCTTAATCTATAGTGCAAGGTGTGCAATTTACACGGGCGCCGTCTCAGGGGGCGCCGCGGCGATCTCTGAGACAGGTAAGATCATTGTCTTCAGTCCATACAGCGCCAGACTTCCCAAAAAAGTTCGGCAGGAGAATGTGGAGCTCGTATAGTAATGAAGTTTGCAAAAACAAACAAAGTCAAACAAGGTGTGAGAGCTAAAAGAAATAAAATTGCAAGGTTTCATTGCAAACAAGCTTTGCAGCAAGAGCCCTACACGTGAAGATACTAAAAACATACCCCAAATGTAATTCGAACCCACTACCATGGCCTATAGCATAGCTATTCTACTCTAAGGTATAAAATAATATAAAAAGTGAACATATAAAGTTTATACTCATGATGTCCAGTTTAATATTTTGCTGTATCATACAGATGATGAGTTATGAGCCGTAACGTTTAGTGTACGGTGAATTTACTGTCTTACCGCTAGTTCATATAAGCGTATGGGATAAATAACATAATATTTATATTTATTTTTAACGACTGTCGTGGCGCAGAGGCACAAGTGTGCGACTGTAAACGTGATAGGTTGTGGGTTCGATTCCCACTCCAGGAAATGTAAAAGTTTAGTATTTTCATTCGCTCTGGTAACAAGCTCTGGTAATAAGGCAAAGCGTGATGACGACTCAGCACGCAATGCATCAATTCGGCGGAAAATAGAGAACGGGAATTTTATGAGAACGGAGTGTCTTTGAACTAGGCTCTCAGGTTCCCTCTGTCTCCTGTGCATCCTGTATACTGTGCGTGATAAAGCGCGAAGCATTTGTCCAAGTTATGAAATATTTTTATGACAAACTTCATCCAAATCTATTTAGTCTGTTTGAGTAACAAACATACAAACATACAAAGTTTTATATTATAATATTACAAAAACACTATATTAGTGTTATGGGCAATTAAATTTATATTTACACATATAAAGTTTTTAAGTAATTCTGATTGTGAAAAGAATATATTAACCATGGTAACCGACACATGAAATCTTCCTGAGGTCACATATATGCTGTTCTGCGTTATATTACAAAAAGTGGGTGGGTTCACAGATTCCTGAGTAGGCTAAAATCTTTTTAAAGATTTGACGCGCCTCGAACTCCACTAAAGAAATATTAGGAAAACAAAGGATAGAAAGATCAAAAAGATAACGGACGAGTGAAAAAAATAAATAACAGGTATTTGTGAAAAGAAACTACCCCCAGTAGTACATATTACACAGTATGTCGTAGGTCTGGTCTAGTAAGAATAATAGCAGAAAGAAATATTAAAACTCTTAAAACTGGATAACATTTTTTTATATTTTTCTCGTTAATTTCAGAGAATAAGTGAATCAGTGAGTGCAGAAACAACGAAGTCAGTTTTAGAATTTTTGCAGAGGGATTTTTTTTTTTTTTTTTTTTTTTTTTTTTTTTTTTTTTTTTTTTTTTTTTTTTTTGTTACGTATTGCTGATTCGGATCTCGCACCTCTGGGTACCGTCTAGGGCGGCTGTCTATCAATTAAGCTTATTCTCGTTCTGGTCGAAGAATCGTAATTTTAAATATATTATATAATAATATAGCAGTGACAGTATATATATATATATATATATATAAGAGATATATATAGCATATATTTATATATATATATATATATATAATATTTTTTTACGCATGGATTTATGTATAATGTAAAAATGTAAAATGAAAGTAATTTTAACTATTTTTTTAACTTAAAATTTTGGTAATGAATTTATATTAATTTATATATTTAACTTGCCTTAAGAATATATTACAATATACACAAAAATTTTCCGTTATTCACTGACTGACTGACAAACAACGCACAGCCAAAAACTACTGCCTATAGAAAGCTGAAATTAGATATTTAGAAAGAATTTCATGTGTCCCTGAATGAGAGGTATACGGAATAAGAGAAAATTCAAGAAATTTCTATGGGAACCGGAATAAACATAACTTTTAGTACGGCTTGACGTTTTACAGTCCAAACTACGAAAAATAAAAAAGGAAATAATATAACAATGACAGTTCGTATATTATAAAAATGATTATTACCAATCAGAGAACATAAATGAGGGAAGCAATTTAAAAGAATAATTTCTTAAAAATAAAATTAAATAAAAAAAAACTATAGTATTAAATAAAATATTTATATTTATAAGTCAGCCTAAAATTTTATGCTTTCTAAACCGCATTATTTCGTAGAAAATTTCATCGTATTATTTCAATGAAATTGATACATTTGAAGCAAATATTATGTATACTACATGATATTGTAAAATTTTATTAAGTAATAAAATTATAATATGTAATTAAAGAATATATATAGTAATAATTAAAAGTGTATATATTTATTTGTGGTACTTATTTAAGACAACAATAACACATACATATAGTATAAATTCTGGTGATTCCACTCTCTACTCTCCCTTAAATAACAATCAAAAATAAATACTCACGGCGACTTAGGCGCAGTCACTCCTCTCTCCGCCGACAACACTTTAAAAGCATCATCACTCTTAGTCACTGTTTTCGCGGAACTCGGTGCACTTTTCACTTCAAAACTTTTCGCCAAATTCTTCACAACACCTTTCGATTTCGACAAATCGTAATATCGATTTTGGGCGTGAATCAATTGTGTTACCGTAAAGGAGTCCTTGTTTAAATCGATTTTGGGGCCAAAGAGGTCCTTTTCGAAGTATCGATTGTTTTCTATCGGGTCCTTTGGTTCGAAGGCATCGATTGTAATGTCTAGTATTGGTTCGTTGTTAGGCCTCTCTGTAAACGCGTAAGGCGTGTTCGCGAGTTCCTCCTCGAAGCTGTTGTATCGACTTCTGAACAGCGAGGACTCCCCTCCATCGTACTTGCCTCCGAAGATGTCGTATTGTCCGAATCGTTTGTTGATGGTGTCGAACTTTGGGTCGGACAGTTTGTCTGTGGGACTGTGTGTGGGACTCATGTCGATATGTAAAATGCCATGCTCGTCTGTGTATTTTAGTTTTAACGCCATTGTTCACATTTTTTTTTCTTAATCTGTAACAAAAAAATAATATATTTTTATATTTTCCCTTATATTTTTTGTTAAACGGGAAAAGAGAGAAATAATAGGGATAAGGTGTTATTCTCTTTTTTTATGTTTTTATAGATGGTGATGGTTATTTATAAGTTAGCTAGCATGGGTGACGTAGGAGGCCGTGGAAATAAATACATTTGAATTATTTTTATATTTATCTTGTAAACTGTATAGGATAAAGAGAAAAAAATTGTAATGAACTATTTTTTATCCGTTTTTATGTATTTTCATGTAGGCGCTTATATAGAGCTATCTAGAATAATGTTAGAGGTCGTTGGTTCAAATCTTAGGTATATTATTACGTTACAAGAATGTTATTGCTGTCGTGGCGCAGAGCCACAAGCGTACATCTGTAAACGCGACAGGTTGTGGGTTCGATTCCCACTCCAGGAAATGTAAAAGTCTGATATTTTCATTTCCTGAGTTTGAAACCAGCTTATTCGGGAGGCTGGAATTCATCAAACCTGCGTGCGAAACGGTTCGCGATGACTCTCGAAAACAGATTGTATACGTGGCTCAACAGCGAGATGGGCCTATAATTCTTTAATAAGGTTTTATCACCTTTTTAAAGAACAGCACCACCACGCTCCTGTGCCACGCTTCTGGCGTTGTGCCTTCAGAGATAACAGAATTAAATAGTTTCTGGAGGACTTGAAGTACCGGTCTGTCACCCGCTCTCTCTGAGAGCTGAACTTCTGAGTTCAGTAGTAATTCTGTCTTCACCTGGCGCCTTATTGTTCGTAAGCTGCTTGAGAGCCATTTTAATCTCAAACAGGCTGATGTCCGGGATGTCTTCGGTATAGTGTCGGACTAACTTAGCTCTGATGTCGTGAGCAATGTTAGTAACGGGAAAAAAATCTAAATAAATATAAATATGTATAAATAAAGACATCTATAGGAGGTTTCCTATCGCTTCAATGACAGCCTTGGCGTCACGCTCCTAACTCCATTCTCAGTTCAATGATTTAGAAAAAAAATACGAGCTACCTTCTAACTATTTGCGAATATATCTTTTGTCTCGTTGTTAATACGTTTTAGCTTTGTATTTTTTATGCAATTTCAAAACTTTTTACTGGGTGAACCCATTTTGATGGTTCTTTTTACATACGATAGCTAGCTTTTGATGTAATCTCATTCAAAGTCAAAGTCAAATAATTTTATTCAAAATAAGAAGTTACAGGCTTCATTTTTTGAACGTCAAATAATTTACCACCGGTTCACTAAATTTAATGCCTCAGACCTGAGAAGAACCGGCGCAAGAAACTGAGACTTTTTTTTTTTAATTTAAATTTCATTATATATATTTAAATTCAATTATCATCTGATGAATATTTTATTAGTTATTCGTAATAATTGTACTTTCTAAGTGCATTTTCTTTGAAGCCAGTTTCCTTTCTTTATTAAAATCCTTATCATATGATAAACAAATTTTGAGTACGTTCTAATATTAATATAGGCCTCACATTAACATATTAGTGGTGACAGGTCGCTTGCGATTGTTTCTTTATGAGGTCGCTAATTACACACAAATACCGTGAGCTTGTTCTAACGAGGCTTTGTGGTAAAGGTACGGTGTCTGTATACGCGATTTACCCTTTTTTTTATACTTACTTACTTACTTAACTTCACGCTTTATCCCTAGCGGGGTAGTCAGAGAGAACGGAACGCCAAACGCTACGATCCCTGCATACTTCTTTCGCCTCGTCCACATTCATTAACCTCTTCATGCATGCCCTTCGGGGGTCCTCATGCTTTTTACGTGACCTTCCTCCAGTATCATTGATACTGTGTTCTCAAAGGTCAACCGAGGTCTCCCCTTACCTCTCTTACCACTCACCTTTGCTTCATATATCTTTCTCACCATTCTTTCATCACTCATCCTCTCGACGTGCCCAAACCACCTGAGCACGTTTTTCTTCATTCTTACTATAACATCCTCGCTTATATCTGTCTTTCTAAGTTCTTCTTGCGTTCTTTTTTTTATAATAATTATAAAAACGAGAAGGCCATCGTGGCATAGTGACAGCGTCTGACTGTAACTGTGTCGTGGTTGGTTCGAATCCTACTCATGAGAATAATTTTACTTGAATTGATTTTAATGACTCTAGCAGTTTCAAGCGCGGCGTTCGGTACGTCGCTCCAGAGATAAAATTCAAGTGGAAAATGTGAGATCGGAATGTCTTGATAGTATGTTCTTTCTAACTATCCTGCTATGCGGGTGAAACTAAAAAAAATATATATTTAGTTGGTAAAATTATATTTACACACTACTATACATATTTTGTGCATAAAAACACATTTCATTTATTTTGGATCTACAACTAAATTCCTATATAAGCATAAATTCAAGCAAAAATAACACACAATCAATTTCTGTTCTCAAATTTTATATCTTTACTCACACTATTATTTTTTGATAAAATAAATATTACCATCAATCATCTTGGTGCAGTGGGATAGCAGTGGTAAATGCGATTGGTTACAAGTTCGATTTCCATTCGGGGAATAATGATATTATAATTAGTTTCATTTCTCCGCTCTGGTATGACAAGAGTTATCGTTGAGTTCCGTAACTTGACACGCAATATCTTGAAATCGGGCGGAAAGCGGCTAACAGAGTGTCTTAACACTAGATTCTCTATGACCCTGCTACGTGAAGCTAGTTTTTTTTAAATATTACTCATAATCATGCAATTTTTTTTCTCAGTAAGCAAACCATTAAATAGACCTCTAAAACGCTATAAGTCCGACCCCAAAATTTCCCATTACATAAGAATTCGAACAAAACTTATTACTGGAAGCTTTTCCACATAAAATATGAAAAATGCAGATATTTTTTACCATATTCAGAATAAATTATATTAAACACGACTTCTTTGCATACAGTCAGCTAGTATTTAAATAGTAAGTATTGTGACCATATTTTTATATTACTAAGTAGATTTTGTGAACGTGGGTATGTTAGTATGTGCTTGACTGTGTATGTAGGTTCGATTTCCGTTTGCCAAATATATTTAAGGTGAAAACTTCTTTAGGCACGCTGGACATTTTTTAAATGAGGAAAACTACTGAACCTTGAGATACTGTTACCGTAACGTATATGTATCAGTGGCGAAGTGTAAAAATTTTATATAGGTAAAACGGTATAGGACGACCTGGACGAAAATATTATACATTTTTAAAGTTTTAAGATTGTAATTTTTTGTCGAGCTTGTTTTTTGCAACACCAAATTTTTGTCGACGTTGTTCTTTTTTGTTTCTAATCCGCTACTGATTTAATGTTATTTACAAAAGGTAAGCTGATAGGAATAGTTTTAAATAAACACTCGACCTTTGTGCATTTATTACATTATATTAAATTTTTGTTATTTATGTATCATTTCAAGTTTGCAATAAAGTTTTTATCTATATATCTAACGATTTGCTACTGATATGTATTGTAGATTCAAAAATTCACACGTAATTATACAATTTTTCACTTCTGTCAGCACTTTAGGAGTGATTAATTGTTCACCATTTTCCACCTAAAATACTAATATTGTGTGAGTGGAACTTACCCCCATCCTTTTTTTTACCAAAGTGGAGAATTGATAATAGTTTAAATCATATCTATTATATTATTTTATTTATATAATTTAAACTAATTTTATTCCAACAGCGTTTATTCAGCCGCTCTTCTGTTGTGCCATGATGGATGAACTATATTTGAAATTGTTGTGTAGAAACTCCAAGACAGGAATGCTTGGGGTTTTAGCCAAGATGCCTACTAAGCCGATGGTAATTTTTTGGACTGTCAATTATTTTTGTATGATTTGAAAATTAAGGTTTAATCTTATTAAGCTTAATAAGGTTCATTTAATTTTCATTTTACTTTGAATTTGAAACGTGAATTAAAAAAATATATTAAATTTCTTTTTTTTTTCAAAAAAAAACAGTAATGTATGTTTGATACATATAGCAGGCTCACTCTTTAACTTGTACTAGTGTCCCCGTTGACGCGTTAACAACACGTTGTCTTTAGTAATGTAAGTCGATGTCACTTTATATAAACATGGATGTCAAACCATGGTAGTGTGTGTAACATTTATTTTATTAATTTAATGTAATTATTGTGCATTATTTAAAAAAATATTAGCATTCTGCACTCCTTCTCTATATAAACTATAAGTGTGCCAAGTTTGATGTTCCTCCGTTCGCGTAAAGAAGGGGTACAATTTATTTGCTTCACGTATTTGTATATAGATAGCGAGGTAGTCAGAGAAAATTGTGTCAAGACACTCCGTTTCCACTTTCCGCCGGAATTCGAGATATCGCGTGTTAATTAGCGAAACTTAACGCCGCGTGAACTATAAAAAATATTGTAATACTTTAATAGTCTTCAAGCACTATTATAAAGTTAGTCGTTCGTGTTCCATATATATGACGAAAAATTGCCTTTCCGAAGGAAACCTCGAGGACACTTGGAAAATTGCTAAGAACTTATATATTAACATGTATTTGACTAATGACCCATACACGTGTAAACGCTAAACGATAAATTATTTCACAATGTACATTCGGCTTCATACATATGTATATTTTTGTAATTAATTAAAATATTTATATAATATTAATATATATTTAATTTATAATTATAATATAAGACTATAGTGGCGCAGTGGGATGTCTTAGTGTAAACGCCATCGGTTGTGGATTCGATTCCCTTTCGGTGAAATGACAGTCACCAGCAGCGGCATAGAATCCTAAGCGAGTTTCTACTCGATCCTCGCGATGACGACACGAAGTCGTATTCAAGCAAGAAAAGAGTGGAATGAGCTATGGACGCCATCGTGCCTCAGTTGACAGCACATAAAAAGTGTAAGTTCTAAATGAGAATTGAATTCACAAACACTGTGTACAATCAAATACTATTCAACTCTGCAATAATTCTTTATATAAATCTATGTTATACTTTATATAAAAAGAAAGAGTTTCACGCTTTATCACGCATAACAGGGTAGTCATAAAGAACATAGTGTCAAAACACTACGTTCGCCGATTTCATGCAAGATATAGCGTTTATAGAAACGAAAACAAAAAAGGTACATGGGAACTCATCAACCGGGCTATGTCTTTCCAGTTAAGGGAAATAAAAATAATATATGTCTCTGAGTGGGAAACGAATCCACGACCAATCGCAGTTACATTCAAACACCCCACTACGCCAAATTCACTTCTCAAATTTCCAAATAAATATATGTAAATGTGTTTGACTGTACCTGTACTGCCACTGAAGGCTCTAGCGTCCTTGTACGAATAACTTTATCGCTCCATCCCTGATCTAAGCCAAGGCCAGTTTTGGTCAGCAATACGGCGGACATTCGTTATTTGGAAGGACATTTTTGGCTATATTTTTGGTTAGAATTAAATTAGAACTGTGGAAATGCGTAAGAATCGAAGATTTCTTTTTGGGTCATGCCTTTTTTGTAATTGAATAGGTTAGTCTAGTTTATGTGTGGCCGAGTATTTTAGGAGAAGTCGGTAATATAGCCTACTAGATGTATCACGCAATTTAGTTTGCGTGAATTACAAAATTGCATTGCAAATGCATTTTTTTTCCGTTTTCGTTGAAATTTTTATGGTCGGTCCCTCAGTAACGCAAGCGTTTTATAGGATTTTATAGGATGATATAGGATTTTGGGTTACAAATTTCTTTCGTTGGAATACTAATAAAAGAAAGTTGTTCCAAAGATTAATTAAATTTGTTTCATCTATATTCTGTTCTAGTTATAAATTTAATTTACATTGACTTGTAATCAGGTAGGTATTCATATTTTAAATATTATCATTACATTACTTCTTACTTGAGGACCCCCCGGAGAGCATGTATGAAGAGGTCAATGATTGTGGACGAGGCAAAAAAGGTATACAGGGACCGTAGCGTTTGGCGCTCCGTTCTCTCTAATTACCCAGCTAGGGACAAAGCGTGAAGCTAAATATGTAAGTATTACTTATATTTCAATAAGTCAAGGGACAAGGCGTAACGTTGAGTTACGCTGCCAATACGCAATGGCTAAAAAACGGGCAGAAAGTCAACAAACTCCGTTTCTATCTCTTGACACTCATATGGGAAAATTTTAAAAGTGTCATGTAATGTAAGACAGGCACGAAACTAAAAAAAAACTATCAAACAAAATAGGCAATTTGACGTATAAATAAGTAAAAATATACACGTTCCTTGGAATATTAAAATATTACATATAAAATGAAAACGTTCTCGGAATGGTCTACTAGCAAAACGCGAAGTCGTATTCAGGCAGGAAAAGAGCGGAATTAGGAATCGGCGCCGTAGTGCCTCATTTGACAAGTGCTTGACAGTACGTGAAAAGTGTAAGTTCGAATCTATTTAATTTTTCTTTTTTTTTAGCTTCACGCTGTATCCTGCATATGGCAGGATAGGCAGAGGGAACCCGAGAACATAGTGTTACGACACTCCGTTCCCCACTTCTAAATAATGAAAATCAATTATATTTAAGAAACACTTTAATTAAAATTTCGGTCCTTGATAACAATCACAAGTTTAGAATAGAATTTAAGGATTCCGTTAGACATACGTACATACAGGTCAAGCTTATATAAGCAAAGCATGACAAAAAATTTCATATATAAAAGTATAGTAAAGCATATATAATTGTATGGTTTGTCTTAAGACAAACCATACAATTATATATGCTTAATCTTTACTTTAAAGTAAAGATTAAGACTAACTATTTAATAAGGTGATTGTATCAATTATTTCATTGTAGAGCTCAGAGGAACTACTTTAATGAATTAAATTGCGTAACTACTACAATCTGTTGGAACTATCTTTATACATAAAGGAAGTAGGAGCTAAAAAAAAAAGTAGAAGCTTTATTCCGAATAGCAGGGTTGACAGAGGGAACCTAGTGTTAAGACACTCGTTTTTCCACTTTTTGCCTGAATTACAGATATTGCATGTTGAATGACGAAGACGAAGCTAAACGCCGGGCTTTATCTTGGACGAGTGGTGAAGTGAAAATGATTTAAATATCATCTTTCCTCCGAGTGAGGATTGAACCTACGACCATTGTGTTTTTAGTGAGACGCTGTTTCATGGAAATATATATGGAAAATACATACATACATACATAGGTTCACGCTGTATCCTGCATATAGCAGGGTAGGCAGAGGGAACCTAGACACTCCGTTTCCCACTTTCCACAGAATTGAGACATTACACTAAATCTTTACAAATATAACGTATATGTTATACTATTACTCGTTCAGTACTTTTTGTGTGACAGAATAAAAAACATCAGTCCTTCACATTTATAATATTAGTAGGATGTACGTAAAATGTTGTTAAAATTTTTACGAAAAATAAATACACTAAAAGTAACATTATAAAGAATAACTCAAAAACTGCTCGGCAGATCTTAACTAAACTTAAATAAGACCACACCAGAAGCACTAGCTATCATATAAAAAAATAAACAACAAACTCGTTTCACTTAGTAAAAAGTTGTGGTAACAACATAAAAAATACGTTAGAATTGAGATCCTCCTCCTGTTTTGAAATCGGACAGAAAAACAATGTCACGTGAAAAACATTAGCCTTCTAATATCATGTTCCAAAGCAATTACCGCCGTATTCATTCTAACTCAAACCGAAACTGTATAAAATATTAATATATTTCTAATTTTGCGTTACGAAAGTTCCGAATGTAAGTTTAATGTGGCTCCATAATTACCGAAGTTCAAAAAGATATCTGCTGTTATAATTGTTTTATAATTAACTAATTGTAACTCACGACTTTATTTGCGGGGATTATAAAACCTAAAATATCATATTTTTCATGTACTTATACGTTTTTCGAGAATTCTTCTCAGTGCTCCCCTACACTCCCCAAGAAACTTTATAATCGTGAGTATTACCTCATGATCGAATCATAGGGATTACCTTATACGTACATGTTTGGGGGAGTCGGATGGGTTATGTAGTAATATAATAAGAATAATCTGGCAGATGAAAGACCGGCCACAAAAACGGTGCTCCTCCTACTTAGGCCACGCAACAGTTTCTGTGGCCTCGGATATCCCCTATCTTCCTTGAACTCCGACGACAGGAGATTGGAAGACACTTCGCAGTGTCAAGGTTGATGGAACATCCTCGAGGCCATGAGACTCCGGCAATCAGCTTCCCCAAGCTAAGCGCTCTTTTTCTGTTTCCCAAAAAGCTAATATGCCAAATTTTACTTTTCTGTGGGCAGTAGTTTCGCTTGTACGT